>SJXQ01005914.1:494244-585672 GCA_006408695.1 Aepyceros melampus | reverse complement strand
GCGCTGAGGACGGCGTGGGTCTCCTGCAGCTGCAGCCACCAGGCGCTCTTGTTGACCCTCTTCTGCAGGTGGTGCCTGACGGGCTGGGCTGTATATCAGACAAGCGAGCGGCCCCTCCTGAGTGGTGGGGGCACTGCGCACCCCTGCGAAGAGCAGGGAGGAATCGCTGACCCCCAAGCTCTACGTCTGAGAATGGCCTTCCCCCAAAACAGGACAGACAGGCTGCCCGCCCAGGGCCGCCGCCCAGGCCCGCCTGGCCCTTGTGGGGACCTTGGTCACGCTGCGGTGCCCGCTGGCCTTTAGAAACAGAGGCAGGCGCTGCCCCCTCCTGCCCAGGGCCTTGGAGGCCTGCGGCACGTTCGGGCCCTGGTTTGCCTGTGTGGAGGGGAGGCCACGCGACCGCCTGGTGGGTTAAGCAGGGCCACCGGGCTGTCTTGCGTCCTCAGACGGCCGTCGCTGCCAATGGTGACACAGCGGTGAGACGAGGGCCAGCCCCTCCAGACCAACGCATCTGATCTCTGCGAGTCCTGCTCAGGTGACTCTTAGGATTCGAGAAGTTTGAAACACCTTTCTTGTGACAGAGTGCCTGTCCTCGGGGGTTTCCCAGCCCCTTTCCTGGCGCTCCCCCACCTCTCTTCTCAATACCTGTTTTCACCCCCAGAACCCTGTGAGGCTCCCCAGGGCCCCACTCCTTCCTTATGACCAGAATCATGGAGCAAGAGAATCCAAGGGTTTGAGTTCCTGGTGGATTGCTCTCATTTTCAAGGGTCTCTGATTCAGTTAAAGGAGTCAGCTCTTCAAGAGTTGTGAAGATCGACCGGGAAGAGCAAATTCCTGAAGCTCTTGGGGTGCCACCCGTCTGTCCACATCCGTGTTCCCCGAAGCCCCACAGGGACTCGACGGGGACCCCACTTCAGAAAGCAGCGGCCTGTGACATAGTCACAGCTCAGAGCGTCAGGGGATTGGTCTCTCCTGCTGGGAGGGAAGAAGCCGGCAGTGAGACGTTACACAGAGGTCTGTTTTAGCCTGAGGGACCGTTTACTTAATTACAGTTAATTACGTCGTCAGGTCTGAGGCTCCTCAATCCCCCGTGTCTCCCCCCACGGCTTTTGTCTTCTCTGAGTCCAGCCATAGGGGACCACATCAAGGGTGGGATTTCCGTAGGCGGATGCCTGACACTGGGATCCGGTTTCAGAAACCACTCACCTACGGTCTCAAGACGCTTGAGCCATTTCCTGGCGAAAGGCGCCGGCGCTGTGCGCCCGACCCCCTTCCTCCCCGCCACCCACTACCTGTCCTCTGCTGTTGCGACGTCTGTCTGTAACCTGAGACTCCTTACGCTTTCTGCAGTCCTGCAGCCACAGGGTCTTGGTACCGTTTTTGGACGTCCACAGCCGTGTACGTCGGAGAGGCTGCTTCCTCGCCTCTTCAGAAACCAGCGCCCTTAACCTCTGGGCTGACATGTGCAGCTGGCAATGAAGGAATCTCTGCTTGCTCCCCGGTGAGACAAGAGACTCTCGAAGACAAGAGGCGAGGAGGCTAACCCTGGTGGACCAGAAGCACCTTCCAAATCCTGGGGTCTGTCCCTCCCGGGGTGGCCTGGCTGGGCCGTGGGCTCAAACCTGGACCCGCGCGTCGGGGTACCGTAAAAGGAGCTAGGATGAGATGCACTCGGGGCCACTGCCAGCTGTAAGGCCTTTTCCTTTGTTTCAATACAGAGTCCTGGTGTTTGTTCCCTCGGTACATATGAGGTTAGCAACCGACCATAAACGTTTGAAGGATGAATCTTTGCGATATGAATATTTTATTAATGCTTGGCAAAAAAAAAAAAAGCCCTTTTTCCTTCCCCACAATTTCCCAGAAAACTATCATTGACTCTTCACATTTTTGTTCCTCAGCTAGGGTAACAAATGGTGTCTAAATGCCTTCCTGCCCGAGTTAGGGCTTGAGCCAGCTGCGTCAGAGTCAGAACACCTTTTTCAGAGCCTCATTGGATCCAGACCCTCTGGGGTTCCTGTCGTTTTCCCTAGAATACCCCTGTCCAGAGCAAGCCCCCTCTGGACCCTCGGGAGCAGGAGCACCGGGACACAGGGTTTGGTGGTGATGTCTAGGAAGCTACCGAAAAGCGCCTGTGAGTCCAGCCCATCCACGTAGGTGCCGGGGGAGGAACAGAAACGCCATTCCTGGCCGCAGGGCATTGAAGGGGGACGGCCATCTTCAGAATGGTCCACCAGAGAGCCGGGGAGATGGGGATGGAAGCAGACAGAATCGCTTTGTGGAGAAGAGCCCAGAAACAGTGAGGCTCCCGCAAGTGCTAACAGCCTCAGGAAGGGCGTCTGTCTAGCCAGGGCTGCCTGGGGCCAGAAGCACCCACAGCCCGACCACTTCCACCTGAGCTCTGACTGAAGATGCCAAAAGCCAAAACCGTAACTTTATGAGGCGCTCTGGCTGGGCTGCGATGCAGAGGGAGCACGGAAAATAAGTGAGACAGCACACGCGGTCTCCGGGGTGCCAGTGCGGGCGGGAGAGCCCCAAGAGAGCCTGGGGTGGGGGTGGCCCCCAGCGTTTCTGAGCAACCTCTGCGTCTCCTCTTCTGCCGAGCGTTCTTGCATCCTTCCGCCTGGGAAGCTGTCTTGGGCAATTCCATATTCTCTCGTTTTCGTTCTGGAACTCCGGCATTTGAGTGTTGGGTCTCCTGGTCTTGGAATCTCTTATCCTTTCATATCTGTTTTCCTTCTCTGCTCAGCTTTCAGGGAGTTTTCTTTATTGTGGGGGTTCCTTTAAGTTCTCTTGTCAACTATCAGGACCAATTCCAACAGCTCTTTCCTACTCTCTGAGCGCTTCTTTTATGTAAATCCTGTTCTAGTAACAGAGATTGAGCACGTTTCATGAGCGCATTGATGAGTTTTCTTTTAAAGTTTTTTTTTTTTTTTCTTACATCACCTCTGCTGCCTCCAACTTGCTCTGCTCCATTAGTTTTAGCCTCTGGTTTCTGTGCTAGGGCCGAAATGCCAACACTTGTCTGCATATTAGAATCACCAGGAAATCCTAAAAGGTCAAGTGTCCAGACCACAGGCCAGACCAATTAAATTGTAATCTCTGGGACTAAGATGAAATACTTAGTATTTTTCAAAGCTTTCCAGTGTCCTGTGGAATGAGCCCGGTTGCATCTCCACGTCCCTCCGCTGCTGTCCTGAGATCCGCTCTCCTGTCTGGATCATTTACCCATCGGCCTCCAGTTTCTGAAACTCTATTACCGCTGTGTCTTCTCATGTTGTCTGCTGTCTCTGTGTGGATGTGACCCGTTTATTGTAATGTGGTTTCAATAGCGTCTGAAGCAGCAGCAGAGCATGGCAAGACAGAGAGGAAAGGAAGGGCTCTTAGAGGAGGTCAGTTTCAAACCAGAGGGAAGGGTCCTTCCTGTTCAGTTCTGGTGGGTACTGACGTAGGTACAGTGGTATCAGCAGAGATTTTACTTCGCTTCATTTATTCAAAAAGGGGCAACCCCTTAAAATCCACCCACATTCTCTTTACCTGTGAGAGCGCCGGCACCACTCTCAGCTGTACAGTTAGAACTTCACGTGGCCAGTGTTTACTCATTAAGTCCTCTTTGTGACCCCCACAGACTGTAGCCCGCCAGGCTCCTCTATCCATGGGATTTCCCAGGCAAGAGTACTGGAGTGGGTTGCCATTTCTTTCTTCAGGGGAACTTTCCGACCCAGGGATCAAACCCAGGCCTCCCGCATCACAGGCAGATTCTTTACCAGCCAAGCTATGAGGGAATCCCCACTAATTTACAACTAGTGATAACAGACTTGGTTAAAGCTTGTTTTTCTCTATTTGTTCTGGTTAAAAAATTAGTGTAAACAAGATTGCAAACTGGTAAACCAATTAAGAGAAAAATATTCAAGGGTCTCACTAGAACTTAAATGCAGGAAGATGAACAAGTTGCTGTGATTACGGATGCTGCTGATCTGATCTGCTCTGCCCTGAACTGCACTTCAGTAGCTCTTAATCTGTGTCACTGAATTAACAGAACTGGAATAAAACTCTTCCTTCTTTTAAAACAAATTCATAATTTTATTTTTTACATACATTTGGTCTGCCTGAACTTGGGATTGTGGCGTGTTTAATGAAAATAACAGGAAGACAAACTGTGAAGTGGAACGTGTCCTTTCTAATTAATAAACTACTAAACACAGGCAAGGAATCCAGGCTGTAAAGCACCACGCCTTTTCACAGGCAATTAATACAGAATTATTTGGCACATTCAGTTCTGTAGCTAGGTGGGAAGTTACTGTACTTAATTGCGCTCAAGCTCACACGCTTGCCTATGAAGCAGGGCTCTCCTGTTCTCAGGGCCCTGGAACTGCGGTTGGTTTCTCTCCCCGCTGTGACTCCCTGCCCTCTCCCCGCTCTCTGTCTTTCCTTCCTCGCTGATGAGCTCCCAGTGCTCTGGTCCCTGTGCCGGGGCCGACTGGCGCGCTTTCTCCCGTGTGCGGGTGAAGGTGACTCAAGGGTGTGAGCCCAGGCCTAGCTGCACATCCTGCCTTTCGAAGGCTGTGAGCAAGTGTGTGTGTGTGAGTGTGAGTGGGTGTGTGTGTGTGTAGAGTGTGGCTTTCTCTCAAAGCCTGGGAGCTTCGCTCACTCCTTGCTGGCCTGTCTACCACAGCAGTCCTGAGTGAGGCCAGTGGAGTGAAGGAGAAGGCAGGGAGCCGGCCTCGGAAAGTCACGCGAAGGCTCCAGTGAGACTGGTGACATTCAGCCTCCTGGGTGCGAAATCTGCAGACTCCCGGGCTCCCCAGCAACACAGCGGCACCTCTTTTGTTTCCTGTTGGGAAAATAGATGACTAAGAGCTATTTTTATTTATCAATTCTGTCAAGTAGGCTTGACTTTTCCCAACCACACTGGTGTGAATGATAGTCAGACTCAGGGTGTGCCCGTGTTCACCAGCGTGCCCTTAGACACAGGGGGCTGCCCGTGTTCACCAGCGCGCCCTTAGACACAGGGGGCTGCCCGTGTTCACCAGCGCGCCCTTAGACACAGGGGGCTGCCCGTGTTCACCAGCGCGCCCTTAGACACAGGGGGCTGCCGTGTTCACCAGCGCGCCCTTAGACACAGGGGGCTGCCCGTGTTCACCAGCGCGCCCTTAGACACAGGGGGCTGCCCGTGTTCACCAGCGCGCCCTTAGACACAGGGGGCTGCCCGTGTTCACCAGCGCGCCCTTAGACACAGGGGGCTGCCCGTGTTCACCAGCGCGCCCTTAGACACAGGGGGCTGCCCGTGTTCACCAGCGCGCCCTTAGACACAGGGGGCTGCCCGTGTTCACCAGCGCGCCCTTAGACACAGGGGGCTGCCCGTGTTCACCAGCGCGCCCTTAGACACAGGGGGCTGCCCGTGTTCACCAGCGCGCCCTTAGACACAGGGGGCTGCCCGTGTTCACCAGCGTGCCCTTAGACACAGGGGGCTGCCCGTGTTCACCAGCGCGCCCTTAGACACAGGGGGCTGCCCGTGTTCACCAGCGTGCCCTTAGACACAGGGGGCTGCCCGTGTTCACCAGCGCGCCCTTAGACACAGGGGGCTGCCCGTGTTCACCAGCGTGCCCTTAGACACAGGGGCTGCCCGTGTTCACCAGCGCGCCCTTAGACACAGGGGGCTGCCCGTGTTCACCAGCGCGCCCTTAGAGACAGAGGGCTGCCCTGTGGCTCAGCTGGTAAAGAACCCGCCCCCTGTGGATGAGACCCAGGTTCCATCCCTGGGTCGGGAAGATCCCCTGGAGAAGGGAATGGCAGCCCACTCCAGTATTCTTGCCTGGAGAATCCCATGGACGGAGGAGCCTGGTGGGCTACAGTCCATGGGGTCGCAGAGAGTCGGACATGACTGAGTGACTTCACTTTCTAGAACTCACAGTCGAGTGAGTTCAGCACATGAAGGTTTAGACCCTGAGAGTCTAGAGGTCCAGGGGTTTGGTTCACAGCCAAGCTCTCTGAGACGCTCCGGCCTCTCCCTAATGGCCCCAAGGAGGTTACTGGGGCTCCTGCCACGGACCTGCTTTCCTTGTAGCTTGAGGACTGGAAGGGCAAGAAGTTTTCCTTGAAAGCTTTTTACTTTCTGTGCTTATGTCTCAATGGCCAACCCTTCTACAAAGGATGCTGAAGAAAATCGTTTTTTAGCTGAACATATAATCCAGGTGTCTCTTAGAAGGGAAGATGGGGAAAGGACATTAGACAGACCTATGACATGGTCTGTCCAGAGGGAGCGCCTGGCCCACGGGCAGGGCAGGGCTTCTTCGCGCGTGGGCCGCAGACCCCAGCCCCGGTGTCCCCAGCACTCTGAGTCCCCGAGACTGGGGTCTTGGGGTGCTGCGTGTGAAGCATTTCCCAGAGGAGGCAGCTCATAGCAGTAGGCGAAACGCTGAATGAGGAGCGAGAGGAGGCGGTCGCACATCCTGAGTGATGGTCAAGCTGGACAAGCTGCTTGACTTCCTGGAGGCTCAGCTCTCCCCTGCCAGGAGGAAATGCTCACTTTACTCCTGGGAGGGCCGACGAGCGGGGGTCTGCAGATGCCTGTTGGCTGGGAGCCTCGCACACGGTGATGCTGACTCAGCGTGCCTGTGACCTGAGGAGCCAGGGCCACAGGCCCACCCCGGCCTGGGGGCCCACCGGGCAGACGCGAGGTGCTGGACCTTCACCTGGAGTCCCACACGCTGGGTGCTGGGGTCGGCGGCCACAGGGTCGTTCCCAGTGCCAGACGGCGCCTTGTGAACCGCTGGGCCCGGGGAGCCGGTGCGCGTGGGGAGCGGGGAGCGGGCGCTCCCGGCTGCAGTCCGCCCGCCCGGGGCTGCTTGCCTGTCTGCCCTTCCAGGAGTTCCGCTTTTACGCTGGCTCATTTACAGATGTTTGATCAGGTGTGAACTTCTACCAAGAAGACTATAAAAAGGTAATTTAACCAGGGAGTCTGAAATGGCATACAGGGGTCTGCCTCTACACAAATTACGTGCTGGACTTTAAAAGTGAACAAAGTTGCTCTTTCTTTTTCATTTCCTTGCGAAGCTCCTAGAAGGAAAGTTCAGGAGTTCACTTCTCCTGTTCGGGTGACTGTCCCAGCAGCCACACCGTCCTGCCTGACCTCAGTTCCTTTTCCTGACACAGCCTCTCCCTCCTGCTCACCAGGCAAACACCTGGGTATGTTTTCAGGCCAGGCTCAAGGGGCAACACTGCCTCAAAGCCTCCATAGCCAGGAGCCCCCGGAGGAAGCCCTCCTTCCCCTGGGCTGGGGTAACCCTGTCTGCTTCTTTATCGTAAGAGCGTCAGGCGCTAATCGAGAGCTTGCTGTGTGCCAGCCACCGGTCTAAGTGCTTTGTATATGTTCGCTTCATGCTCATGAAAGATCTGTAAGCTCAGAACCCTTATTATCCTTAGCTTGCAGATGAAAATTGAGGCACAGAAAGGTTAAGGAGCTTGCACAAGATCACAGAGCCAGACAAAAAGGGCAAGGCAGGAGGACAAGCGTCCAGCCTCTCGAGCAGTTATGACCCAGACAAGACGATTCGTTAATAATGTGCTTCTCGGTTTTTCTCGCTTGATTGTAAGAATTTTCCATCAAGGGCTCTGTCTTATTCCTCTGAGCATATTCAGCATTCTATCTTGGATGAATGAACGAGTGAATGGGTATACACATACCAGCATGGGGAAACAAATTCAGACAGGACAGGAAACTTGAAAATGATGAGAAATTACACTGTGGCTCCAACTCAAGTTTCTTGCCACAGTGAATGCTGTTGATAATTTCCTGTGATTTCTTTTAGGAATGCCAGCATAGGTGTAGGTGCTTTAAAGAATTCATCCAAGCAGGATCAAACTTGAACACATTCTGTTCATTCCTAGTACATACAGGGCTATTTTTAACTTAGCAAGACTGAAAAGTGTTTCCCATCCTTCCATCCGTCCATCCATCCACCAGCAGATGCTCGAGTTTCTTCCACATTTTTGCCATTGTGGGTAATGCTGCTGTGGACAGGGCTGTGTAGACACGTTTCTGCATTCTTGCTTTTAGGTCTTCCGGGCGCACACTCGGAAGCGGGACTGCTGATATGGAAAGCGAAAGTGAAAGTGAAAGCGCTCAGTCGTGTCCGACTCTTTGCAACCCTGTGGACTGTGCCCACCAGGCTCCTCCATCCATGGGATTCTCCAGGCAAGAATACTGGAGTGGGTTGCCATTTCCTTCTCCTGGGGATCTTCCCAACCCAGGGATCAAACCCAGGTCTCCCGCATTGCAGGCAGACACTTTTTTAGCCTCTGAGCCACCAGGGTAGCTGTCTGTTAAATCTTTGGAGAGAGAATCCGCCTCACCCTTCTCCCCGGTGGCTGCGCTATTTTGCGTTTCCACCATCAGTGCACAGGGCTCCGATTTCTTCACATCCTCACCAGCACTTACTGTTTCATGCTGGGCTCCCAGGCGTGATGAGTGTGGTGTGGTATCTCGTTGTGGTTTGGGGCTTATGTTATGTTATTTTATTTTTTTGTCCATGTGGCATGAGGGATCTTAGTTCCCTGACCAGGGATTGAACCCATGGCCTCTGTAGTGGAAGCTCGGGGTCTTAACCACCAGGGACCACCAGGGAAGTTCCCTGGCTTATGTTATTCTTCATCCAAGGAAAACCATCCTTCGTACCGGGTTTGGGTGGGAGTGTTTTAAGGAGAAATGACAAAAGCAGAGTCCTCTGTGGGATGCGGCTCAGGGTATGTTTGTCAGCCAATGTCTGGGCCCAAGTGAGGAATCCGACCTTTAAACTGGCTGGGAAACCCTGCACCGCCCCGCCAGGCTGACCCCCAGCGACCTCCCCGGGGATTCCTGAGTGTTAAATCTTGCCCTGACTCTGGGTGGGAACGGCCTGCTCTAACAAAATACTAGTGACTGCTTTGTGCTGGCGTTTATGGCAACAGGAGAGTGTTCTTCCAAGTGTCGGGGTCAGGCGTGGATACGCCTCCCTGGTGGGGATGGACTTGCCCCGGGCAGTGGAGTCTATGCAGACAGCTGACCCCCGCCTGTTCTGGGGACCCTGCATCAAGCTGGTGTTTGTGATGCTTTTCTTTTTCCAGAAACACTTCCACGTTCGTCACAGTATGTGAGCCCCTCAATGATCTTTGAAACTAGGGGCGATAAACCCGCGTCTCTGACTGGAGCGCTATCCACAGGGAATGCAGCTGGTTAGCAGAAACGCCCCTAGGACCGGCCTCCTGACTGTGGGCCAGTGATCCATCTGACAGAGATGGTCCCCTCCCAGAGTTAAGATTTCATGCCTTTGAAGAGCCTGCTTTCTTCAGGACTTTTTCTGGCTTCAAGCAAAGTACCCTGTCGAGTGGTGGCGGACAGTAGCTTTTGTCTGGCCCTTTCTCCATGGACCCTGGTGGTAAAGACCAGCTCTGTGAGGATGGGCACATCCCTGGGGCCTCCCTAACCTTGGCAGGTGCCACCTAGTGCCCCTTCCAAGCCTTTGAGACCAGGGCTGGTTAACTCTGCTCAGCCTAAGGTTAGAGGCCTCTGCTGATGACTCTCACGATGGTTAAAACCAACGTCTCCAACATGAATGCCGTGGACTGAGGAATGCCCGGGTCTTCTCCTGTTGCTCTGCGTAGCTTGAGTCAGAGGTCACGGGAAGTTCTGTGTCATCGGAGAAGGTCCCTGAATGACCGGTGGCTCCCTGCTGGACTTCAGGTGGCCTAACGTAGACGCAGGGCTGGGTGGCCCTCCACAGGCTACTTGCACAAACACGAGCCCACGTGTAGCCAGTCTGCCTTCTGGAGCCTGCTCTCTGCGAGCGGAGTGGCCGAGGGCCCCGGGGCTCATGGACGCAGCAGGTGGACGCCACTGATGGACAAAGGCGGCCAGCTGAGTTTGCTGGCGTCGCTCCACAGAGGTCATCCCCCCGGCTCAGGTGGCTCCTGCTGAGTGTGAGCCCCGGGGCATGATGAAGCTGTTGTTCAGGGACAGCCGAGTCAGCGCCCGGGGGTTTCAGGTTTCGTGACTGTCAGTGGGAACACGGTGAAGGTTTCCTCAAATAGACATGTTCACAGAGTGTCCTTTTCTGCTTTAAAACAAAAGAGGAGGAAACCCCACCTCATATGCCACCTCTGACATGTTATATACGTACTTGCAAGATGCATACCTTTGATTGATGGTTTATATCTTTACAGAAGCACTTCTTTGTCAAGGATACGACACCTGGAGGAAAGAGCTTTTGCTTCCGAGGAAAAATAATCATCAGTCACTCTTGGGTTGCTCTTCGGAACGACTCCCCAGAGCCTACTTAAAAATTATAGGCCCAAAATGTTGCCATATTTCTTTTAAACCAGAGATACCCAACGTTAGCATGACTTAAAAATAGTTTTTAATTAGTGGATAATGTTACGTATGAGATGCCCTTCCAAAGCATCTTAGCACTTTCCAGCTTCTCAGATGATACCACCCTGTGCTCGTGGGGCCCTGAGCCCTGGGCTGACACCCCACGCAGAAGCTCCTGAAGGGTAACCAGGTTTCCTCCTGTGTCGTGCGCAAATACAGTTCGAAAATAAAGTCTTGCCCTCATTTCATTCCATCTTTACTGAGCCAGAGGTAAGAGAATTTCATGAGAAAGTTTGGAAGTAACTGGAGACTTGAGGCTATTTAGAATATGGACCATCTGAGGGTGAAGACAAGGACTGCTGAAAAATACCCCCACAAATGTGTAAATTGCGTTCATCAAGGAATGTTGTGCTAAACTCATTCTTTCTTCTCCGGGGTTATTACACTGACTGCCGTGAGAGCGCCACGACTTGGATTAATTTCCCCAACTGAGTTTCCTGCCGTGTCTTGTGGGGAGCGCAGAGGCGTGTGAACTGGCCAGCGGCAGAGCGGGTGATGCTGTGGGTGGCCAGAGAGCCTTCCTCAGGACAGCGCCCGGGGCCGCGGTCCTCAGCGCCCTTCCTGTTGTGGCTGTTCCCGCCCTGGACTCCTCTGTGCAGACCAGCTCCCCACCACTCAAGGAAACACACCCCCAGACCAGTTAGGGCGAGAGAGATTATTACGAGAATAAACCCGCCACTCCGATCTGGAAAATGGACAGCCAGCGGATTTCAGTACCTGGGACACTGTTAGTGCCAGAGTGTCTGAGCATGTGTGAGGGACCCTAAGTAAAACAGGCTGTGCTGTGGCCTTGCCCTTCGCCTCCCCCTGCGCAACATTCAAACTCCAGCTAAAGACACTGCAGTGTGCTTCCAACCTCCTGGGGAAGCCCAGCTCCACAGCCGAGGGCAGCCTGTGCGAGAGAGGCGGCTTCAGAGCTCCAGGGGAGGCTTTTAGGACCAGGAAACCTACAGCTGAGGGAAGCTCTAAGCCCGAACATAAAAGTGGTTAATTTTTAAGAATGAAGCTTTGATGTCCCATCCAAAAGTTTTCAAAACAAGGTTTGATTCCTGTAGGTTTTGCTCTAAATGGGCTTCTCTGATAAACGGACATGTCAACGTGATCAATTACTATTTGGGTAAATATTTTAAAGAATTGTAAGAAATTATAAGAAATAATTTATTATTCTATTCTGCCTCTGGACGGCTAGTCCTTGGACGACAGTGACACCATCTTGCTGGTTGTCTCTTGACCCTGGCTATGTCAGGCACATGCCATAGAAATTTGGTGAATTAAACGCTAGTTCACAAACCTTGCAGGGGAGTCTTGGCTGTGACAGAACTCTCTACTTAAGACAAAGTTTGCAAATTAGATGGCTAGGACCTTGACGAGCTAACCCCAAGGCAACTGCTCCGCACCCTTGACTGTGCGTTACTCACATGAGCTGCCCAAGAAAATATGCAGGGCGCCACTTAGAATGGAATTTCAGAGAATGAGTGATTTTTTTGGTAAGGGACACACATTAAAAAGTTATTTGTCATTCATCTGAATTTAAATTTAACTGGGCGTCTTGTGTTTTCCTTTGCTGAACCTCATAAGTCTAAGGCTTTAGAAAAGGTTGAAATGAGGTTCTCACTTTGGAGGCGTGGCCTGGGACGGGGCGCCAGGGCTGGGGTTTCAGAGGCTTTCCAGGCGACTGTTCTGCAGCTGGGGTCACGGGCCGCTGTCCTGTAGGGTGTGTTTCAACCTTGAACCTGTTCTCATGACCTCCAGTTGGAAGTGTCTGCGCCTCCTTTCCGAGGTATCCCGGGCCTTGGGACCCCAGGGGCCAGTGGCGGGGGTCTGTGACCCGCAGGAGTGGGGGAAGCGGGAGGTGTGAGGCAGCCTTGACGTCTCTGCCTTTCCTGAGACAGCGGAGCTTTACCCTGGGAACTTCTCCCTGTTGGAATTCTCCCGAAAAGAAGTGTCTGTGCCCCAGTGCTGGGCTCCTTGGCTCATCTTGACACCACAGATGCTGCTCCTGGTTCTGCGTGGTCCTCAGAGGTGATGCTCGGCCCCTGGGCACCCTGAGTTCTCAGGGGGCCTCCTACACCCAAGTCCCCACACCAGGGCACCCCACAACCTAGGGAGGCCTCAGATTAGGAGGAGGGCCAGGCTTTGCTGGTCCTTCCAAGTTTGATCGTGTGTGAGAGCCGAGTCTAGGCCTTAAACCCTTCAGACTCCGCACTGGAGACTGCTGCTGCCTCCTGGGGCCCAAGCCCAGCGTCGGGGGTGTCAGCCAGGAGCAGGCCTTGCGGGGCTTGTCGTCCCAGCTGGAACCCACAGCGGTGTTCCTCTGGATTTCTGTTTGCTTTTCTCTGCTCCCTTGGTGGTGCCGGTCACATGCCTGAACTGCGGAGCTTGCCACGGCCTTGGTCTAAGGTGGGCGAGGTTCCTCTGAGGACAGTGCCCAGGGGGAGGATGGGGACTCAAGCGCGCGGTTAGGCCTGGCCCTGGGCTGCTTTGAGCCGGACACCACGCCTCCCTGGCAGATCCGCAAATAAGACACAGCGCTGTGGATGGAGCTGGAGCCCCTGAGGGCAAGCCAGCGCAAGTGTGAGATGAGGGGTTTCATTTTAGATTTGTATAGTTTGAAATCCTGATACCATGACCAAATCTAGCAGTCCCTGGAATCATGGCATTAAACACAGAGTTCTGAGCTCATTTGTCTAGAGTTTAGTTGAAGGTGTCCGTGAGTCCTCCAAGGAGGAAAAACCGGAGCTCGGTGCTCACAGATGTCAAGCACATGGAGGAGAAGCCGGGGGCGGCGTGATGATGCCCAAGGCAGGAAGACGCGCCAAACAGCCGTCAGCTCCTGCTCATGTGCGGACCCTGAGGACCACTGCGCGATGAGGCCTAAGATGAAGGCACAGCATTGTCTATGAGGATGGGATCGTCTGCCATCCGACAGGCGCGTGGCTGATGGAGGGAGGCTAAACCATTAGATATTTTTACGAGTGACCTATCAGAGGTGCTCGTTTAGAAAGAAACCAGATAGTGTTTTCAAGGATGTGAGCTCTGTAGGAAAGTTACCGAGGTGTCCTAGCCAGAAGACAAACCCGGTCTTAATAAAGACTTCTGCAACGAGGCAGCCGTGGAGGGAGGAGGCCAGAGCTTTTAATTTGAGTTGGAGTACGAAGTAAGACTCCAAAAGATTAAGTGGAAGGAACATATAGTCCTGGGTATAAACAAAACACAGCGCTGTGAGAAGCCCAGCGCTGGCAGAATCCTTGAGCCTATTAGCAGCTAATTAACTCCTGTGCTAGCTCGGGCTAATGAGACCAATGGCCCAGGACACAGCAAGTCTGAGAGGGGACAACTCCTTCTGTCTTGTTAGTGGGGGAATGGAAACCGGGGATGTGACTTTTCCTTTTTCCACAGCCGGAATTCATGACAACAAAGGCTACATTGTATGGCAGATCTGTGAAGCTAAACTTTAAGATCAACTCTTTGGTATCCTCTGAAAAAACGATTTGAAAAAAGACTTGAAGAGAAAGTAACAAAATATAATGCCTAGAGGCAAATTAAAAAAAACAATTTTCGTCAGAGAACGTGACTCATAAGCACACAGTTTTGTTATTTCTAAGCATAAGTACGTTTATAGATTCAGTCAGCTTTCCCGGCTTCTGCTTCAGAGCTGGTGTTCTTTGGCTAGTACTTGAATTTAGTAAGGAAACTTATTTAGCATTATGAATTATTAAAGCATTGTTTAGAGGCAGTACGTTTAGCTATAAAGATGAGACTAATTCTATCAAAATTCCTATTTTTTAATTTTGATAATGATATTAGATTACCTGGGGGAAAAGGTTATGTATACTTTCAGACATGAATTTGGTTAAATCAGTATAGATGGGAGCAAGGTTTAATAAAATATGGATGATTATGAAATGCGTATAAATAGTACGCTGTTTCATTAAATATATATATATCCATGTTATAAAATAAACTAGTCTTAGTTATTTAATCACTTGAAAAGAATTCCTAGGTTTTAGAATTTTTGAGTTAAGGATTTTTTTTGCAGCTGGAGTCCCTATTTTATAGAACATGGATTTTCATAGGAGTTGGAATCCTCATCTGGTTAATTTTCTTTAAAATAAAAAAAAAAGCCCCACATTTGTCATAACTTTTAGTAGAGAAAAAAACTTTGAGGTGCTGCTAACAGTAGAATTCATAAAAAGTACTTCATATTTTTTATAACATTTACCCTAGAAACTGAACTTATTTATTTTTAAATAACACTACTTCTCTGTTACATAGGAAAAATTGGTGCCAATATGAGTAATTTTGTGGGAGTGAATAGAAAATGAACAACAGCAATGTGCTAGCAGGTGAAGAAACGTCCAGGTTCAGATGTGACCGATGTGGCTACAGCAAGTTATATATTTGTGTAAATGTACTCCAGCAATAATGAGGTCAGTTTAAAAAATATATTGCTTATAACTGAATTAAATCAAAATGAAAAATTTTACAGTGATTGTTAAACGCCAAATTGAACTGATCTCATTAAATGTGAAATTCAAGCATATTTAGACTTTCGCCTAAATTTTAATAATGAAAATAATGAGGCATGAACAGAAGAGCTGGAAAAAGTCACTTTTAACTTTTTTCTCGTTTAGCAGTTTCTCATTTCACAGCTTAGATGTATTTTCTGGAGCTGGATGAAGTAGCCTGCCGTGCGGGCCTCCAGCGCGCCGTGCGTCTCAGTGAACCGAGGATGGGTTGCCGGTGTCGGCCCTGGTGGTTTGATGTGAGCGTTTTGCTCAGGACTTTCCCCCCAGTGCAGTATCTTTGTGTGTGAGTCAGGTTCCCAGCGAAGAAAGAGTTCATTAAACTCGAGGAGGGGGCTGCAGTGGCATGGGTGAGCGTAGACGAGGTTTATACGAGGTTGCTACTGAAAACAGGCTCCGGTTCTGGGCTTGGAATCCCCTCAGCTGCAGTTTGCGTCCAGGAGGGTGCAGGGCTGTGTGGGCTGTGGCCAGCTGTCGCCTCCTCGTGGGCACTGATTTATTTCCTGCTCTTCCGGGGGCAGTCTGGCCAACAGTCTCCAGGAAGACGGATGAGCAACTGTGTGCTGTTTTTGCTTCCTGTGGAAACCCACGGAGAATTCCAGGTGGGTCCCCCACAAACCGAGGGAAGTAGGCCAGCCCCTCCTCGTTTTCAGACCCTGTCCAGCCCAAATCTACTCTATTTGGATACAAGTGCAGGCACTAATAGAGTTTCCTTAATCCCCACTATTCGGCCTTACTTGAGAAGTTTTCCCTCCAAACAAAAGTAGTCACTTTAAAGTCCTTCTCACTCTGGTGACCCGATACCAAAAGACAGATTAATGCTTATGTTTATACCGGTTCATAACATAAGACAGTTCTGCAGTTGCCTGTTCTAAGTGTCTAGAAACCTGCTGTGTAGTGACGCAGGGGGCAAGGAGAGCTGTGTGTACATTTGGAAAAGGTGCTGCGGTGGGCGGGTATTTAGTGAGAGGAGAGGAGCATGGGTCCAGCTGGCACTGTAGGGAGGAAGGTGCTGTGGGGAAAGTCACCAGTACGAACAAGAATTATCCCCTTTTAGCAGAAATGCTTCAGCTAATTGGGCGCTCTTTGGTAAAGAACCCTCCTGCCAATGCAGGAGATGGAGATGAAAGAGACGTGGGTTCGATCCCTGGGTTGGGAAGATCTCCTGGAGGAGGGCGTGGCAACCCACTCCAGTACTCTTGCCTGGAGAATCCCATTACAGAGGAGCCTGGTGGGAGATGGTCCATGGGGTCACAAAGAGTCAGACACGACTGAAGCGACTTAGCGCGCAAGATGAAAATCTCCTACAGTTGAGTGGAGCTGGAGAGACTCCTTTCTCTTCTCTCTAGCTGAGCTGACTCGGCCTACATGCTGTTCAAGGTCTCTTCAAGTTCTAGATAATTTATGATTTAGTAACTTTTCTATTTGTTTTATTTTGAACGTTTAAAACACTGTGTTCCTTTACTGTGAACTGTGTGGCTGGGAATACAAAACAGGGACGTATCCAACCCACCAGACTGGGAAGCAAACTACTTTCATTTTCTTAGTTCCTTTAAAGCGTCTACTTTAAACCTGTGATATTTCATCTAAGGTGATTTTGTGGGTTTCTCCTTGTTCTGTCTCCAGTCGTTGTGGAAAATCAAAAGCACTTTTTCCGTAACGAGAAATGCTACCTTTCCACATGTGTTAGTTTTGTTCATGGATAAAGCAATCTTTTCGTGAACAAGAGATTGTCATTCTTATTGAAATCGGTGGATAGTGCTTTCTTTTTTTAAAAAATAAATGTATTTTTAATTGGAGGATAATTGTTTCCTGATATTGTGCTGGTTTCTGCCAGACATCAGGGTGAATCAGCCGTAGGCATCCATGTGCCTCCTCCGTCTTGAGCCTCCCCCCACCTCCCAGCCCATCCCACCCCTCCAGGTTGTCATGGAGCACAGCAGGGCTCTCCCTCTTACACATGGTGCTTTCTCGACTCGTCCTGGCCTCTCCTTCCCCCAGGGTCCACGGGTCTGTTCTCTCCCGCTGAAGCAAGGAGGACAGGCTCAATGCCAGTGCTGCCCGAGACCGGGAACTCACAGAGGGGCTGAAGTGTGCATCTCAGGGCCAGTCCCCGGGCCGCTGCCCCTGAGCAATGCTAGGGAAGAGGCCTCATCACACGCCATTCCCCTTGTATGGAGGGGAGATGCGAGTCTCCTGATAAAGGTCCCGAGAGATCGCCCTCCTCCGTGTGGACAGGCCCGAGGCAGAGGGGAGAAGTCAGCTCTGTGGAAGCAACTCCCTCCCCAGCTGAGAAATGGAAAGAGAGTCACGTGCAAACGAGGAAGCACATGGGTTTCTGTGACCTGCCCTCGAGACACCTCCACACGGGCATCTGGTCACTAAATCATCATCACAGCAGGGCAAGTCCGAGGGCGCAGGTGCCTGAAAGGCCCCCCAGCAGCGGTCTCTCGCCAGCAGGCAGAGATTCGGAGAGTGCGTTTAACTCCGCCAGGCTTCAGTCGGCGTCGCGGCCTCGCAGACGCTGCGAGCCGGGGCGTTAGAGCACGCGCGGTGTGTAGGCCGGCTCCTCGGGCCCAGGACGGACGCAGGGAAGGACTTCAGTGTCCGAAGCAAAGGCACTGACCGGGCACCTGGTTTAGGGTTGAGCTCGGCGGTGCAGAAAGAAAGCTAATCAGATGTTTCAGCGCAAGTGGCGGCGGCTTGCCTTTCCTCCTGGAAAATCGGGTTTCCTGATCCTCGTGAAGTGAAACGCGGCAGTTCCAGCACCCGCCTCTAACCCGTCTCCTCCCCGTCATTGCAAGTGCTCATTACGTCTCTGAGGCACGCAAGGCAAGTTGCACTTTAAATACCGAGTCCACATTGCTGACAAGGTCTCAGGGGGAGCTGGACACAGACCTACTCTGAGGAGAAGGGACCAGCCAACTAAGCCTTGGGCAGAGTCTTCACAGATGAGTGTATATCTCCAGCGTTCACGTCATGTTCCACGTTCAGAGACTTCTCAGGACGCCTTTTAAAGCCACTTTGCTTTGTAATATGCTTGCAAAGCTTGCCGTCCTGGGGAAACTGTGGAAAGGCAAGCCATGGTAGGTTCAGTATTTCGCTCAGTGAATCTAAGTTCGGATCTCTGAACTTCCCTTAAACCCAGGGGCTACACAGCCCTTCCCCTGGGGAACGTTGGGCTCCCTAGAGAGCGCAACCACCCCCGTGAGCCAGCTTCCCAGGGGGCTGGGCTGGACCGCCCGCCGCTTCCTCGGAGCAGGACACAGGAGATGGAGCGATAAAAGCGAATGTGAAATAAAAATTAGAGGCATACAGAGAACACCACGTGAAGCGAATCCTTATAAAACTGTCTGCGGCGGGAAGAAATCAAAGGGTTTTATTAGGTGATGAAAAAACGCTGTAAACTTCATGTGAAAACATTCCAAGGTCGGGTCTTGTGTTGTATAGAGAGGAATTATGCTAAGTAAGACTCATTTTAATCAAATGCACATCAAGGAGCTCAAATCCCATTGGTACTTGGTTTGAAATTATTAACACACACACACACAGGCACACACACACACCCCAGTGCCACTCCTCAGCGACTTTGCAGGGGCTGTTCTGGGGACAGAGGCGGCCACGACTGGGGGTTCAGATTCACTTTTGTGTGAAGCGTGCAAATAACTCCGCGCCCTGGGAGGCAGTGTTCTCCACTGCAGCCAGTCTCCCCTCTGCTCACCAGCCTCTGCACGGAGGAATTCAGTCCCTTGCGATGGCCACATTTTGACCAGGAAGCGAGGCAAGGATTTCAGGGGAGAACCAGGGCTGCGGGTGGGAATGTGAGCTTTTCCATGGCTCCTCCCACTCCAGATTCCCCCCAAGATCATCTTGGAGAGGGGTCTGCGGTCTGCTGGGCAAGCACCCTCAGACTCACTCCTGTGTCCCTGGTGGCCGGTGAGGAGGAGGCAGCGGCTTGCTAGATAACCGTCCTGGGGAGGATCAAAGACCCTTGACGGTGGGAGGGAGGTGGCAAGGCTGAGGAGCACGGCCTCCCCAGTGTCTCACTGTCGTTCACGCTGCGGTGGGGCTGCCTGGGTGGTGAGGAACCAAAAAGTCCTCCAGAAGCCAGGGGGTGTGGCCGGGGTGGGCAGAGCCCCGGCTCCCAAACCTGGTAGCTCTTACAGTGTGCAGGGCGTGGCTGGGGCTCAAAATGCCAGTCTCCAGCCCACCCTGGGATTTTATGAGGGGCTCGGGAGGACCCAGGTACTGGTGGCTTTTAGCCCCCCTGCCAAGGTGGTCGAGAAGCAGCAGGTCAGAGCAAAGGAGGATCTGGGCAGGTGAGAAGGTGGAGGGCGGCTAGGCAGAGCCTCGTTGGCGGCTCCCGGGAAAGGACAGCAGCTAGGGGCAGAGGGCCCAGTGTTTGCTGCTTGGGAAAGACAGGAGAGGTGGTGGAGGGAAGGAAATAAGAGAATGTGAACCTCTTTAAGTTCTGAGGTGAGCACGTGCATCAGCAATAAGAGGGGAGGTAAAGTCTGTGTGATCCACGTGCCCCGTGTGCCTGGATCTTAGGGTGCTGTGGCTTAGTTGCTTGGTCCTGTCTGACTCTTTGTGACCCCATGGACGGCAGCCCGCCAGGCTCCTCTGTTCATGGATTCTCCAGGCAAGAGTACTGGAGTGGGCTGCCATGTCCTCTGCAGAGGATCTTCCTGACCAGGGGTCGAACCCACATCTTCTGCATTGCGAGCAGACTCTTTACCACTCAGCCAGCCCAGATCCTTAGGAGAAGAGTCTTAATTTATTCCCAATTAGTTCTTGCCGGGAGAAATATCAATAACCTCAGATATGCAGATGACACCACCCTTATGGCAGAAAGTGAAGAGGAGCTAAAAAGCCTCTTGATGAAAGGGAAAGAGGAGAATGAAAAAGTTGGCTTAAAGCTCAACATTCAGAAAACAAAGATCATGGCATCTGGTCCCATCACTTCATGGGAAATAGATGGGGAAACAGTAGAAACAGTGTCAGACTTTATTCTTTTGGGCTCCAAAATCACTGCAGATGGTGACTGCAGTCATGAAATTAAAAGATGCTTACTCCTTGGAAGAAAAGTTATGACCAACCTAGATAGTATATTCAAAAGCAGAGACATTACTTTGCCAACTAAGGTCCGTCTAGTCAAGGCTATGGTTTTTCCTGTGGTCATGTATGGATGTGAGAGTTGGACTGTGAAGAAGGCTGAGCGCAGAAGAATTGATACTTTTGAACTGTGATGTTGGAGAAGACTCTTGAGAGTCCCTTGGACTGCAAGGAGGTCGAACCAGTCCATTCTGCAGGAGATCAGCCCTGGGATTTATTTGGAAGGAATGATGCTGAAGCTGAAACTTCAGTACTTTGGCCACCTCATGCGAAGAGTTGACTCATTGAAAAAGACTCTGATGCTGGGAGGGATTGGGGGCAGGAGGAGAAGGGGACGACCGAGGATGAGATGGCTGGATGGCATCACAGACTCGATGGGCATGAGTCTGAGTGAACTCCGGGAGATGGTGATGGACAGGGAAGCCTGGCGTGCTGCGGTTCCTGGGGTCGCAAAGAGTTGGACACGACTGAGCGACTGAACTGAACTGAACTGAGTTCTAACCAGTTCTTTTAAATCGACAAAGGCAGGCTGGAGAGGAGAGTGGAAGAGAGGGTGTATTTGTAACAGGCTGTGTCTCTAGTCCACAACCTGGCCCCCAAGGAGGAAGGGCAGACCAAGGGTTGCCCTCTCCCCAAACCTTGGGTTTCACACGCCTGTTCAGGACCCACTTGTGGCCCACTGGGCCACTCAGCTGTAGCAGGGGTTTCGGGGATGAGAAAACGTGCGCATGCCCAGCTGGCTTCAGTCATGTCTGACTCTTTGTGACCCCATGGACTGTAGCCCACCAGGCTCATGGGATTTCCCAGGCAAGAACACTGGAGTGGCTTGTCATTTCCTCCTCCCAGGGATCTTTCCAACCCAGAGATGGAATCCGAATCTCCCGTGGCTCCTGCATTGGCAGGTGGACCCTTCACCACGTGAGCCACCTGGGAAGCCTGGACAAAACTTGCAAGTGTGTAAAGTACTCGAGTCTGTAGTCCACGGAGAGTGGCAGGGAGCGCGTCTGAAGATCCTTAGGAGAAGAGTCTTAATTTATTCCCAATTAGTTCTTGCCGGGAGAAATATCAATAACCTCAGATATGCAGATGACACCACCCTTATGGCAGAAAGTGAAGAGGAGCTAAAAAGCCTCTTGATGAAAGGGAAAGAGGAGAATGAAAAAGTTGGCTTAAAGCTCAACATTCAGAAAACAAAGATCATGGCATCTGGTCCCATCACTTCATGGGAAATAGATGGGGAAACAGTAGAAACAGTGTCAGACTTTATTCTTTTGGGCTCCAAAATCACTGCAGATGGTGACTGCAGTCATGAAATTAAAAGATGCTTACTCCTTGGAAGAAAAGTTATGACCAACCTAGATAGTATATTCAAAAGCAGAGACATTACTTTGCCAACTAAGGTCCGTCTAGTCAAGGCTATGGTTTTTCCTGTGGTCATGTATGGATGTGAGAGTTGGACTGTGAAGAAGGCTGAGCGCAGAAGAATTGATGCTTTTGAACTGTGATGTTGGAGAAGACTCTTGAGAGTCCCTTGGACTGCAAGGAGGTCGAACCAGTCCATTCTGCAGGAGATCAGCCCTGGGATTTATTTGGAAGGAATGATGCTGAAGCTGAAACTTCAGTACTTTGGCCACCTCATGCGAAGAGTTGACTCATTGAAAAGACTCTGATGCTGGGAGGGATTGGGGGCAGGAGGAGAAGGGGACGACCGAGGATGAGATGGCTGGATGGCATCACAGACTCGATGGGCATGAGTCTGAGTGAACTCCGGGAGATGGTGATGGACAGGGAAGCCTGGCGTGCTGCGGTTCCTGGGGTCGCAAAGAGTTGGACACGACTGAGCGACTGAACTGAACTGAACTGAGTTCTAACCAGTTCTTTTAAATCGACAAAGGCAGGCTGGAGAGGAGAGTGGAAGAGAGGGTGTATTTGTAACAGGCTGTGTCTCTAGTCCACAACCTGGCCCCCAAGGAGGAAGGGCAGACCAAGGGTTGCCCTCTCCCCAAACCTTGGGTTTCACACGCCTGTTCAGGACCCACTTGTGGCCCACTGGGCCACTCAGCTGTAGCAGGGGTTTCGGGGATGAGAAAACGTGCGCATGCCCAGCTGGCTTCAGTCATGTCTGACTCTTTGTGACCCCATGGACTGTAGCCCACCAGGCTCATGGGATTTCCCAGGCAAGAACACTGGAGTGGCTTGTCATTTCCTCCTCCCAGGGATCTTTCCAACCCAGAGATGGAATCCGAATCTCCCGTGGCTCCTGCATTGGCAGGTGGACCCTTCACCACGTGAGCCACCTGGGAAGCCTGGACAAAACTTGCAAGTGTGTAAAGTACTCGAGTCTGTAGTCCACGGAGAGTGGCAGGGAGCGCGTCTGAGGAGGGTGGGCGTCTGAGCAGGGTGGGGCAGTGACCCAGGCCCTGTGCTGCCTGTCTACAAAACTGCTGCTTCATCTTGTAACCACATGGCGGAAAACCACCCAGGTCTCTGCCCTCGACACAGGCTCCCATTAGGCTTTCCTGAACCAACACCGTTGATTCTGGCCCCTCTCTTGACACACACCTGGGAGCGGTCCTCTTTCCTTGGTGGACACAGCAAAAGGCTTTGGTCTTCCTGGCAGGGTCGTATTCTTGTGTGACCGTCTGACTGTCCCTGACATTTTCGGCAGTCCAGGGGGTGTCCGCCACTAGCTCTGAGGTCCAGGTTGGCACTTCCCTCCCAGGTTCGGTCCTGCCCTGTCCTGCCAGGCCCGGCACATCGCTGAGCGGGTCGTGTCTGCCAGGGACTGTAGGAAGCTTTCTTCCTTAAGGTCCAGGGAGTTTGCATGTGCGCTGAAGATGAAGAGAACAGATTTCTCTAACAGATGGTCTCTACTGTCACCTTCCAGGAGCAGGCGAGACCGAGTTTCAGTATTTCTTGTGGAAACTCTTCCCTTTGTCTTCTTTTGGGCTCTGTTTTCCTCTCTCCCCTGTGAGGAGCCTAACCAGAGTCTAGCCATTCAGTGTTGCGGCTTTTATGATTTTGCTTCTGTATTTCTAAGGCATTAGGTTAAAGTTACCCAGAGTGTTCACCTTGGCACCTCAATAGCAACAATATACCCTCAGCTCAGCGTACAGGCAGTTAGTTTGGTCGTGTCCCATTGGGATGCTAAGAAAACAGTTTTCTGAGGCAGCTGTAATCCCCACACACGGAGCCACGGCGATCCCGTAACACCAGAACAGAGGTGCGGAGTGTCAGCGGCGCCCGGGGAGCCGTCTTCAGTGGCGCAGGCTGATGGGGCTCTCCTGCCCTGCCATCAGCCGTCGGAAAGCACGTCTTCCTTCTGGCGCGTGGGTTCAGCAGGCCCGCCGTGCGGTGCCACGGAGCGGAGTGCGGGGAAATGTGTGTGCCCCGGGCGAGGATGGAGCACGGAGTCAGAGCTTCCCCCTGAGGCTCCTGTTCGAACAGCAAGGATGACTGCAGCTGCTGCATCTGGAGCCCGTCCGGAAGCTCCTCTAGGTGTCAGTATGACACTGGGAAACGAGGCTACGACAGCCTGCGGCACGAGGGAAGGCCTTACATTATTCAAAGGGTGAAGCTTACCTGACACGCCACCGAAGGGGAGACAGCCTCGCTGGGAAACTGGGTTCTCTCCTTCCCCAGCCTCAGTAGTTCTCCTGTTGGTCAAGTCAGACCGTGGCACCCAGCGCGCGTCCTGGTGTCACCAGCACCGGCTTGGAGGCGTCCCTGGAGGCAGCACCCGGGGTCAGCACGCCGCTTTACCCAGGTTGCATATTTTGATAGACTGGAACCCACTGGCACACTCCAGTTTTCCTTCCTACGTCCACCTGTGCATTTCCCAGCACACTCATGCCATCCAGTATGAATCCAGAACAACCCCGGCTCCCCCAGGGATTTCCACTGCAGAAGAGAAGTGTTGAAAGGCAAAGCTACCACACAGCTCGCTTTGCTAAACTGCCTTATCTGACTCAAAGTCTGAACGAAATTCTCTTTCTCTCCTTTCTTCCATGTTCATTCTGATCTTGTGACTGATGAGTATTTATTTCTTTGCTTACTTGTTTCTATGTGATGGCGTTTTCTTGTAACCTTCTGTCTTGTCCCATGTGGTGCTGGCTGTATGGTGGATACTCCATCGATATCAATGATACACCTTGCCTACCATCTTCTGTTTCTTTTTTCAGAGTGAAAGTGCAGCTGTAGTTAAGAGTTAAAATCCTGGTTATGCCATTTCTGAATTATATAACACTGTGAAATTATCCAACTGTATTATAAAATGGAGTTAGCAGTATATATCTCAAAGTGTTGCTATGAGGAACCAGAAATTGATGATGTAATGTGCTTAGAAACATGCCTGGTGTGTAGTCAGTACTTAGTATATACCAGCCACCATCACCATCATCACCTCCACCACCATCATATCCCTGAGTAAATGCCAGGGATTCAGGGATGAATCTGTCTTTTTGCTCACTTGAGCCCTACAGTCTAGTGGGAGGTTGATGATAAAAACATTAAGAAAGTGTTGCAGGCTGTTTGGGGGATGTGCTGACCGCTGTGCTTGCACACAAGGGGAAGCTGAAGGACACGGTCCTGGCTCTCGCTGGAAAAGAGGAAGCTCCAAACTACCAGGTTCTAATCTCTTTTGGTTTCCCGCAGATTCACTAAACATGCCTCTGTGTTTGAAGGTCCTTATCTGAAAAATGAAAATGCTCTGAACCTATTGGACTGCCCTTGGATTGGTTAAAAGCACGCTTATAATTTGACTTGACATCTGTGACCTGCAGTGTTTCATGCTTGCAAGTCACCCACAGGCAAATTTTGCTCTTTCCAAATTAAAAAAAAAAAAAGACTGATTCTTTGAACATGCATAGAATTTCATTAATTTATAATGCATAACTTCAGAACTTGTGATAATTTGGGTGGATTGGGCTAATGTTTACCTTTTATGTGGTATTTTAAAAAGGTTTGGCAAACTAATTCAGAGAAAGTAGGACTGGGAGAACACTCATCTCCTTAGAAAGGGGCCATCTGCTCTAAGTGGTGTAGAAGCCTCTTTTGTGAATGCTTACTGTAGTCTTCTACTTTCTGATTTGCAAAATCCAGTCACATATAGCCTCTGATTTTCATTTGATTTATATGTGAATGATATCAAGACAGAATAAACAGAGGTCAAGGATAACATACACACTGTCAATATCCTTTAATCTATCCAAGAAGATGGGCCTTCTTCTACAAACAATGCCAGAGTTTTATAAAACTTCTTTTAAAATAGTTCATTCACTTTCAAATACTCTGGTTGCTACAAGGCTTCATCAATTCAGACTGTTCTGCCCTCTAAATTACTATTTATTTTTGGTATTTTTGTCCGAGTTTGAATTGTGTAATGTAGTGGTTCTCAATCTGGGGTGAATTTGTCTACCAGACATTTAGCAATTTCTGGAGGCATTGCTTTTGGATATTTCACCTGGGGGTTCTGTGGACATCTGGTGGGCAGATGCCAGAGACGCAGCCAAACGTCCTGTGATTCTAGAGCCATTCCCCACAGTAGAGACGTCTCCAGCCCCAAGTGTCGGGAGCACTGTGGTCAGCAGAGCCTGCTGTGGTGTGCAATTCACATTGCTGATTACTCCGTCGTGTCCCCACAGGCTAAGGAGCAAGCGTGGTCACTCCCTGGCCTGAAGGAGACCGCACCTGCCACCGTCGAAAGGACAGCGGCCCCCGCAGGTAACCTTTCCGTGAGATTAGATGTTGAGAGTGAAGAGAGCTCTGTCATGCAAGGCCTGTCGTTGTTCGCATCCAGAGGAAGTTACACTTTCGTGAAGGCCTGTGTTGGGTCAAGTGCGGCTTGACTACCTTTATCTGATTGGCTTTGGGTCCTCCTAGCTGCAGACCAGAGAATCTTTCGGGGCCAGGCCCTCAGGCCATCGGCCACATGCGCTCCTCCTTTGCTTTCCAAAGCTCGTATCTGCCGATAAGGAGAAGCTGAGTAGAGGGGCCGTTCTGTGAAGCCAGAGTGACACCTGCCACGTGCGCCCTCCATTAAAATATTTTGTGTCCTATGGTGGCTTTTAGAGAGATCTTCCCAGAAGAACCTGCCCTCCTCTGAGGAAGAAACGTTTAACAAGCTCGACAAGAAGCAGGCTGAGAAGCCCCCTGCGTCTCTAGCTCAGAGAAGTTCCGCCGCGTTTCAGACAGAAAGACCCCATGGTGAACCAGGAGACTCTGCCCTCAGAAGTTCCCCAGAGCCGAGGGCGAGTGAGGACGGAAGAGGCGTCTCGTGCCCAGGGAGCCTGCGCCGGCAGGACGCTCAGGGCTCTGGGGCTGAGCGGGGCTCTGCGGACGAAAGTGAACGTCTGCTGTTCAAAGGGGAGGAAAAGGGGCTTCGCTCTAAGGGAGAGCCTGGTGACGGAGGAGCTGAAGAGGACGGAGGATCCGAGCTGCCACAGAGAACAGGGCCGGCCAGGAGTCCACAGGAAGAGCAGGGTGTCGATAGAACGAAGGGTGGCCAAGCCCACGAAAGGTAGGGTTTACGGCGTTCGCATCCCCAGCCGCCGTTCTCTGTAGATCTGGTGCCGCTGCGATTTAAGGCCATACTGAAGGATAACTGAAGGGACTCTTCGAAATGACGGTTTATAAGCCGCTTCCCCAGTGGTGTGGATTTCTCTTGCCACTATTTTTTCTTCTTGCTGTGACATTTTCAGGCAATTTATCACTTTCTGTGTCTCCTATCAACTGACAGACAGATGATATGGTGATTACTAGCAACCACATTTTTATTTTCTAAGCATCAGGTAAAAGTTCCTTATTTTTAGCAACATAGAGCACATCCTTCCTGAGAGCAATAACTGGACAATGATCAGATTGATCAGATGGTACACTGGCTGCTTCCCAAGCGTCGTGAGGACTGAGGTCGAAGTAGGCTACTTAACGCTTCATCCTCATCTGCGAAGTTTCACATAGAAATTCAGGCAATTACGCAGCCAGTTAAAATGAATGAATCTTATGTTGTGATCCACCAAGAATCTACTTGAAACAAAGTGCCTCCAGATCCAGACATCTATGGTGTTTTTTAGGATTGAAGATATAATTCTTATTTCCTTTCTGAATAATGTATTTTGGAAGCTATGTGTAGAGAAGTCTAATTTTTCAAGAGTTAAATGTAAACACTAATGTTTGCAAAGGAAGTCCATCACTGAAGGGATGGGTTCAGTAGGGTCTGGAGGTGTTGGAGAGTGGACGTTAGGTCAATGCTTTCACCAGCAGAGGCTCCTCTCACTGCTGGTGCTATTCAGAGACCATTGCTTTTTTTTTTTTTTTAATTGCTCTTTAATGCAGCGGTTTCCCTCTTCTTTAAGGAAGAAAGTGAAAAATGAAGATCAAATTCGTTAGGGAGTCAAAACGGCTGCTGCTGTAGAGGGTCTGTGGACTGACTCGGGGTCGCCATGAGGTCGTTAGGGAGCATCTCTAGGATGTGGGCTATCTCCAGCTACTTGGGACGATGGGGTGCACGCAGCTCCATCTCACCCCAAACTCTGACATCGCCAGCTCCCTGTCTTGAAGCTTGTCCCATCAGCAAAGCATCGTTGCGAGGAAGCTTTCCTGCTCAGAAATGTGACCATCTGAGAGTTTTCTCTTGGGAACATTGAGAGCTGTGGCTGGATTCTATTTTCCAGGCGTGTCAGCTCCGTAAAAGCCACGCCCCCGTCACGAGCCGTGGGAAAGGCAGCGACAAGTCCCGTCTTGCAGAAAGCTGATCCAACAGAGGCCTCGGGAGGCGGGAAGAGGAGAGGCAGCGAGAGAGCTCGGTCCAGGAGGAGAACAAGAAGAGCAAGATAGACACGGCGCGTAAAGGAGCCGGGGGTCCGCAGAGCACACCGCAAGCCAGCCGCGCTGGGGACTCCCTGCAAGGCAGCCGCGCCGAGCCCTCTGGAGCAGAGGCCCCCAGGCAGCAAGCTCTGGGGACCCCCCTGGGTAGGAAACGACTTTGGTTCCAGCCCTTTAAAGCATCATAACCTTTTCCAGCAAGCATTTCTGACTAAATTTCACTTAGACTAATGGCCCGCAGGAGACCCTACAACATACCGATACCATTTGGGTTTGTAACTCCACCTCTGTTTTGGGGGGCGGTGAAGAGACAAGTGCCACCATGAGGAATCTTTCCTAGCTTCTTCATTTTTCAGCATATTTATGGTGTGAGAGGAGAATGTCCTCGTCAGATCAGATGCCCAGAGATCAATATCATTATCTGAATCTTAAAAAATGGGAACTCTTGGCAGAGTGCCTAGCATAAGATAAGTGTTTCAGGATTACATTCTGAATAAATGCGAATTTCTAAAAGCAAACTTATTATCGGCTCACTTCCCTCTGTACCCTTTGGACATATGTAAGAAGCTGCATGCAGTAGGTGATTAAATAATGAATAAATGGAGAAATGAATAGGTTCATGGCAAGAAAAGTTTTACGGTAACTCTGGAAAAGTGAAAAGTGTACTGGAAGAATATTAGTAAGTAACTATGTATTTCAGGGCCTTCCAGGCTGGCACAGTGGTTAAGAACCTTCCAGCTAATGCAGGAGACACCAGTTTGACCCCTGGGCCAGGAGGATCCTTGGAGGAGGAAACAGCAACCTACTGCAGTATTGTTGCCTAGGAAATCCTACGGGCAAAGGGGCCTGGCAGTATGCAACCCATGGGGTCACAAAGAGTTGGACACGACTTAGCGACTAAATGACAAAGTATGTTAGAAAAGGTCCTGCTGTAGGCTGGAGGTTGAACGCTCAGGCTGGGAGGTCGGAAGCGGGAGACCTTTGCGGGCTGGAGGTACGCACTTAGCCAGTGTTACTGGGTGTTTTGTTTCCAGTCCGGAAAAATTCATCTCTGAGCTTTGTGCTTCATCGCTCAGTCGTGTCCGACTCTCTGCGACCCCAGGACGGTAGCCCACCAGGCTCCTCGGTCCACGGGGACTCTCCAGCCAAGAATGCTGGAGGGGGCAGCCTTTCCGTTCTCCAGGGGATCTTCCCAACCCAGGGATCAAATCCAGGTCTCCTGTGTTGCAGGTGGACTCTCTACCAGCTGAGACACCAGGGAAGCCCCTTTAAGCTTTAAATGTGTCTTAAATAAAGGCCAAAATATTTTGGAAAGTCACGTTTAGTAATATCAAACCTTGCAATGATGGAAGAAATTTTTCATTTTTTCCCTCTCTACTTTACCAGTTGTGCTTTTAAAAAAAAGTGGGTCAAACAGTGTCAGGAGTCTGAGTGTAAATGACTCAGACTTGGAAGTATTACCTGTTTGGACATTATATGGAGATCTTTGATTGTTTTGTTGTTTCTGAAAGCTGTCCCGGAGAAAGTGAGGACTGAGGTCCTGACAACCTTTCTCAAAAGCGACAGGTGTCACCTTCATGATCCACAAATCACGATACGAAATGAAGGTCTGTGTTCCCTGGATCTTTAGAATCACAGGGGGCCGCTTGCGTTTTGCTTCTAAACGAGCACGTTGGCACGCGGGCCGCTTCTCACCAGCCTTTCTCCTCTCGCCTCCCAGCCGACGCCCCGGCGCCCCCGGCGCCCTTTGACCACCGCATCGTGACAGCCAGGCAGGCCGCTGTCAGCAGCTTCTACACCGTGAGCAGGACCGAGATCTTGGGAGGGTGAGTGCCGCTCCCCATCAGCACCCTCTTGACGAGGAAGAAAGAGTGCTTGCAAAGACACAGGTCTTTTTTAAAATTCCTACATGCTTTATCTTTCTATTTTTACTTTTTGCACTGATTTTTCATATTTTTAAATTCATATTGGAGTATAGTTAATTTATAATGTTGTGTTAGTTTTGGGTGTACAGAAAGTGGTTCAATTACATCTATATATGTCTATTTTTATCAGATTCTTCTCCATTACAGATTGTTCTAGAATGCTGAGTAGAGTTCCATGTGCTATACAGTAGGTCCCTGTTGGTTGTCTAGTTTATATGTAATAATGTTTACAGTTAATCCCGAACTCCTAATTTAGAACCACGCCACCCACCTTTCCCCTTTGGTAACTGCAAGTTTCTTTTCTAGGTGTGTGAGTCTGTTTCTGTTTTGTAAATAAGTTAATTTGGATCATATGTTTGGACCTCGTATATAAGGATATCACATGGCCTTTGTCTGTCTCTGTCTGACTTAGTTCACTTAGCGTGATAATCTCTAGGTCTGTCTGTGTTGCTGCGAATGGCATTATTTCCTTCTTTTTATGACTGAGTAATATATAGAAGCTGGAATCAAGATTGCCAGGAGAAATATCAATAACCTCAGTGCAGATGACACCACTCTTATGGCAGAAAGTGAAGAAGGACGAAAAAGCCTCTTGAGGAAAGTGAAAGAAGAGAGTGAAAAAGCTGGCTTAAAGCTCAACATTCAGAAAACAAATCATAGCATCTGGCCCCATCACTTCATGGCAAATAGATGGGGAAACAGTGGAAACAGTGGCAGACTTTATTTTGGGGGGGCTCCAAAATCACTGCAGATGGTGACTGTAGCCATGAAATTAAAAGACACTTGCTCCTTGGAAGAAAAGTTATGACCAACCTAGATAGCATATTCAAAAGCAGAGACATTACTTTGCCAACAAAGGTCCATCTACTTAAGGCTATGGTTTTTCCAGTAGGCATGTATGGATGTGAGAGTTGGATTATAAAGAAAGCTGAATGCCTAAGAATTGATGTTTTTGAACTGTGGTGTTGGAGAAGACTCTTAAGAATCCCTTGGACTGCAAGGAGATCCAACCAGTCCATCCTAAAGGAAATCAGTCCTGACTGTTCATTGAAAGGACTGACGTTGAAGCTGAAACTCCAATACTTTGGCCACCTGATGCGAAGAGCTGACTCATGAAAAAGACTCTGATGCTGGGAAAGATTGAAGGCAGGAGGAGAAGGGGACGACAGAGGATGAGATGGTTGGATGGCATCACCGACTCAATGGACATGAGTCTGAGTAAACTGTAGGAGTTGGTGATGGACAGGGAGGCCTGGCGTGCTGCAGTCCCTGGAGTCGCAAAGAGTCAGATAGGACTGAGCAACTGAACTGAACTGAATCTATATACCACACATTCCTAATCCCCTATCTATTGATAGACGCTTCGGTGACTTCCACGCCTTGGCTATTGTGAATAGTGCCGCTATAAACAGAGATGGATCTTAAGAATTTCGTAAATGTTTGTCAGTCTCACCTGGAGAACAAGAAACATCGCATACAGTTATTTTACGTGATTTTAACCATTTCTGAAAACTGTCGCTGATGCCAGAAAGGCTGAGGAGGTGACCACCTACCGCGTTTCATCTGCTTCACTTCCCATGTCGTCCTGTCTGGAGTGAGAGGAAAGCAGTGTGAGTCTCCAGGAGGTTTAGAAGCTTGAACACTGAGGAGCAAAATGCAGGAATGTGTGAAGGCTCTTTATCTCCTGGCACAGATTAATTTTTTTTTTTTTAATCGTCACTGGTTTTCCATTTGCTCCGATACCATGTGAGTTACCACCATTCATTTCAGTCGGCGGTGTGCCCTCCTGAAGGACTCGCTGGCAGGACATCCATGCATATCCCTCCCCGAAGAAGGAGGAGGCGAGTCCACCAGGGAGGAGGGGCCTTCCTCTCCTACTTCAGCCACCACCCCCGGTGAGGTCTTGTGACTTCCAGTGTTGACTCCCACCAGCAATCTACGTAAAGTAAGAGGCAAAAAGCAGGAAAACTGTACATGTATTCAACATATAGAAATTTAGTTACAACCCAGGGAAAGCGCGTGTGGCTCTTAGTGTGCGCATTTCTGCCTGTGGTCAGGGGTGCAGCTGACTCTGCGAAGCCCCTCCTCGTTTTTCCAGTCCCATGGCTTCTTTGCCCTCCATCACAGGACGCACCAAACTTTCTCCTCCTCGGCCGGCTGATGGTGGAGAGGCCCCCCTGCCTGTGAGGGGTCGAGGGAAATGAGGCTTCCGGAGTAGGGGCCCCTAGTTTCACGGCAAGCATTAGCTTATCAGGGTCTTGAGGGACGGGGGTGGCAAGCCAAGCCAGCCACCGTTTCTCTAAAGGAGGAAAGTTATTTGCAGAAGCTGCTTTGGAGCAACCCCAGGGTTTGTGTGTTTCTGGTTGAGGTCTCTTGGTGACTCTCAGCCTCCGGGGCAGTGTGGGGTTTTCTCTGGCGGCTGCAGGCGGGACCACCCACCCATCGCTCCGTTCTGGGCTCAGTGAGGGGCTTAGGGGGGCGGTCAGCTGGGCGTGCTGGCCTCATCAGCAGGGACCTCCTCTTGGTCGGGGGTGAGTCGAGGTCCAGCCCCTTGTCCTGCAGAGTCGGCGGGCCCAACCCCCCGGGGCCGAGATCCTGGGGCCCCGACGCCGCGGCAGGCCCCTCCACTTTCCTGGGGTTCCCTCCCCACCTGCAGCCTGTGGGGTGATTAGAGTTGCTGCTCACCGTCGTCAGTTATTCCTAGCGTGAGGCTATCAGCCTGGCGGGCCAGCAGGGACCCTTGAGGCCACCTCCCACCCCAGGCCCTGCAGGGTGAAGCCTTTCAGAGGGACAGAAGGAGGTGCTGAAGCTGAGCAGTGACGTGGCACCACGGCTGGGCCAGGCCAATCTGGGGGCCATTGCTAATTAAGGGAAAAAGCCCTTTCTTAATGAGCAGCCACATCTGAAGCGCCCGGGGCTGTGTTCCTGGGCTCCGAGAGAGAGAGCACGTCTGGATCAGAGCATGGGACTGAGGTCACACTTGGCTGCACTTACGGTACCGTCACCCCACCCCCACCCCAGGACGCATCTGCTTCTGTGCAGGGAGTGTGGCTGAGCGAGGTGGGTAGGGTGACCTCCCCCCAGCTCCCCAGCCATTTCACTAAGTCAGGAATCACAGCAAGCAAGTCAAACGAGAAGACTGCTCATGAGTGTGTATTGGGGAAGCGGTGACGTTTGTAAGAAGCTGCCTTACGAAGTGCATTTAAATTGATATCCAAGCTAAAGTGTGTAGTGTATGCTTTGATTAAATGTGTCTATATGCAATTTTGTGATTACTTCTTATTTATTTATATGCAGTTTCCAAAAATAATCTGACTTGCCCGACCAACAGCCTGTATCATTCTTATGCTTAGAGAACCTAGCTTGTTATATTCGCATGCATTCAGATTCTATTTTCTCTATGATAGAAACCCTCAAATTTTAGGGTGCATGAGAATCACCCAAGAGATGTTGTGAAAATGCAGCTTCCGGGGTCTTCCCCAGCCTTCCTGCTTCAGTAGGGCTGGGATATCACCCCTAGGTGACTCTGAGGCCAGGGGTTCGTATCAGAACTTGACCTGTTCTAGGAGATTTGGCAACAGCAGGGGCACTTCAGGCCTGCTCACTCAAGTCAGAAAGAGGGGTGCCGGAAAGCTTCAGTGCCCACCGGGCAGCGGCCGGAGCAGGGCCCTGGGGGGACAGAGCCTCATCCGGGCCACATCCTCTTCTCCTGCAGTGGGCGCTTCGGCCAAGTTCACAAGTGTGAGGAGAAGGCCACGGGCTTGAAGCTGGCGGCCAAGATCATCAAGACCAGGGGCGTGAAGGACAAGGTAAGGGCCCCGCGGTGTGGATGCGGCGGGCTGCCGTCCGCCCAGTGCTAAACCAGCCCTCCCTCCCCCAGGACGACGTGAAGAACGAGATCAGCGTCATGAACCAGCTGGACCATGTGAACCTCATCCAGCTCTACGATGCCTTCGAGTCTAAGAACGACATCGTCCTGGTCATGGAGTAGTACGTCCCCCGCTCCCCCATCCTATGCGCACATCCCCAGCACGCCGCCCTGTCCTGCCTCCAGCTGGACCCCGCTGGACCCCGGGATTCTGACCTGCATGTGTCAGAACCGCATCCGCCGCATGAAGGAAATTACTCAGGAAAGGGTCTCCACGTGAGATTCTGTTGCTAAGCAGCGGGACGACCACAAGGTTTAGCTTCGTACAAGCTGTACTGTCGAGGCCCCAGCTTAACTCTTGCTCTGGGTACCCTGGAGGGGTGAGCCTTGAGCTGTGTCCTGCTTTTGACCTGATGGTGAAAACAAAACTCATGTCAGACTCTTAGAAGTAGAGCTAAGAGGCTTCTGTTTAACATTACCTTTCTAGGGCCTTCCCTCGTGGTCCAGTGGTTAAGACTTCACCTCACCATGTAAGGGCTGTGGGTTCAATCCCTGGTCTGGCAGCTACAGTCCCACATGCTTCATGGCTAAAAAAACCCAAACTTAAAGCAGAAGTAGTGTTGTAACAAATTCATTAAAGACTTTAGAAATGGCCCACATCAAAAAAAAATCTTTAAAAGTATTATAAAAAATAAAATAAAATCACCTTTATAAAAACCTGAGTGTTTAGTTAGAAAGTGAGTCATCTGACCAACATTGAATCCGTGTTTGTGACTCACTTCAGCTCCCCACCCCCAGCCCCCACTTCGGGCTTTGCTTGTCATTGTGGAAGAAGAATTTTGGGCAATGAAACAGCCAGCATGAGCTCCACACGAGCACTTATCGCTGGAATCAGCCTGGCCTTCCCGAGGAGTCTGGAATTCCCTCCACCCCTGCCTTCCTAGCGTCCTCCTGCGCCTCCATGCTCCTTAGGAGAGACCAGAGGAGGACCCACCCCAGAGCCACAGCCCCTGCAAGGGAGGGGCTTTGAGACTTTCCATCTGAGCAAGTGGTAGGGCTCCAGTGACGGCCATCACCGTCAGAGGCATCTTATCGAGAAGGTAGAGAGCCACAGCTGCAGACACGTCTGGTGGGCAGGTCAGCGGCGCGCAGATGCGAGGAGCAGGTGCTTGTCGAGGCCGCTGACTCGGGACTCGCCCCCTCTCCCCCGCAGTGTGGGCGGAGGTGAGCTCTTTGACCGCATCATTGATGACAACTGCAACCTGAGCGAGCTCGACACTATCCTGTTCATCAGGCAGATATGCGAGGGGATAAGACATATGCACCAGATGTAATCCTGCACTTGGACCTGAAGGTAGGGAGCGCCCTTCCCCGGGGAAGCGCGAGCCTTTCCCCCAGGTGGGCCCAGACGCCCGCCTGGGAGGCAGAGCCTGTCACTGGGCGTGTACTCAGGAATTTGACAACTCTGGACTCAGCCTCAGCTCCCTATTCTCGATTACTGTCACTCCCTGGTAATGCGCTTGTCTCCATCCTTAGGGACTGCTGTTCAGAGTCTTACTGTAAGTTGCTTATGTTAAGGGAACTCACAGGTGGGTGGTTTCTACCATCACACCGTCCTCATCACCACCATCCTGGTTGCATCCTCTCATCATCAGTCTGAGGAGGTGGGAGGAATTTTAGCTGACTCAGAGTTCCCTGGTTGTGGTCAAACTTCCCAGCTCTCCAAAATCCCCAGCAGTCCTCTAAAACCCTCCAGGAGACTCTGGACTTTAGGGATTATTTTTCTACGAGCATGCTAGAGCCGGGAGGAGGACGCTATGGCAGAATGAGACCCAGGGCAGCTGGGGGGAGGCGCTAAGAGGCTGAGGGGCAGAAGGGCGGTGGATGGGGCTGGGCGCCACCCTGGGAGCAGTGCGAACCTGTCATAAACAGTGGGGAGCCCACCCTCTTTCTCTTTATTTTACAACCTTTCCCTCTCACGCTCTCTCCCGTTATGAAGTCCCTGTAATCAGACTGTGCGTAGTTACGACCAGTGAAATACGGGCCCAATAACTCCGAGCAGCTCTCACGTCCTCGAGGCACCTTCTTGTGTGGCTCACTCGTTTCCTCATTTCCCTGTTTGCACAGTGGGACATGGAGATAAAATACACATTCTGTAGAACACACCGCCTCTGCAAGCCATCAGGGATCACAGAGCTAAACCAATTCAGCTTCCTTGACTAGGTTTCCACGGGCCTCCGTTCCTGTAACTTGGCTCCTCTCACCGTCCTGATTTACATGCTTGCCTCTCCCATCCACAGAGCAGGAGGAAGTGGTCGATAGGATGACAGAGCCAGAGGTTAAAAGTCATTAGCAAGCCCATGGCCACGAACCGGTTTGATAATGCACTTTCACGGAGCGTTTTCATTGAGTGTAGATACTCTCCAGATATACCTGAAGGGGTTTGATTGGCAGCTGAAGCCGGGACCTGACCAGTCGTAAGTCAAACAGCTCCACATGTGGCTTCATAATGTTGACTGAGGACTTGCAGCGGGCAGGCTTAGTTGTGGCTCGTATGTAAAGATGCAGTAAAGGCGACAGCTGGGCGGGTCATTAAGGACCAGGCGCCCTTTCAGAAAGCTCCTCGGAAGGAAAGGGGCCAAAAATACCACAGGCTTGTCTCTCTGTAGGGGAGATTACAGGTGACTTAAAATGGTCTCCTCCCTGCATTTTTTGTGTTTTGTAAATCTTATTCAATGAATATGCTTTAATTTTATAATTAGAAAAAAATTAACTTTCTGAAGTGCCCTCAGAGCTGTTTTTTTTTTTTTTTTTATTCTGCAAACAATTCTTTTGTGTCATGGTGCTTTTTGGCAATTGGACAGCTTGATACATAATCAATCAGTTATGTAAGCACGAGGCCAGGTCTTCCTGTGTAGCACCCACTTCTCTATAAATTGCCTTTGCCTAGAGACATCTGTTTTAGAGATACTTCAGAAAAAAAGCTTCCAATGACATTATGCCCAACCAAATGGACGACTGAATGTCGACAAGCAGACGCTGTTAGAGCAGGAAATGGCAGCCCACTCTAGTTCTGTTGCCTGGGACAGAGGAGACTGGCCGGCTACAGTCCGTGGGGAAGCAGAGTTGGACACGACTTAGTGATAGACCGCCCCCACCACGCTGGTGCTAGCTCGTCTCATAAAGTGTTGCTGTGTTTCTGACCTCTCTCTACCCTCTCTTCCACCTGGACAGGTAGGGTAGGGGGCGGCCCTGACCCCACGTGAAGGGCGGGGCGTGGAATCCTGGGGACTTGGCACCTTGGCTAATGCCCCCTCCTAGCGCTTAGGGAAGATTTGGGATAAGTTAGAGCTTGAGAGTTCAGGCGGTTCTTTGAACCTTTATTTCTCGTTTAAGGATGACCTTGACTTTAGGTCAGATCCCCCATGTTTCCCGTCCCTCAGGTCTCCTGTCCTAACATGGGTGGGTGCACTGGTCAGATGCTCTATAAATACCAAGGTGCAGTGTCTACCTCTCTCCTCTGCACCCCGAGACCATCCCATTGGCAGGGCCAAGCCTTTCCAGAGGCAAGCTCCAAGGGAACGCTTAGTCAAGGCTTTTAGGCACAGAGACCAAACTCAGCAACTCTCTGGAATAGCTGAGAATGAAAAATGCATGGAGTGGAGGAGTCCTCCCCTTGCAGATGGCTTTCCCATAGACTGGGCGCAGGGAAAGCCTGGGGGTCGGGGCTGCTTACATGCGGGAGCGTGCTCGGTGTGGCCGGCGGAATGAAGCAGGCCATTTCTCCTGGAACTCATAAATCCTCGGGAAACAGTCCTCCAAGAAGGGGAAATTCATACTCAATAATTTTAGGGGGCGGATGTCAAGTCTGAGACGGCCTCCACCAGGCCATTTGGAAAGTCCTGAGGCAGGAGGCCTTGGCCTGAACTCAGGCATGGTCGTCAACGGCAGAGCTGGTGGGGGAGGGAAGGCAGGGCCGTGCAAGCTTGGCAGGGGCCCACGGCCTCATCCACCACATAATTAAAGGAGAAAATACCCACACAGACAAGCCCGCCCCAAAGTGAAAGGCCTGATATGTTTTTCCTGAGCATCGTTGTATTTTTAGTTGTGGTTCAAGGACAATTTGAGTGAAGGATGGTTGTTTTCATTGCTAATGTGTCTCTTTCTCCTGGCAGCCTGAGAACATCCTGTGTGTGAATCGAGACACTAAACAAATAAAAATTATTGACTTTGGATTGGCCAGAAGGTATGTCAATTTGGACATAGGTGTATGAATTGGGTTAGAGAACATGATGGGTGATCTTTCTTTGCAAAGATAAATCTGATATACCCCTTGGTTTCGTATCCCTGTTTAGAATTAACCAAAATTATGTTTCAGCTTTACTTTGCTGGCTTCAGATTTGAACGTTTAGGAGTTTCTACAGTGCATGCAAGAAAAATATGGAATTTTAAAACCTAGTACAGCACAGTTATTAAATTTAAAGACATTAATCCATAATTTGTAAGAGTTTGTCTTAGTCTTTTGCATTTGGTCCATCTGTAAAGGGAAGATTTACTTTAAAAAGTAATTGTGTGAGCAGGATTGCCAAGGGTTCAGGCAGAGATGAGCTCCTTAAGGGAACAGAGTTTACACGGACCTCAGTGCGTGAGTGAGAGTATTGGACGGTCGTGAACGGCTGCATCTATTCATTAAACTAGGCTTGTTTGAGCTGTCGATGGGGCGCAGTCTGTTACCATGGCTCCTTCAGTCATATTTCGTAATTCAGGTGTTCTAATTATTCCGAGCGGCTTTTCTCACAACCACTTCAGATTATGAAGGGTTTCTAGCGAGAAGCTTCGTTGCCGTTTCAGATCCCTCGGGCTCTCTGGTCGGAAGCTTCGTTACCAGTTTTGGACACTCTCTCTTTAGTACATGATTTCCTGTAAAGTCTGTTTACATTAAGTGTGCTGTGCGGCTGCAGCTATTTTGCATCCTTCTGTTTCCTCGAGTTCTGATTTTCGGCTGACCCTCTTCATTCCTCCGTGTTGTCTCCTAAATTTCAGGTACAAACCCAGAGAGAAGCTGAAGGTGAACTTCGGAACTCCTGAGTTCCTCGCCCCTGAAGTTGTGAACTATGATTTTGTCTCCTTCCCCACTGACATGTGGAGCGTGGGCGTCATCACCTACATGCTGTAAGCAGACCCCCGGCCCGTTGGACGCTTATTCTCAATCGCCATGTATATTCCATCTGCTGTTTTGAATAAAGCCCTAAGTTAGATCTTTCAAAGATAAATAACTCTGCCCCATACTCAGGTATTTCCCATGTTCTGTTGAGTCTGGTGGGTAAAGGAGTAAATTCTTTCCTTTCATCATCTCTCTTCACTAATCACCCAGATTCCTAGACCGCCATTCTATGCTCTAAAAGTAACTTAAAAAACACCCCAACTGTGTCCTGATCCCCTGAGTGATAAAGCGGCCTCACTATCCGGGGGTGGGGCGTTCCTAGCATCTGCCATCTGAGGACGTGATGGCACCCTGTGATAAAACACGTTAAAAGGGCGTTTGTGTTATTCTGTGAGATTTGTGTTTGAGGGTAGCTGTGCCTTCATCACAACCACTGCTTATAAACAAAAAATTTTGCTCGCGAGTTGTTCATTCGTGTCCAACTCTTTGCGACCCCATGGACTATAGCCCACCAGGCTCCTGTCCATGGGTTTCTCCAGGCAAGAATACTGGAGTGGGTTGCCATGCCCTCCTCCGGGGGATCTTCCCGACCCAGGGACTGAATTCACATCCCGGGTAACTCCTGCATTGCAGGCAGATTCTTTATCCTTGAGCCTTCTTTCCATTTTACATGACAGAACCAAGAAGGCACCTGTCTCTACAGAATCTGAGGGTGTTTAAAGACTTCTCATCCTGGACGCCGTGTCTTACAGACTCAGCGGCTTGTCCCCCTTCCTGGGCGACGATGATGCCGAGACCCTGAACAACATCCTGGCCTGCAGGTGGGACCTGGAGGACCAAGAGTTCCAGGACGTCTCGGAGGAGGCCCGGGAGTTCATCTCCAAGCTTCTCATTAAGGAGAAGAGGTGACCACGTCCCCTCTGGGCTCAGGAGGAGGCAGGGCGAACAGAGAGGCGGGGCCCGGGGGCTGGGAGGACCGCAGTCAGGGAAGTAGCCACCAGCCCCGTGGCGGTCTCTCTGATGAGTGACTCTGGTGCTCTCCCCCCGGTCTCCTGAGATCTGGAACTGCTGTGATTGCAGGGCTTGAGTGGGGCTAGGGGGCTCCATGCTGCTGAACGGCTGTTTGATGGGAGAGCCTGCTGTGGGCCAGGCCCGCCCGCTGCTCTGCAGACGTGTCCTCTTTACTCCCTTCCCAGCTCCGTGGGAGGAGCGCGTTATCAGTCACGTTCTTTGACGATACTCCGAGATCACATGGCCAGTTAAGTGACAGAAGCAAGAACAACACGGCCGTGCACGCGACTGTTACCTATGAATGGCCTGCTTTCCGTCTTGCTAATAGTTCAGAATTCAGTGATACTGATACAGAGGCTCACGGTTTAGGATCCCGGAGGGGGTGGAGGGCTGTGATGAGCCAAACACATTTCAGATGATCCTGTCTAAAATATATAATGACAAAAGATGAAACTGAGTAACAAAAATTAAAGAAAAGACAACTCCCAAAAACATAAAAGAAAAATACAAAGACAAAAGAAAACAAATTAAAAATAAATAAAAATAATTTTTAAAAAAGTTTTAAACCGACAAAAAATGGAAAACAAGAAACCTCCAAAATGGAAAAATAATGAGAGAAAATAGAAAAATAATAAAACATATAATGGCAGATGGCATTTGAGATGTTCATGGCCAACAATACTTGCTTTATTGTTTTATAGCTTTTAAGTTATATAACCACCACCATGAACCAATAGACGGGCGGCTCGGCAGGTGGGGTCCGGGGCTGACCCAAGATGCGCCTTCCCCTGCGCTTCACCGTCCCTGATCCACCAGGAATTGTATCTGGGGCTTTGAGGGCAAATGTGTAAAGCCCAGTTCCTGGCTTTAGGTAACTTGTGATCTAATAGAAGAGACGAGCAGTTTTTAGTTCAATTCAGTTCAGTCGCTCAGTCGTGTCCACTTCTTTGTGACCCCATGGACTGCAGCACGCCAGGCTCACCTGTCCATCACCAACTCCCAGAGCTCACTCAAGCTCACAGGCATCGCGTCGGTGATGCCATCCAACCATCTCACCCTCTGTCGTCCCCTTCTCCTTCTGCCCTCAATTTTTCCAGGCAGCAGGGTGTTTTCCAGTGAGTCAGTTCTTCGCCTCGGGTACATCAGTCCTTCCAATGAGTATTCAGGCCTGGTTTCCTTTAGGATGGACTGGTTGGATCTCCTTGCAGTCCAAGGGACTCTCAAGAGTCTTCTCCAACACCACAGTTCAAAAGAGCAGTTTTTAAAAGAGGCTTAAATACAATGTGGTGACGTTTATTGGAGATCAGGCTTCCCTGGTAACTCAGTAGTAAACAGCCTGCCTGCTAAGCAGGAGACACAGGTTCAATCCCTGGGTTGGAAAGATAGAAGTTCAATTTATGAAGCTCAGACATCTCATCAAGAATGATTATTTCTATTTGAAGGAAGATGTTTGGGTAGCAACAAGATTTCAAAATTGCTTGTCTTGCTTGTCTTATGAATAGTGTTACCCTGATGGGATTGGATGGTAACCTATCCCTGATACTAATTCCATGGAAGGCAGAATTGCCTGGCAACTTGACATAAGGCCATCTGGTCTCTGCTGGGTCCCTAATAACCCCTGCCTTTCCCTCTAGCTGGAGAATCAGTGCTAGTGAGGCTCTCAAGCACCCTTGGCTGTCGGATCACAAGCTCCACTCCAGGCTCAGCACGCAGGTAACCACGGCTGCTGTTTCCCCTCTTCTTTCTAGTCGGCTTCAACCTTCTGACGATCAGCTGCTGCGGCACCTTAGCCTCGAGTGAAGCTCTTTCTAATTAGTCCCTCACAGCCTTCTAATCTTGTGCTAGCGCTAAATTGCTTAAAATGCTTTTATTGAGCAATTTGTGCTTTTTAATGATGCTAACTACACTAGAGAATTATTTTCAGCAGAACTATGTATTAGGTTTATTGTTTAATTACTGTATCCATTACAAACTGAATCGTATTGTCACCGTAACTGCACCCACACTTACACATTTAGCCTCGGGCACAGGTGTACATAAAGTTTCCGAGGATACATGTTAATGTACATTCAAGGTATCTCTCCTACTTAGAACTCAGAATTCTAACTTCCTTGCTTGCCTGGTTTAGTGTGCTCCAAGCACCAAAAAAATAAGAACGGTAATATTCGGCTTGGACGAGAGATTAATCCAAGTGCGTGTGAAGGAAACTGAATGGCGGGGTGTACCTTGAGAGCCACCAGGCCGCCCCATGTGGTCACTTCTTAGGCAGACTCCCGACCGCCTCTCATCGCCCTAGCCAGCGCTTACATCTCTCTCCCTCGTCAGTACCTCCAGCACAGGTCTCTTTCCCAAGCTTTGGGTCCGAATACTCTCTGTGAGCTGGCCGTCTCTGCTTGGATTGTCTCCTCTCCCCCAACCCCAACCATCCTCACCACCCTCCCAGACCCCGATGCCTCTCTGTGCCCCCCCCGTCCCCCAGTCCTCTCAGCTCATCTGTAATTTTCCTCCAATGTCTGCACTGATTATTCCTGGAATCTGCACAGTCCCCACCATCACGATGGTTGTCTAGGCCGAGGGCACCTGTCACCTGAGCGACTACCATCGCCTCCTGCCGACGACCACATCCAGGTCACCGTGGATTACATGAACAGCACAGAGGCGGACGGGTCACACCTAAGCAGCCTTCCTGAATACTGAGTGCGGCCGGCGGGGCGCGAGCCCAGGAGGCGGGGGCAGGCCCTGCCGCCACTTGCCGTGGGGGCGGCTCGCCGGCCTCGTGCACCCTCCTCCCCTCCCTCCCTGCTCCTCCGGGGTTTCGAGTGGAGCTTTTCCACTGACCAAACCCTGGGATGACTGTGCCCCGGTACTCATTTTTTCCACATCCAGTTTTTATTGAAATTACTTCTAAATTCGGCATCAGTTGTAAGTTTTATTTGTGTCTGAATATACCTTTCCTTGATAATTGGTACTGATGTCAAGTAAAAATAGGCTGATTCCCTAGTAGGTACCTCACCCAGACGGCATAAACTGCTTATTAGGGTTACCAACCTATTCTGGGCCAATTTTCCACCCATGTATTTTTATCCAAGCTTATTGGTGTCCAAATACACTTTGACGTGGTGGACAATATGGAAACCACAACAGATAATTAATGACATTATACAGTGTAGAAGTGTTTAAAAATATTTTTTAGACCATATAACAACAACAAAAATCACCTTTTTGTTATTTTATCCAACTGCTGGTACCTAAGGTGAATAGATATTTCAGGGATGGTGAGCATTAAACGAAAAAAATTCCATTGTCTAATCCAGTTAGCTACCATGAAAGTTAACCTGTGCAGCGCCGTGCCAAGCACTGCTCTGACGGCTTCAGGCAGATGAACTCGTTTGGTCCTCGGGTCGATGCTCTGATCCAGACGTGCCATCGTTCGTTCCCTTTATGTGAATGGACCTCTGAAGACAGGGCTATAGACCCACCCCGGATCCTACCCTGGAGTCGCGCAGGGCTCCCCACCCTGCCGTCCCGCTGGAGGCGGGCTGCTGGGCCAAGGCGGCCTGTGACATTTCCAGGACCACCCTTGAATGACATCTTTCATGTTACTGAAAGACAACACTCAAGCTTAATATATTTTATTTTTTGGTGAAGTATTGAGAATAATTTTTTTTAGGCCATTCACTTCTGGGAGAATCTTGTTTCTATGTCCTGTAGAATCAGACTTCAACTTCATGTTGAAAATTCAACTCTTACCCAAAGTATTTAAATCTAAATTCTGATAGTTCCAAGTTTTCATAATAAACTTTTATTTGTCTCTTTTCATTGTTTCGTGCTTAAAAGCACTTCCTGTTTCCCAACCACTGAGCATGCCTGTGATCCGTGAACTTGGAAGGATTCTCCTTCTTGGACACCGAGGCCCGTGGCCTCTACCTCCTGAGCTGGGCTCACAGGGCTCACAGCCTGGGCTGCAGTGCACTGGGCCTCCCGGAGGGCAAACCCCTGAGCCCTTGGCCCGCACCTGTGCAGACACAGTCGCCGCTTTGGGGCTGGGGGCAGGGAAGCCGAACAGGTGGGACCGATGCTCTCCTCTCGCAGCTCATGACCATCCAGCTGTCCTCCCTGTCTCCTGGGCGCCAGCCTCATCCTCTGCTTCCTGTGTACTGAGCTAATGAGAAGCGTGCGCCCACTCTTCCCTGTCACCGAATCATCCCTTCCTCAATTATAGCTTGGACCGTATTATCCCGTGATGAGAGAACCTCCCAGTCTTCCCCTCCTTGCACCCTGAACGCCCATGCCAAGCAGTTCAGGCCCATGCCTGCCAGTGTTGGGTCCCCAGCCCTGTGCCCAGGTCGGCCCAAGCCTGGGCAGTGTCCGAGGCCCACTCCCAGAGCCCCTTCTCCAGGACGGTCTCCTTAGTGCCAACCAGAGGGGCTTCCTCTGTCCTCCGGAGCTTCTCCCGGGGCCCTTAGCGCTCGTCTGCTGGCGTGACAACGTCTGCAGGCAGCCACGTCTGTGTCCGGCTCATCCTTGGGGTCAGTCTGTCTTGACTCTTGTGCTTCGTCCGCCTGAGTCTTGACTAAACACACTTGTGTCACAACCAAGGGTCACGGGGTGCGAGTCTCTCTGTCTGTGACTCCGAGGGGGAAAGCGGTGATGACAGGGACGTTGGGGGGGGAGTGGGGACGCCCTCGAGCCGAATTCAGCGGCCGGGAGCCACTCTGGGCCCAGGGGCGTCTCTGCAGGAACCCCTGCCTCATCGGGTGTCGTCAGACCGCGTCAGTTCTGACCCTTCTCGAAATGTCTTCTTGGTTTTCCCAGAAACGGAAGAATTGCTGCTCTGACGCCCAAGACCCGGTGACCAAATAGTGTCTGGAAAGCGCCTCCTGAAAGGTTGGTCTGGAGAGACCTCTGAGCCCAGAGGGAGGCGGGGAGAGCGTGGCTGGCTGGCCGAGCGGGCGCTGTCTGCAGAGTCGGGGAGTCTGAGGGCCTGCCCCCAGGGGCACCCCCGGGCACAGTGGAGCCTGACCCTCTGGGGAGTCTGCTCACTCTTCTCCTCCTCCCGAGCTGTTGCCAGGCCCAGACCCCCTCTTGGACCCCAAGGAACTGCCTCTTCATACAAAGCCTCTGCCTTGCTTAGAATTTTGTCAGAATTATTCAGAGGAGGAGTGCTACTCATGAGCAGGTGCTGTTACATCAATAAATGGTCCACTTTATGGCCTAAAGGGGGCTTCCCGGGGGCGCCAGCGGTAAAGAACCCACCAGCCAGTGCAGGAGACTTGAGAGACACAGGTTCGATCCCCGGCTCAGGAAGACTCCCTGGAGGAGGGCAGGGCAACCCCTCCAGCATTCCTGCCAGGAGACTCCCATCGACAGAGGAGCCTGTGGGTTACAGCACATAGGATTGCAGAGAATCAGTCACGACTGAGAGACTGAGCGCACACACACACACACGCACACACGCGCACACGCACACGCACACACGTGGCCCAAAGGAGAGGCCGAGGGCAGTGCATTACCCCAGAGGGCTTACAGCACCCCGCCTGGTGCAGGGGACACTCGGCCCCGGCCAGCCGCCCCGTCGTCTGGGCTACGAGTCCACGGTCGGCCAGGCAGCTCGGCTTCAGCGGCCTTGCTGGACTCAAGCCTCATGAGGCGGCGTTCTGCTGCCTGCCCATCCGAACTCTCACCCTGACTTGTATCTACTCTGGCCCCGAGGTTTTCTTGGTCTGTTGCCTGAGTGTGCTCTTGCAAGCTGCCTCGAATCTGTTGAGTAAGATGGGGTAGAAATAAGTCAGCAAATCATCATACAAGTCACGAACCAGCGTCAGCGAACACCCTGGCTTTGGCACGAGGTTCCCTTACTGGGGACCCTATCGCTTATTTAGAGATTGATGTGACGTCAACGGGAAAGCTTTTGCTTTCTACATACAAAGACCATTCTTGTTTGTCCAGACTAGCAGGGAGTTGGTGTTGGGAACAGCAGGGGGTAGCCTCATGTCTGGTGCCACGGTGGAGAAGGAGGCCATCTGCGCCCCCTGAAGTGGACATCCTGGCTTTGCTGGGAGCCGTGAGCCCGAGGTCTGCAGGCAGCGTGCCCCGGCGGTCTTTCTCTCCCCCAGCCCCGCCCAGAGGCAGCTCCATCCCCAGCGACCACAAACCCTGAGGGTTTGCCGCAAACCACCTTCCCACCAGAAGCTCTGGGCGGGCTCTGAGGGCTGGTGGGAGCGAGGTCACTGGGTGCCAGGAGATGCTCAGGCAGGAGGCCTGGCGCCAGGGGCTGGTGGGAAGGATGAGGCGAAAAGGCAGTGGGCGACGGTTCAAGGAGGTTTGCTCTTGAACCCAAGGCAACGGAAGGTGGTGGCAGTCAGAAGGACAAGGACAAAGGGCTGTGGGTTTTTTTCCCCCAAACTTCAAACTTTTTATTTTGTGTTGGAGTACAGCCGGTTAAGAACATGGGGGTTTCGGGAGAGCAGTCCAGGGACTCAGCCGTAGCTGCAGGTGTACATGCAGCCATCCTCCCCAGAGTCCCCTCCCACCCAGGCTGGCACCTAACACCAAGTGGAGTCCCCTGCGCTGTGCCGCAGGTCCCTGCTGGTTATCTATTTAAAATGTAGCAGTGTGTACCTGACCTTCCCAAACGACAAAGCGCTTTGAGCCAGTCGCCCTGGCAATGCAGCATCTTTGTTGCAGATGCTCAGTGAGACCACTCCACACCCGGCCTGGTCCCCTCTGTGACGGCCACGCGGGCTGGCCACCTTCCCTTCCTGGGTCCCCCCCACCCCTCCAGGGGCCACAGAACCCCACCTCGGTCCCACCGCATGTCCACGCAATGCAGGTGCTTCCTGCTTTGCTTTATCACTTTTTTTTTTCTTTCTCAAACTAAAATGTAAGCTTAAGAAATTAACGCTGGGGCAGCCTTCCTTGAGAAGGAAGCTGTGCTGAAAGCAGTAGGTCATGCTTCACAATCTCTCCTGCCAGGAGGAGCCGGGAGCTTTGGCAAGACACAACATGAGTAAAACCAATTTTGAGATAATATTGATTTTTAAAATCTGGTGGTTGGAGATGATTCCTGTGGAAAAAGAGCCTTATGAATAAGGCATAACCCGCAACGCAAATTGAGGACAGAAATCTCCTGCAGTTTGTCAGAGGTTTCTTGATGGGTTGAGGAAGCGCTCTAAAAACGAACCAGGTGGCTTTTCGTATCTCCTTCCTGCTGCTCCGTGGCCAGCCCGGAGATGTGTGCTGGGGCCAAGCCCTCGGGTCTATGGGGAGGACGTGGGTCACACATGGCTGAGACAGAGGGAGAGAGTCCCACGCGCGTCCCCGGCCACGCTTTGATGCCGACGGAGCTGGCAGGGTGCACGGTGGCAGGGGCTCGGAGCTGGCTGCGCTTCAGGTGAAACAAAGGGCCCTTGTCCTTCAATCTGCACACAGTACCAAAATATCTTGCATAAACCGAAAACACACACACACACACACACACACACAACCCACCCAGCTCTGGTAAGCACTGGGAGCCTTCAAGGGGCTCCTTTTTTTCTCACAGACACACATACATTATAAAAAGTGGTTTTCCTAAGGGGCGCAACCAACTAATTACAATTTTAAAAGCCTTGCTGAATTAACAAGAGTCATATTTTGTTTGCTTTGCAGGAAAACTGCTGCGGTTGCTGCTGCCTTGAGAAGATTTTTGGAAAAATCAGCAATTCTGATGCCTTGACCCCTACGGAGACTGGTGGCTCTGGGCGGTGGGTTGGGGAGGGGAGGGTGCCACTCTGAACTCTAAGCACCTCTGCCAGGCTTGGGGGCGGGGGTGCTGAGAGTTGAAGCCCTGGAGGCAGGCAAGCCAGCACCCTGTGGCCGGGCACACCCAAGAAGACGGTTCCCAGCCATGCTGAACTTAAAGCTTTCTGTCTTCGATGCTGGGGCCCAGCGGGCCTTGTCTCTGCTACGTCTCAGATCACTAGCGTGGTCATACTGGGGACTGAGCTGAGGGCTTAACATGTGTTGGAAGCAGCAGCAAACTATTATCTATAGGACGGATAAACGGCAAGGTGCTCCTGCACAGCCCAGGGAACTGCATTCAGCGTCTCAGCGCAGACCGCTGTGTGTGCTCACGCTCAGTCGCTCAGACCTGTCTGACTCTTTGTGACCCCACGGACTGTAGCCCACTAGGCTCCCCTGTCCATGAGATTCTCCAGGTAAGAATACTGGAGTGGGCTGCCATTTCAGACTATAATGGAAAAGAATATGAAAAAGAATGTATTGTTGTTCAGCCGCTCAGTCGTGTCCGGCTCTTTGCGACCCCACAGACTGCAGCACGCCAGGCCTCCCTGTCCTTCAGTATCTCCCAGAGTTTGCTCAGACTCACTTCCATCAAGTTGATGATGCTATCCAACCATCTCATCCTCTGTCACTTTGCTCCCTGCTCTTCTTGCCCTCAGTCTTCCCAGAAACCAGGTCTTTTCCAATGAGTCAGCTCACTATGATGGAAAAGAATACGAGAAAGAATGTGGATATATGTTAAAAAAAAAAAAAGTTGGATACATTTAGAGAGAGAATTGCCTTTCAAAGGGGTAAGTTGCCAGAAAAAGTTCTAAGTCTGGTGAACCCTTGACTGCTTAGTTTCTCGGACTTTATTATTTTGATTTGGACTGGAATCCGGTGAATCCAGCTGATGAATAATTTGCTTTCTGGAATATACGCTTTCTTTGAATTCTGAGCAACAGGCATCAGAAAGCCTGTCTTCCATCTTCTTTGCAATCTCCTCCAAGAGCAGCAGTCGCTGAGGGACCTGGGTTGTCACCCTGCACCTTGCTGTCTTCTGAGGGAACCATCATCCGCGTGAAACATGGGCTTCGAGAGGCAGGCACGGTTAGTCTGTCCATTCATGGCCTTGAGAGTAACGTTAGCTGTTCTGAAAGCATCCCTCAACGCGGCTGGAACGAGGAGGACTCTGGTGAGTCCTTCGGGGGACAGTGCTGGGCTTCCCGTCGAGCGACCTGGGTAAAGAGGACCAGTGGTCACGCCACGTGGTGGCCCTTTGGCCCAGCCCTGCGCAGGGCACCCCTGCTCGGACGTGACCCTGATTTCCAGCTGGAAGCTCTCCCGTTCCCGAGCTCGAGTGCCGTTTCTTCACATGTAATGGGGGACCTGAGCCCTGCTGTAGAAACGGGGGTTGTTTCTCCAGGAAGCTGAGATGAGGGACACCACGCCCATCACTTACTTCTTAAGCCTCTCTCACATTTTCCACTTCCAAATACCTGTTGTGTTGAGATCAGCTATAATAATGTCTTTATTTTTAGCTTAAGTCGCTCTAGGCTCCAGTTGTCTCGATAATGATGAAACCAACTGAGAACCGGTCCGGGGCCGCCCGGGCGAGGGGGTTCTGACAGGCGCTGACAGTTCCCCGTCCTCTCTGATCCTGCCCGAGAGTCCTCCTCACCCGCCCACGTGTTTCAGGGGCGGGGAGGCGGAGACAGAAGCCCCGTGTGATTAGTTCAGGCCTCTCGCCAGCTCACCGGTGGGGCCTGCGCGCTCATCCACGGCTGGCGTCCCCTCTTCCTGTTCTGTGATTCTGCTTTGTGTTTAATTTAGTTTCCTTAAAACACACAAGCGCACACAAGCCCCTGCGACTGAAGTGTTCTGTGACCACGCTATCTGTAGCTGCTGCTGTTCATCGGGTCTGGAAAAACACGCGGTGGTCCAGGTTTCCTGCTCAGCCCAGAGAGCCGCATTCGCGCAACAGCGGGACGGGACACGGGGGTCTGAGCGGAAGCCCCTCGTGGAGGGCGTGTTCCGGCCCGGGTGAGGGTGCTGCCCGGCCCGCCCGGAGGACCTTCCGCTGGGCGTGGGGTCTCCTCAGGCCTGGTCGCCTTCCCTGGCGCCCCCGCACGTGGAGGACCCAGCTCCGGCCAAGTGAGCGGGCTTGCTTGCCAGATTCACCCACTGAGGACCCCGCAGTCAGCGGGCGTGGGTTTCAGGGTTTAGAAAGGAGACTCTGCTTTGAAAGCGGCTCTCCTTAGGCTGCGTGGTTAGATTTGCACGCTTGGCTGGGGAGTGCCGGGGTGGGGCCTGGGGGGCTTTCTGAGAGCGCTAGGGACAGTGTGCTGAAGAGCCGACGATTGCTTTCCAGTTACACGAGATGGGGGTTCCCGTGTGCTGCTCAGCGGTCCCCTCCATCCACACCCTCGTGTCGCTGCGGGACGCGGCGACTCTGGCGGGAAACGGTTTGCACATCAGAGGAATCAAACCACTGGCGCGTGTGGACCCAGAAGCGGAGTCTGGCTGGACCGGGGTCCTCATGACCCCCTTTCCCCGGAAGTCACCAGGGCCGAGAGGCTGTGCTGGGCTTCTGCAGCCTCTCCGTGGACGTGGTGGCCTTGCTCACGCCTTGAGGCCGGGGCTGTTCCTCCAGCAAGTGGAGGAAATTAAGTGCCGGGGGTGGGGCATGTCCCACGGCCTGGGGAGAAAGAAAGCGCCAAGGGAAAAAAACCGACAGGGACCCAGAGTCCGCTGCTGCTTAAAAACCAGGGAGGAAAGGGTCGCGTTGTTCGTGACATAAAAGCCCCCAGCACGGACTCCCACCTGGATTGACCGGGAAACCACTCCCGGGTTGAGGTTGGCTGACTCGTGTCTTTGGGGCTGTAGAGCTGCCTGGAGTCGCTTTCTGTCTGATTTGACATTTGTTTTGCTTTCTTTCCTCAAAGACGCCAGTAGCCGCGATGGTCTGTCACGCGAGGCAGACTCTGGTGTGATGTAGTCTCAGATCTGTGAGAACCAACGTTTTCACCATCTTTATGGAAATTAGTACAGCAGCATTTTGTCCTTGTTTTAGAACCAAATATGGATTTTTCTACGAGGGAAATGAGCAAGACTCTCCTTTTATTCCTTTTTTGTCCTTCTGTTCCCACGACCCCGACTCCAGCCTCTGGGTTGTGGGAGGGCCAGTATTAGACTTGAGCCTGTTTGGTCTGGACTCCAGGCCAGTTGAGGGGCCTCCTTTGGAAACTGCTCTGTGAGCTCGTAACTCGGGGCAGGGCGGGGTCGAGCTCAGTTCTCTCCCCTGGAGACTCGTCCTGGGCTCAGGCCGTTCCTCTGTACCCATGCCCTTCTCAAATTGGCCACGATGCCCTCCTTTGCTTTTGCTCCATCTTTTAAAATATTTCACTTCTTTCTCTTTTTCTTACATTGGAATCAAAGTCCGGCTTATCTATCACCATGTTCCCCTAGAGCCTCTCTGAGATGAAAATCATGTTTGCAAAATGCAAGTTGCTTTCTGTCCTAAAGGACTGAGATGCTGCAGTTAGCGGGCGGGACTTCCTGAACCAGGATGACTTCTGGGCCTTGTGTGAAGCTCACCGCTTCTCACCTTAGAGGGTCGGTGTCTCTCTCCTCCCAGCTCCGATCCAGGCAGGCGCGTCGTCCCTGGTGGTCTTTCTGTGGGCGGTCTCACCGTCCGTGAAGGCTTCTCACTCCCCCGCTGCCACTCGCAGGGGCGGAGGCGTCCTGCGCGTGTGAGCCTGTGTGGAACCCTGCACGCGCTGTAGTTATCCCGACGGAGAGATGCCGGCGAGCCCTCCGGATGAAGTTTTTCAGTGCAGACAAGAAATAAACACGGAGCCCCGAAGCCGTGACTACGTATATCGCGTGTATTTTCTATTTCTGGCGTAGTTTCATTCATCTGTACTCCTTTTCCTTATAAAGGTGTGTAACAGTCATATATATGTGTCGTACTGAAGAATAAACTCGGACTTTGTCTATCCTTTGGTTATTGAGCTAATCTGTGGATGTGGCAAACGCAGTGCAAACGCTCTCCTTTGGGCGAGGGTGGCGGGGGACACCTGCTGACATCAAGAACCCAGGCTGCACTCACAGGGCCCCGAGGCCGTCCACAGGAGCCCTGGGCAGAACTACTCCCCCAGCTCAGATGCAAGGAACCAACACAAGCTGCAGGGTTGTTTCCCCTAATTTTAGCACAAAGATACAGACTGAGGTAACACAGAGCGCCTAGTGCTGGCACCGCGTGTGAGAAATCATGAAGGCCGCCAGCAGCTCACCTTTCCTGCAGCTCTGGGGTGATTCCTCAGACCCAGAAGGGTGTGCGTCTGCCCCAGTGGACCTACCGCTGAGGGACTCAGGAGGAAACAGCTGCCCAGCCCGAGGCCACCGGTCGCCTTCCCGGCCGGAACGCTGCTGTGAGGCTCCCAGCCTAGCGGTTGTCTGAGGGTGATGCAGGGTCAGGCCAGCATCACTAGTCTAGCCCCCCAGGGGTGGCTACCCACCCATACTGGCTGGCATGGGAGCAATGGACCCTGTGTTCACACAGGCACCCTGCTACTTTCTCAAGGCAGACTTCCCCACCCGGTGTCAGGCCAGGCCCTCTGACCTCTTTCCCAGAGGAGGAGCCCTGCTGGGCCTCTGTGATGTCGTGATACAAACCACAGCTGTGTGTTTGACCTGGGTCCCAAGTCCTGGCCCGGGAGCTCCTAGAAGCCCCGGGATTTCCTGAGTGTCCACAGCTGAGATGTTGCCCCAGGCGATTCTGGGCGGATGAGGCTGGTGGTCCGAGGACCCAACCACAGGATCGGGGCGAGGGGCTGGCGCACTCACCTGGCCCCCGCCGCCCCCGCCCCCATGGAGGGGGAAGGCGCTGGGACCCAGCTAGCACCTGTGGCCCACGAGTTGATCCGTCACTCCTGGGTACCGAAACCTCTGTTAAAAACCCTGAACGTAGGGACCTGGAGAGGTTCTGGGTTAATGAACATGCTGGAGGGGGCGCACCCCAACCCCACGGGGTCAGAGCCTCCTGCTCCCAGGACCCGCCCAGGCCTCGCCCTGGTAGCTGCTTGTCCGTGTCCTTCACTATGCCCTTTGTAGTACCCAGGAGTAGCAGGTGAAGGGATTCCCTGGGTTCTGTGAACCAAGCATCAACTCTGATGATGGAAGCTCAGGGAGGCGTCTTGGGAAGCCGTGATCTGTAGTCAAGTGGGACAGAAGCCCGTCTAGGCGTGGGGGTCTGAGAGGCTGAGCCTGGAGCCGGGGTCTGCGCTGACTCCAGGCGAGTGTCGCGACGGCTGTGTGCGGAAGCCCTACACACTTGCTGTCAGAAGTGTTTCAAGGAGCAACGTGGTGTTCCTTCTGCCTCCAGCACGGGCACACGCGGGGCCGGGCTCCAGCTCCTCCCTTTCCCAGGAGGGTCCCCCTGCTGGGGCCGGGGCTCGGGCTGCTCCCTGTCCTCTTTCGGGGAGGGGACAGGGCGGTCCCCCTCACCTGCATCCCAGGGGAGACACATGCTCACCTCCCCTGTCCCCTCTAATAGGCAGCCCCACCCTACCTTGGCATCCAGACCCATCAGCGTTTGAGAGGGTTCGGAAGCCCCCCTTCGGTAACTTTCTGCTCCTGCTCCCAACACGGGATCCCCGAGAGCTTGCCTGTGTTCCCAGATGTCACCGCGGAGACAAATCGTTTCTCAACAAAGATGCTTACCTGTGCACAGGGCCTCGCCTGCAGAGCTCGGCACCCTCACAGCTCACTCGGTTGTTAAGTGATTGATGGAAAAGTACGGAATATTATGAATAAGTGAGATTTTCTTTGCCATGTGTACTCATGATTTTAAAATTATTTCCCCATATTTTCCCATATGCTCAAAAATATGTCAACTTGAAAGAAAACAACCCAACGAGGATATTATAATTCTTGCTAATTAATGTCTAAACTTCTTCCCCCTCAATGACCTCACACACCTGTTCACTGTAAATTTCCCAGGAACTTTTTATACTATATTAACATTGTCCAGAACTTGGACACACACCTGAGGTTTTTCTGAATTTTAATTATTCTCAAGCCAATTTTAATATTCTGAATAATTTCAGACTTGCCCATATGTTTAATAAAATTGAACTTTAAAACATTATGAAGTTTTCCTAGGGTTTTTTTTCAAAAGACAATGTATAGTCTGCCTTTATAAATGCTTTTAAAATTGTTTTTTAAAACTTTCACTGAAAATTTTCCTATTCGTCTCAGATCTTATCATTCCACAATTCACTCACTGGCTTTTCTCGTGAGCAGGGGCTCACAGCTTTCCAAGGGGAACAGGAGTTCTGCTTCTCTGTCAAGACTGCCTTCTGCTGGCTTTTCACGTATCAGATGCTGTGGTTTTGGTCGGTTTTCCTGCAGCAATTTTCACTTTGCTTCTGTCTCACTCAGGAGTTATTCAGTCCCAGCTGTGCTACCTTAGAACTTTGTCTGACATCCACCTGTTTCTTAAAACATGATTGTTAAGGTATTTCAACACACAGGATATTACTTGTTGTTATCCTTTAGCCATTAAGTCATGTCCGACTCTTTTTTGACCTCAGAGACTATTGCCACCAGGCTCTTCTGTCCATGGGATTCTCCAGGCAAGAATACTGGAGTGGGCTGCCATTTTCTTCTCCAGGCAATCTTCCTGACCCGGGGGTTGAACTCAAGTCTCCTGCATTAGAAGATAGTTTTTCGTTTTTGTTTTTATTTTTTTTTACTGCTGAGCCACTGCAAATCGGGTAATGATGGTTACTGTTGTGACAGGTTACTGGGACTGAAATTTCAAAATGATCTCCTTTGAAATAGGAAAGGAGGCCTTGCCCATATCGGCAAAGTAAGCTTTCCATTTTGTCCCAGTAAGAGTAAGCAGTGTTTACTGTTTAGCTTTCATATGGGAGTTTTATTGCACAGGAACTCAAAAATCAGGCTTCCCGGGTGGCCTGGTGGTGAAGACTCTGCCATTTCAGGAGGCGTGGATTTGATCCCTGGATGGGAAAAATTCCCAGGAGAAGGAAATGGTAACCCACTCTAGTATTCTTGCCTGGGCAATCCTGTGGACAGAGAAGCCTGTCAGGCTACAGCCCATGAAATCACGAAAGCATCAGACACGACTTCGCGGCTGCAGAACAACAGCAAGCTCAGCAGCCACTTTATTAGCCACTGGCAGTTACTACGTGGTTACGTTAAAGAGGCAACAAAGATGCGGGTGGGCATACGGGCTTCCCTGGCGGTTCAGCTGGTAGAGAATCCGCCTGTGATTCTCCGCAGGAGACCCGGGTTCAGTTCCTGGGTGAGGAAGATCCCCTGGAGAAGGAAACGGCAGCCCACTCCAGTGTTCTTGCCTGGGAAATCCCACGGACAGACGAGCCTGGGGCACTACAGTCCATGGGGTTGTAGAGAGTCAGACTCGACTGAGCACCTAACACTTCACGCTTCAGAAAGGTTTAAATGGTGATGGACTTTCTGACCTTAAAAATAGCCTTTCTGTATGTTCACCTGTTGACAATTCGGGTTATGTCCCAATTTTAGCTTTTACAGTAAAGTTGCTGTGAACATTCGTGAGCGGCTCTTTGGATGAATGTCTCTTGCTGATCAATTTGGTTTGAAGTTTATCAATTTTATTGATCATCTCAAATAACTAACCCTTTCCCTCCATCGGTCTTCTCTATTAATTTTCTCTTTTCTGTTTAATAGCTTTCTATTCTTATCGTTTATATTCCCTTTCTTTTCTTTACTTTGAGTTCAATTTGGTCTTTTTAAAAAAATTTCTTGAGGAGGAAACATAGGCTGTTGATTTAAATATTTCTTCTTTTGTAATGCGGGCACTCAGTGTGAATGATTTCCCTAAGTATCACTTTCGCTGTCCGCCCGAGGAAGCCTGTGATACAAGGGGGAGGCCGTACAGGTGGCATCAAAAAGCGGAGTGCCCAGCTGTCTCCTGATAGCACTGCGTACGGGGCCCTCTCAACCGGTGTCCTTGCAGCAAAGCTAGTAACCCCTTCATGCCTTCACTCCCTGGATGCAGCCCATGGAGGAGCGCTGGCGCTGAGTTCTGTGCTCTCCTGTGTCATTACGAGGGGCTCTGACATGCTTCAGCGAAAGCCCGGCACTTGCCATCTGCCTCTACAAGGATTAATTCACAGACTGCCGTGACCATGACCTTCAGCACCCTCTGAAATGAGTTCAGGGTGGAGATCAGGAATGAGGCGCTCTGTGCTCTGGGAAAAACTGCCAGAACACGTCTTTAGATAGTTGGATATTTCCAGGAGAAGACTTTATGAGCTCAATTCTTGCGTCTCTTCGTGTCTAGAAAAGCACTAAAATCTTTCGTGGTGACGTCCGCTCCTCGGGACCAGCAGTAACCTTCACAAGCCGGGCAGAAACTGTGCAAAAACGTGTGCTTGACTGCGTGAACCGCCCTTAGTACAACCGCGTGTACACGGACCTCCCCCGCCTGTGCAGAGCCGCGTCTCAGAGCCCTCCGGCATGCTGCCTCCTGGCTACAGTCTGCATTTTGCCCCAGGTGAAACTCAGTTCTCACACTGGGCTTTTTGTTTCAGTCAACAGAAGCACTGGGGTTTACGTGCAGGAAGTTAGCCCTCCGGTGCACCACGTGCATGCTCGTCACCATTGACTCAGCAGATGTTTTGCGCAGGATCCTGTGTGCAAGAGTTGCCCTCATTCTCTAACTTCATCCCCATGGTAACCTGTGTGAGGTGTTGGTCCCACAGTAATGCCATTTTCCACACCAGGAAGCTGTGTCCTCCACAGTGAGGTTGAAGGTCATTCTCTGTGAGCGTGGACATGGGTTTATCCTAAGTCTTTCTGATCCCAAATCACCAAACAACCCTCTCCCTCTTGACTGCATCCACAGCCTATGCCCAGATGGGCAGGTGACCCCTCATGAGCGCTGGCCTGGTGAGGGGGTCCCCAGTCTCGGGGCAGGAGAAGCCGAGTGAGAGCTGCAAATTTGAGAAGTGCGATTCTCCCCCTTGTGAGAGATGCACCTTCTCCCGAGGGCTTCCTGGGAGAAGCCGTCTCATCTCCTGAGATGGCCCAGCAGTGGCTGTAGCCACACGGTCAGCCAGCGCCCACGGGCACCCACGGGCAAAGCAAAGCTCTCTTCATGCCCATGTTCACCGTATTGTGTTCTATTGTTTGTGAACACACACACACACACGATTTCACCCTCAAGCAAACCTTTAACAAAGGTTAAGTTAAATGATCATGAATTCATACATCAAACATCAGAGCACATTTGGGTTAAGGATGGAAAATTGTTTAAATGCACACAGACACACTTGGGTGCTCACAGGTAGAGGTTCCTGAGCGCTCCCTTGTAGCATCTGCCCTGAAGGGTCACAAGTCGAAGTGGAAGATGAGGATGTGTCTGGGGGGGGGGGTCACCTGATGCCCCCACCTTCTGAGCAGCCAGGTGAGGGCTCACCAGGTAAACATTCCCGGGAAACATGCTTCCGGGCTGCACGTATTAGATGCTCTGACCCGTCACCTGCTTGAGGGTCCCTCTGTTCATTCGACGAGGAAGCAGCGTGTTACATTTTCACTCTCCCTGCTAGTCTGAAGCTCTGTTCATATCCATCGGCCATCCCGCAGCAGCTGAAATCAGTGCAGGTTTTTGTTTTTTATTTAGTGTCGACTCTGCTCTGGGAGAGGTTGGCCTCGCCGTCACTCAGAGCGCTCAGCAGGCCCTGGGAATCCCGGCGCAGAGGAGCTCCTCTGTTATTAAAGCTTATCTGTGCTCCTTCCCCTCACCTCTGGGCCCCTCTGCGCTGCTCGGGACTCCGGTTCTCCTCTGTCAGGAGGACAAGGGTTTTGTTCCAGACGTGAGCTCCGCGGAGACTCAGAGAGGCCTCCCCAGAGCTCCAGGCTAGAGGGGCCTCTGCAGAGCAGGCTGGGAGCATCCAGCTGATGTTTCAAACATGGCAGAAACCGGCTGGTCATCCCCCATCTCCAGAGAGGAGTTCAAAACGCCCAGGTGACGCGCAGGCTTCCGGCAGGCGTCTGGCTGCCCGGAGCTCCTGTTACACATGTGCACGTCCGGTCCACCGGCCCCCAGACTGAGGCTGGGGTGTTGGGTTCTCCCTGTAAACCTTGGGTTCCATTAGACGTGGGGACCTTTGTGGCGCGTGCAGGGCCCAGGGCAGGAAGTGCGCCCCTGGCCTGCCTGGAGGAACTGGATACCGTTAAACCTTCTCCAATGTCTGTCTGTGCAACGATTCGGCTTAAGTCTAGGGATGAGAGGTGCAAGGTAACAGCCTGGAAGCCCTGATTCTTCCTACCTCAGGGAGACCCTCGCCGTGACAGGGACCCATACCAGAGGGCTGATGACAGAGTGGGAAGTCCTTGCTGCCTTGGAGCAGCACGGACGAGCACCCCAAGGGCCCCTCGCCCTTGTAGCATCTCAGAGGGGGATGGATCTGTGTTCTCTTTGGCCAGAAAGACTTTCCCCGCTGGCGTCCACTCTTGAAGTCTACCTGCAGCTGGAGCCGCACCCTCAAGCCACCTGGGTTCACAGTGGCTGCAAGGGCGCCAGCCCTCCCCCGGCTCTCAACATGCAGGACCCCTTCCTGAGCCACAGGAAGTGACCTCGTCCAGGTGGGTACAGCCCTGGAGCAAAACCCCAGGGACCCTCAACCCAGGGGAGCTGGACCAGAGAGAGACACCCCTTCAGCCCGGAGAGGAGCGGGGGCACACTCCCTACCCCGCGCCCGCAGCCGGTTCCCAGCGACAAGGCCCCACGGGCTCCTCTGACTCTGGCTCTCCCACACCCCTCCCCTCACTCCTTCGTGGCACGACTTTCCCCGTAAACCAACCGTGTCCAGGCTCATGTCTCAGGACCTGCTTCAAGATCCCTCAAATGAAAACAGACACCAGGGTGAATCCACATGTCAGCAGAATCACCGCCTGCCTGTCCACTCTCATGACCGAGGGGAGGAGGAGGTCGAGTGACTCGACTTCCTTGGGAAACAGCCTGTTCCTGTGGGTGCACTCAGAGCTCCTGCACGTTGCGCGCCTTCCCTCCGTAGGCAGTGGTCTCCCGCCCGACGGGCATCTGCCTTGGGGTTTTTCAAGACCTCCCCAGTGCTCCTCACGCGTATCAAGGTCGGGACCACTCACTGCAGAAGGAACAGGTCCAAGCAGAAGCTGCTGGACCGTGAAACCCGAGGAAGTATTCTCATGGTGGGAAGGATGGAGACGTGGGTTTCTCACTGGGTAACAGGACTCAGCTATCCCCTGAGTGTGTCCCACTGAGTCTACCCTTACGGTTTTCAGCTGGGAAAGCTCTGCCCACCTTTGCAATTCCATTCCTTTCCAACGAGTACAGTCCTCATGACTGTAGGGTCCTTGGTTCCCCAGTGCCCCCACTTACCACCCTTTAAAATGGGCCCATAACTGAGGGTTGTTCATCTTTGTGACTCTGCAGAGAGCATTAGACTTTTCAGTAGGAGACTGAGGGATTGAGATGAGTGCTGGGACGTGAAAATAGAGATGATCCCTCCCGATTATTTTTATCTTGTCTTAAACGCTCAAACACGGATACAGGCAGACCAATTAAGCTTTCGTGGGAAGCTGTGCATGTCTTCCAACCACAGCAAGTCTGGGGTTATAATTCCCGGCTCTCTACAATAAAATCGTTTCAAGGGTAAATAAAAGGCCAGTGAGAAAAATGGCTGGTTGAGAACAACTGTCTCACAGTGACCGCCTCGCACACAAACTGTGTGTGAGCAGATCCTGCCGGCCACAGACAGGCTCTCCTGGGGTGGCCATCCATCGCGCTCACTCCCAGGCCTGGCGGGGCCATGCTGCCTTCCCCGGGCCATTTGTGTCTCGGTCTCATTCCTTTATAATCTGCACAGTCCCCTCGCCCGGCGGCCACTGGGCCTCAAGGCTGATGTGTGTGGGAGGTGGGGGCTTTGCGAGGCTGCAGAAGGTCCAGCCTGGCCGCTGCTGATCTCTGGATGCCACCCGGGCATGAGTCACACGGCCCCCAGGGTCCTCAAGTCCTGGGGGACGTCCCCCCTCCTCCAGCTCCCAAGGTCCTTTGGGGGGCACGGGGGGGGGGGGCAGAAGAAACAGGCCCGTCACAAGGCCATGCAGGGGAAATGTTATGCCACGTCCAGTAGAGCACGTCCTCCTCCGAGATGCTGTGAGATCACCTTCCACAAAGCCCCCAGGCAGGGTGTGTGAGGGTCTCACTGATCAGAGGAAGGGACTCTGTCAGCTCAAACCTGTCAGAGCCTCCATCAGAGAAACAGAGAGGCAACGCTGGCAGCAAAGTGGAGCCCCGGTGCCCGGCTGGTGGGGATGCCGCGTGTGCAGCTGTTAGGGAAACAGCACAGCTGTTCCTGAAACCTTAAACGTGGAGTTCCTCCACGACTGGCAATTCTGTTCTCCTGCATGTATGCCCGAAAGAAGGAAAAGCAAGGACTCAAAGAAGGTGCCCCATTTACAGCAGCAGCGCCTGCAGCAGCTGAAAGGTGGGAGCACCCCACCTGTCAGCGGATGACAGTAAACAAGACGCGGTCCATCCACACGGTGGATTACGGTTCAGTCTCAGAAGGGAAGGCGGTTCCAACACCCGCTGCAGCATGGAGCAACGCTGAGAACATCCTCAGCGAAATAAGCCAGCCACAGAAGAAAAAGCTCCGCGTGATTCCACTTGTACGAGCTCCCTAGAGCAGGTCCATAGAGACAGAAGCTGGTTTCCAGGGGCTCAGGGAGAAGGTGGAGTGAGTGTTTAATGGGCACGGAGTCTCAGGTTTGCGGGAAGAGTTCTGGAGACGGTGTTGATGGCTGTCCCCCCACGTGACTGTTAGCATCACCGGCCTGTGTGTGCTGAGTGGTTAAGACGGGACGTTTTCCGTTCTTGTGTTGGTCGCTCACTGCTGACTCTGTGACCTCATGGACGATAGCCCTCTGTCCGTGGGGTTTTCCAGGAGAGGACACTGAGTGGGCTGCCATGCCCTCCTCCAGGGGGTCTTCCCAACCCAGGGACTGAAGCCGGGTCTCCTGCGGTGGCAGGCGGACTCGTTACCGTCTGAGCCACTGGGGTAACAGAAGAAGAAAGCAGCTCTCCATCCTGGGGACGAGGTGTTCTCGAGGTGGAGAAGCTGGTTTCCACCCCCGAACATGCTCACTCCCCGCTGCACCCACGGCGCCCCTCGTCCTCTGTATGAGGGTCAGTTTCTCCTGATTCGAGGAGGGGTGAGCACTCGGTTCCCGTCGTTTGGGCCTTTGCCCATTTCTCTGGTTTGTTTGGGTTTTACCTTTCCTGCCTGTGACGCTTATGGCGCTGCTGGAAAATGTCACTTGGTTCACACCGACTTTCTATTCATCGAGCATGTAAGCAACATAGAACGCACGTGCAACGCCCCTTGCACGTTTCCCTGGACTTCATATCCATTGCTTTTAAGGCAGATATTTGATCCATAATGCTTAGAGCATGTCCTCTTTGGAACCATCATACTGAAGTGTCAGTCGAGTTTTTTTCTCCTTTACTGGTTAGTTTTACGAGCCTGTTCCCTTGAAAGAAGCTCAAAGAGCTTTATAAAAATCCATTGTATGACTGTTTCTCACACAGCAATGTGGTAGAGCGGGAAGTGGTAGGGTTCTTCCAGTTATGAAGAAACAGTCGAGGGAGTGGAAAATTCCAGAAGGAGCACGCCTCCTTGAGCTGCTATACCCCACCCTGATTTCCAGATATGCCATGGCTTTTTCCTCAGTCTAGACTGGAGACATTTACAGCGAGAGCTTGGAACTGTAATGAAACGCTCTGTTAGAGGCAGACTTCTTCAAGCTTGGCTTACACATCCAGGGTCACGCATGCCTTTCTCACGGATGTGTGGATGGGGGCAGAAGCCAGGTTTCTGGCTCACAAAGAACCTGAGCTCTGAGTTTAGATAGGAAGCCTCAGTCTGAATAATTAAACTTAAAACCCAGCATTTTTACATAACACAAAGGAAGCATAAACTTTCATTCCTTTTCGAGTTTCATAAGTATTTTTGGTGACTCTTATTAACAGAGATAGCAGTGTCTTAAATATTTTGCTTATGAAAAGCAATATTATAAAATGCCCTAAAAAAGTCGATTCTTCAGTGAGTCCTCACTAAAAAAAGAACTACTTAGAAATTCAGCTCACTATTTGGGGACCAAAGAATTAAATAAATTCAAAGTCTTAAAAAATGAGATTTTCTCCTATGCTTCTTCCCAGCTTGAAGGCTTCCGGGGGAGCTCTTTGGGTTGCTGGGTTGTTTTCTCTGGGATTTTAGTGGGAACGCGGGTTCGCGTGCACCCTGGGGCGCTAGCTCAGCTCGGCCGCCAGGTGGCACTGTGGTCGTTCCCCAGCGCCCGCGGCGCCCCGGCTGGCGAGGTCGCCCAGGCACTCCAGCCTCCAGCGCGCAGCCCGCGCTCCGTTATTATTTTTTGATTTATAAAGCGCCATTCCTCCGCAGATTCCCTGGCCGCAGCTGCTTCAGAGAAAGCTCGCAGAAGCATTACCCAGCAAGGGGAGCGACCCCAGCAAGGCGTAAGGTGGTCTGATGGACGCGTGCAGGTGGACATCTGGAAAGAAATCTGCTGACCCCAGGGCCCAGCGGCCAAGGCCCGGGCAGCCGGGGGGGGGGCAGCCCCGGGGCCACCCGCGCCCCAGCTAGCACGGAAGGCAGCCCCTCCAGTGGGCACATGCGCAAATCTGTTCCCGTAAAAGAGAGAGGCAAGACTTCCTTTGGTGGTGAGCACTCGAAACGCTGCAGCTGGGACCTGCTGCGCCAGGTTCAGCCTTGGTGTTCTGTCCAGAGTGGGCTGGCTCCGGGCGCTCAGTCCAGTCTGTAGGGAGCCAAACACGCTCCTCAAACCAGGCCGCCTGCCCCGAGTCCCCGCCCACCAGGCCGCCTGCCCCGAGTCCCCGCCCACCAGGCCGCCTGCCCCGAGTCCCCGCCCACCAGGCCGCCTGCCCCGAGTCCCCGCCCACCAGGCCGCCTGCCCCGAGTCCCCGCCCACCAGGCCGCCTGCCCCGAGTCCCCGCCCACCAGGCCGCCTGCCCCGAGTCCCCGCCCACCAGGCCGCCTGCCCCGAGTCCCCGCCCACCAGGCCGCCTGCCCCGAGTCCCCGCCCACCAGGCCGCCTGCCCCGAGTCCCCGCCCACCAGGCCGCCTGCCCCGAGTCCCCGCCCACCAGGCCGCCTGCCCCGAGTCCCCGCCCACCAGGCCGCCTGCCCCGAGTCCCCGCCCACCAGGCCGCCTGCCCCGAGTCCCCGCCCACCAGGCCGCCTGCCCCGAGTCCCCGCCCACCAGGCCGCCTGCCCCGAGTCCCCGCCCACCAGGCCGCCTGCCCCGAGTCCCCGCCCACCAGGCCGCCTGCCCCGAGTCCCCGCCCACCAGGCCGCCTGCCCCGAGTCCCCGCCCACCAGGCCGCCTGCCCCGAGTCCCCGCCCACCAGGCCGCCTGCCCCGAGTCCCCGCCCACCAGGCCGCCTGCCCCGAGTCCCCGCCCACCAGGCCGCCTGCCCCGAGTCCCCGCCCACCAGGCCGCCTGCCCCGAGTCCCCGCCCACCAGGCCGCCTGCCCCGAGTCCCCGCCCACCAGGCCGCCTGCCCCGAGTCCCCGCCCACCAGGCCGCCTGCCCCGAGTCCCCGCCCACCAGGCCGCCTGCCCCGAGTCCCCGCCCACCAGGCCGCCTGCCCCGAGTCCCCGCCCACCAGGCCGCCTGCCCCGAGTCCCCGCCCACCAGGCCGCCTGCCCCGAGTCCCCGCCCACCAGGCCGCCTGCCCCGAGTCCCCGCCCACCAGGCCGCCTGCCCCGAGTCCCCGCCCACCAGGCCGCCTGCCCCGAGTCCCCGCCCACCAGGCCGCCTGCCCCGAGTCCCCGCCCACCAGGCCGCCTGCCCCGAGTCCCCGCCCACCAGGCCGCCTGCCCCGAGTCCCCGCCCACCAGGCCGCCTGCCCCGAGTCCCCGCCCACCAGGCCGCCTGCCCCGAGTCCCCGCCCACCAGGCCGCCTGCCCCGAGTCCCCGCCCACCAGGCCGCCTGCCCCGAGTCCCCGCCCACCAGGCCGCCTGCCCCGAGTCCCCGCCCACCAGGCCGCCTGCCCCGAGTCCCCGCCCACCAGGCCGCCTGCCCGAGTCCCCGCCCACCAGGCCGCCTGCCCCGAGTCCCCGCCCACCAGGCCGCCTGCCCCGAGTCCCCGCCCACCAGGCCGCCTGCCCCGAGTCCCCGCCCACCAGGCCGCCTGCCCCGAGTCCCCGCCCACCAGGCCGCCTGCCCCGAGTCCCCGCCCACCAGGCCGCCTGCCCCGAGTCCCCGCCCACCAGGCCGCCTGCCCCGAGTCCCCGCCCACCAGGCCGCCTGCCCCGAGTCCCCGCCCACCAGGCCGCCTGCCCCGAGTCCCCGCCCACCAGGCCGCCTGCCCCGAGTCCCCGCCCACCAGGCCGCCTGCCCCGAGTCCCCGCCCACCAGGCCGCCTGCCCCGAGTCCCCGCCCACCAGGCCGCCTGCCCCGAGTCCCCGCCCACCAGGCCGCCTGCCCCGAGTCCCCGCCCACCAGGCCGCCTGCCCCGAGTCCCCGCCCACCAGGCCGCCTGCCCCGAGTCCCCGCCCACCAGGCCGCCTGCCCCGAGTCCCCGCCCACCAGGCCGCCTGCCCCGAGTCCCCGCCCACCAGGCCGCCTGCCCCGAGTCCCCGCCCACCAGGCCGCCTGCCCCGAGTCCCCGCCCACCAGGCCGCCTGCCCCGAGTCCCCGCCCACCAGGCCGCCTGCCCCGAGTCCCCGCCCACCAGGCCGCCTGCCCCGAGTCCCCGCCCACCAGGCCGCCTGCCCCGAGTCCCCGCCCACCAGGCCGCCTGCCCCGAGTCCCCGCCCACCAGGCCGCCTGCCCCGAGTCCCCGCCCACCAGGCCGCCTGCCCCGAGTCCCCGCCCACCAGGCCGCCTGCCCCGAGTCCCCGCCCACCAGGCCGCCTGCCCCGAGTCCCCGCCCACCAGGCCGCCTGCCCCGAGTCCCCGCCCACCAGGCCGCCTGCCCCGAGTCCCCGCCCACCAGGCCGCCTGCCCCGAGTCCCCGCCCACCAGGCCGCCTGCCCCGAGTCCCCGCCCACCAGGCCGCCTGCCCCGAGTCCCCGCCCACCAGGCCGCCTGCCCCGAGTCCCGCCCACCAGGCCGCCTGCCCCGAGTCCCCGCCCACCAGGCCGCCTGCCCCGAGTCCCCGCCCACCAGGCCGCCTGCCCCGAGTCCCGGCCCACCAGGCCGCATGCCCCGAGTTATGCTAAGCAGTTCTCCCAGCAGTCTAGCGGAGCAGCCATTGTCATCACTGCATTACCGAGGAGGATGCTGAAGGCCCGATGCTCAAGATTGCGTGGCCAACGAGATACGTCTGGGAGCTGGAGCGAAGGCCCCTCGGCTCCCAGGTGCCTTGGGGGCACCGCGGTGCGTCCTAAACAAAGTGGAGACGCGGGCGGGCGTGGCCGCAGAGAACCTCGGAAGGGTTCGCCTGCATCCGCAGGCTTTCCCACTGGCCAAGAGGAGGAGCGTCCAGAGCCCCGGCCTTTCTGCCGTCCTCCCCGGCTCCAGGCGGGAGCGGGGCTGCTGGGAAGACCCGGGCCCCGGGGGTCTCCTGCGGCCTATTTTCTGCTGGTAGTCACTCGCCATGCGCGGGAGAGAGGAGGAGCCCCTGCTGGTCGCTCCTGGGGAGCCTGTCCGACAAGCCATGGAGGGTGGCCGAGCGCGGTCCCCAAAGCCGTGGCCCGTGCACAATTGGTTGGGGGGCGATAAACTGTGCCCCGGAAACTTGCTTCTCTCCTCATGAGCCTTGCAGGCTGAGCACCTTATCCCTTTAGTTTCTTGCGGTTTTTAAAACAAGACCATTGTTCGGCTGTAGGCAGGAAACCTCCCTGCTACAAAATTGCAAGCCCCCAAGAATGATGATGTCTCATAAGTTCCTTGCAGTGATGAAACGGCGAGTGTGGGATTCAAACAGGGAGGGAAAGCTTGAGTTCCCGGGAGGAGGGAGGTGGGAAGACTGGGAGGCTGGAGACCGGAGCCCCCGTGACCGAGTGGAGGAGCGAGGGGAGCCGGGAGGACGTGGACGAATTTGCTGAGGACGTTATTGACGAGCAGAGTGCGGATCCCTGGCCCTCACGGGACGTCTAACCTGACGATGGGGAAGACAAGGAGCTGGTGGGGATTGGCCTCCAGCTGACCTGCCAACTTCTGGAAAGAGACGGACGGCCTCCAGTGGAAGGTGCGGGGCCGGGGGAGGAGGAAGCAGAGAGCAAATGTGGATGGCGCCGTGGTGAGGCGCGGGGTCCTCTCCGTCCCACTGCGTCCAAGGAGCCCTGCAGACAGGAGCCGGGTGCTGGGTTCCAGTGGAGACAGGCTGGAGCCAGGCCGCTCGGTGTGGGGCGGGCGGGCTAGGGAGGGCTCGCACCGGCGAGGGCTGCACAGTTGCTGCGGCTTCACACGCCGGCTCTGGGCTGCTTATCAGTGTGGCCGGAGATACGACACCAGCTTCCGGGGTCCACAGCTAAGTCTTCCCACCTCCCCTGAGCCCCAGTGACGTGGAGGCCATGGAGGAGAAGCAGAAGGAACAGGCCTTCTCCGACTTTGCTGGGGCTGATCAATTTCCAGTGAGTACCTTCTTTAAAAAATGACTTTCCCCAGCAGGTTGATTTGGAAGTGAAAGTGACTCAGTTGTGTCCTACTCTTTGCGACCCCATGGTTTGTAGCCCACCAGGCTCCTCTGTCCATGGGATTCTCCAGGCAAGAATACTGGAGTGGGTAGCGTTTCCCTTCTCTAGGGGATCTTCCCAATCCAAGGATTGAACCCAAGTCTCCTGCATTGCAGGCGGATTCTTTATCAGCTGAACCACAGGGAAGCCAGGTTGTTTGGGAGTGTTAGAATTAAAAAAACTTGGACTGTTCTCCGAGTCCTATTCCAGCTGTGTTGCAGTAAGTTGTGCACGTAAAGTGTCAGATCTTCCCAGGAGGTAAACACTGCAGTCTCTGTGCTGAGATGTGGGCACGAGGCCCCTGGAGACACAGGGTCACGTGGGCCCTTGGCTGCTGGTGGCAGAGCTGGCATTGGACATTGGGTCCAGACTCAAAATGTGGGGCACTTCCTCCTTACTTCCGTAAATACAAAATAAGAATACATCAGAAAATATATCTCATTTGTTTTGTGCACATGATATTCTGCTTTTATAAAATATAGTCTGAAAAATCATCTCAGGTGTCATCAGCCATCGGCAACCAGGAACATTTCAGTGACTCTCCGTGAAGACGTCTCTCTGCTGCATTCATTTCAAGATGAACTTGTCGATACGCAGGTTTCTCCTACTTGAAACCAGTCGCAACAAATCTCATCGACCAGAAGCATCTGGCTCTTTGGTTTTCAGGTTTGCCCAGTGGGGAGGGCCTGGGGTTTCTGTGGGGGGAAGGGCCTCCCTGGCTGCAGGGAGCCTCACCCCCGTGTCTGCCCCCACCCACTGGGGCAAGGCTGCTGTGAGCATCTGTGGGCTCTGACCCACTTCCGAGAGGGGGTGTGATCTGCCTCTGGGGGCTGGATTCCGGGGACGGGTCCTGGAGACTGACAGCCTCGTCCACCCTCATCTGCCTTGACTATGGGGATTTCCCTCCAGCCAGGCCCTCCAGGAAGCACTTTCAATATTCCCTAGAAACGCCACGAGGCGACATGATGGTCCATTTTCCACACGAGGAAATGGAATCGCTTGGGTAGGAACGCAGCTGAGGAGGGCCAGGGTCGGTCCCCAGGCCTCTGTAACTTGGAGCCTGTGCTCGGCGCCCCTTCAGTGGGTCCCTGAGTCACGTCACCATCGCTAGGGGAGGCTTTGTGTGGGAGAGGTCTACAGGAAGCTGCGGTTTGGGGGTAGGAGGAGTTAGATGCAGCGGACGCACACACACAGGTGCTCACACACCTCCCACCAGCACGGGGCCTCCCTCTCTCGGAGCCTGTGAGCGAGCAGCCGGTGCTGGCCGGGACTCAGAGCCTAGAGCCCGCCCGCGTTTCGGAGCCAGCACCAGCTGTGAAGGCGCCTTTGTTTTCCTTATTGTGCAAAAGGTGTTCTGATTACCATATGTTTTTCTGAGTCAGACGAGGGAGGTAAAATGTTGGCTATGAGATGGTATTTGTGAAATCCCAGTGGAAGAGACCATGAAGTGACTTTTGTGCTTGTTTACAGATGCTTTCGTGATCTAAGGAGAATGGACGGAGTCGTAGTCACTTACAGAGTTTCTCTGGCTTTCGTGATCTGAAGGAGAATGGACGGAGTCATAGTCACTTACAGAGTTTCTCTGGCAAGTTTGTAAATGCTGATGTTCAAGGAGTTCAGAAGAATGAATAATGAGACAGCTGCTTGGGGACTTGTATCAGTCAGGAAAATGGGTCATGCTGCATAACAAACAAGCCCCTGGGTCTCCTAATGCAACAAAAGCCGATCTCTTATCCAAGTGCATTCTGGCCGGTTCACAGGGCAGCTCTGCTCCCAAGGATGAGTCCTGGCTGTTTCCCCTGTGGCTCTGCCAGGGAGCTGCCAGGTTTCAAGGCTGCCACACTGAAGAAGTGAGGGCCCGAGGGCACGTGGGGTGCTTTGAAAACCATATTCCGATGCCAAAATCAGAGGTTTGGAACCACTTCAAGAAGAACAAGCTCTAACTTTCACATTTGATGAAGGCACCTTGAAGAAATGTGAAGGTTAGCTCTTCTCTCACCAGTATATGAACATATTTGGGAATAACAGGCCCAGAACTGTGGAAGCAGAACGGAAGTCCATGATGAAAAGGAGCTGTCGTAAGACCTGGAGCTCACCCGAGTCCAGGGTGGTCTCACCTGGAATCACTGCTTAGTTACCTCTGCACAGGCTCTTCCCAAACGATGCCACCATCCTGGATTCCTTGTGGATGCATGTTGGAAGGAACCAGGATCCTACCTGCGACGACCACCGTCTGCAAAGAGCAAACATCTTGTCCCTCGTGCCTCAGACATTTTTTATGAAACAACCAAGTTTCACCAGGGAAACTAGAATTCCTTGGGTTCCTTCTGGACCCCACTTCTCCACATCCCTGCCGCCCCCGTCTCCCTCCCTCCTTAGAGGACACAGCTCTGATTAACTCGATGCGGTCCCTTGTGGGCCCCTTGTTTATATACTCATTACACTTCTGTTTTCCATAATAAAGGCATAGGATTGATTTATGTATTTTCAAAATTTACACAAGTGACTCCCGTTGCGTGCATTGTTTAGGACCATTTTGTATATTCAACATTTTGTTTTCAAGAGTTGCTCAAGGCATAAACTTAGTTGTTCCTTTTAATAAATATTTTGTATTGCATTATACTGGTTCTTGATGTTTGAAATTTAGACTGTCTTCAAATTCTCTTCTTACAGACTAGTTAGTGAATGATCATCAGGGTTCATCAGAGAAATACAACCAATAGTGTGTGTGTGTGTGTTTGTGTGTGTGTGTAAAGTGATTATGTCTCTATACATGTAGGTATAGAACCCACTCTATATATATACTTAATATATATAAACATTTTTATATGAAATGGTCGTGATGTATACAATTACAACAATTCTCAGAATGCTCAGCTCAGCTCAACTTTGAGGCCTCAATTCAACAAGGATCATTTACATTTTATGGGCTCAAACCCCCAAAAGCAAGTCCTCTGGCTTAAAAAATCCACTCGCAGGAACTTTTCCACCCCCGGGTCCCCAAGTAGTCACCGAGGTCCTCTGTGTCCCCGCCTGCAGCATCCGTCTCCTCTGTCGCCCTTGAACCTCTCAGCTCTGGTTTCCCACCTCAGCGCTGCTGACGTGAGGGCTGAGGAGTCCACCCCTGGGGGTGGGGGGTTCCTGGTTTTGGAGGCTGTTTAGCAGCCTCCCTGGCGTCTACCTGCTCAATTCTCCCCCTCCCTCAGTTGTGAAAATCCCAGCTGTTTCCATTCCTTGCCAAATGTCCCATGCGGGCAAAACTGCCCCAAACTGAGAACCAGTGACTTAATTAACCCCTCTCGTTAAAGTCCCCGTGGCAGATGCTCTCAAAGAAAACGCCAGCCCGCCCACTCTGCCTGCAGGTACTGGGTGGAAAGGGGAGAAGAGTGTGTGACCTGATTGACCCTCCAGGGTTGCCCTCGGGGTCTAGGTTCTGAGTTTACTTCTCTGCTGGCTACACTTAGGAGGGATAATTTCATGAGTAAAAACGATATGGTCAAGACAAATTGAGAGCAAATAGAGAAAGAATTGTCTTTTATTTCTATGGCAGGAAATGATAGGAACCTGAAAGGGAGTTTGCTTAAATTTTTGTCTCCCTAATTTAATTTTCTCTGTTGTTTTCCCAGTGGGGACCAGGCTTCCAGATGTTTCCGCTGCCTTTTGATGTTCAGGGGGCTCCGGACAACGAAGAGCCGCAAGCATGAGCCCCCTTCTCCACAGGCCAGACGCGCGTCAGTCACCGCCACCTAAGACACAGGGAAGAATCTGGAAGAAGCAGGAATGTTTTCCAAAGAAAACGCATATCGTGAGGTCCGTTCACAGGCTATTTTGACCCTAACTCAAGGGAAAGTTTTCCCCATGGCTGGACTCTCAGTTAAGCACATTTTAGAGAGTCTGACCGCTGACTTTTCCTGCAGTAGACTAGGAAAGAGTGGGCGTCACAGAAAAGTGTCCTGAAAGCAGAGAAAATGGTTGTTACCCCCTGATGGGAGGAGACAGAATAACAGAAACAGGAGCAATAAAAACCATCTCACGACCCCAAAACCTTAGGGGCTCGAGGTTAGCTAATATGCAGCATAAACTGCACAAACACTTCCTTTGTCCCCTCTCCCGCCGTGAGTAATGTTACAGCGCTCACAGCGCTGGAGGCTTATGGGCGGCGCTGAGTCTTTATCCAAAGCAGTTTGTCTTACGTTCTCGATAGTCAGTCCTACGGGCAGGGGTGATGGTCACGCAAGAGTGGGAATGTATTGACCACCACTGAACCGCGTGGTAAACATTACGCTACGTATGTCACTGTCATTTAAAAAATTCAGGTCTTAGGAGGACTGAGAAGTTTGTAATATATTTTGGAAAAAAATAACCAAAACGTATATGATTCAAAATAAAACGGTGGTGCCTAGAAGGATAAGCAGACTCTCTCCTTGTGAGACACTCAGGAACAGTGTCTCCTTTATCACAGAAACTAGATGGTCACGATGTTACTGGAATTTGTTCAAAATCAGCAAGAAAAACAAAACAAAACAGCACAGCAAGCAATCATGTCCTAATGAAAGAATCAGATGTCATGATTTGGGGACTGGATTTTTTGTTTTAAACTCTGACAACGAAATATGACTACAAATCTTGTCGTTTGATAATAGAACTTTAAAAAACCCATGTTGGATGACTGGGCCCATTTCTGCGGCTCCTCTGACAAGTGTGGGCTTCAGGATTCCATCGCTGTGCGTCGGGGTCAAGGATGAATAGGTGGACTGTCTGCCTTGACGACGGCGAGCAGACTCCGGGTGGCCAGCACTGAACACAGCGGCCCCCGCGGGCCCCCGGGAGCGGCGGCTTCTACTCGGAGATGCGACCACTCGCGGGCATTCGTCGCCCTGTTGACTGTGGCGTTAAGGACTCACTCACGCTGCTATCACGGTGCCAGGACCACGCCAGGGGCTTTCTGAGGAGCTTTGTCCCGTCATGAGGAGGTCACATTGAGTGCTGCCTGCTTTCTGATCCTGCCGTGTGTTTTGCTCGATGTCTCTGCTCTTCCACATTAAAAGGGGAGGAATCCTGAAAGCACGGACTATTATTGACCAAGTTGGGGGCAGGCTCTGGAGACTCAGCTGACTTGTGTTGACCACTGGCCCTCTCGTAATTCTCTTTTTAAGGCAGGGAGCTTCAAACCTTTTTTTTTTTTTTTTTTTTTGAGAAAATGAGATTTTAAGTTTGGGGTTGGAATTCTAATTTTGTTTTTGTTTTGCTTAGTGAGAAATCTGATGCTCTGTAAGTGAGTCTGAGTGAACTCCGGGAGTTGGTGATGGACAGGGAGGCCTGGCGTGCTGCGATTGATGGGGTTGCAAAGAGTCGGACACGACTGAGCGACTGAACTGAACTGAAGTGACTTTTTAAAGTTATTTCTTTTTTGTGGCTGTGCTGGGTCTTCGTTGCTTTTCTCTGGTCGCGGCGGTAAGAGCTGCTCCTGTTGAGGTGCACGGGCTTCTCCCTGCCGTGGCCTCTTGTTGCGGAGCACGGGCTCTAGGCACTCGGGGTTCAGCAGTTGTGAGATGGGGGCTTGCTTACTCTGCGCCTGTGGGATCGTCCCAGAACAGCAATGAGTGCACCCCCTGTACTAGCAGGAGGATTCTTATCCACTGTGCCACCAGGGGAGTTCCTGCAAATAACTCTTAAATAAGTACTATTTGATGGGGGCAAGTAGATTCATTCAAAACTCTTCCTTCCCATCACATGTGGCTCTCAGAGTCTGGTCCTCGGTTAGGGCCAGGGGAGGAACTGGCACAGCTGGAGGCACCCTCTGCTCAGCAGAGAAACAGAATCAGCCCACAAGCCTGAAAAACTCAGCCGCTGGTCCACGTGGGGGCTCTGGGCGGCCAGCAGGGATGGAATTCTCTGAGGAAAGAAAGGATTTTTCTGAATCATTTCCTCAGGAGGGAAATAACCACCCAATTTTAGCCTCAAGCTTTCAAGTTATTTCTCCAAATCTCTGGAGGTTTTTCAGATCCAGTTCTGAAGGTTTTTATAAAAGTGAAATGGCCCTGAAATCTCCTGTCCAAGTACAGAGCCCCTCACTGAATGGATGGGGTGTGATGCGGTTTTCTGAGAGCTTGTTTGGATTTCAGGAAGTGAACGAGATAAGCTGAATGGCCTTTTCCTGCTCCGACTCTTAAAAAAAGTCTTGCCCAAAAACGCTTGAAAGAAACCACTGACATTTCCTAACTTCAAAAGAACAACAGTCTTAACGGGGGAGGAAAGAAAATCACAATTAGAGGCCCAGGATGCGGCAGAGACACAGCAATTGGAAGCCCCAACGGGGACAGACGTAGAGCAAGCACTCGCTGCTCCAGAGTCTGTGTCCGCATCTTGTTTTGTTTTCGTTTGAACTTTCCTGCTAAAAGCGCGACACAGAAACGCACCTGTCTGGTCTGAGATGTTTCCCTTGCCCCTCTCCTCTTTGCTTCTTGCTTTGGATTTCACCATCAGGGGAGGTAATCTTGGCGGGGGGCTGTGTGTGTGTGTGTGTGCTAGAGGTTGTTTCAGGGAAGTTCTGTGTTGGTGAACGAGGTGGTTCAGGGCTGAACTTCATTTCTGTATTTTTGTGAAGAGATGGAAAGGCAGCGTGATGTCCTGATCATCACGTGACATCCTTCAACATGGGCAGAATTTCCAGGGAAGCCCACCCCAGCCACCCCTGAGCAGCTCTGGGCTGGACTTTTCACCCTGAGAAAATGTGGTTATTGCAGACACCCCTCATCACCCAGTCCTGAGACACTCAGAAAGAGCAGGGGAGCAGCACCCAGCCTCTATTTGAGGGCAGGAGAGAAGAGCCAATCTCTGCCAGGCCTGGGCCGAGACCCAGGGCATCCGAGAGCCCTCGCCCAACAAGCTCCAGCGCAGCCCACGAGACGACCGGTGACCCGTTCTCCCCCCTTCCCTGCCGTGGAAAGGCATGACTCCAGTGCGGTGCGTGGGCCTTCTTCTCAGAGTCAGGATTCACAAGCGACGTGAAGAGATGCAAAACTCCCAGCCATTGCTTCTGTCCATCCTTGAAAACTCAAGGAGGCTCAGCTCGAGGAGCTAAGAGCTGAGGTCCAGAAGATCAGGGAATAAGAACCAGTTCTTTCACAGCCTCACCGACTCGATGGACATGCGTTTGAGTAGACTCTGGGAGACGGTGGGTGACGGGGAGCCTGGAGTGCTGCAAGGGTAGACCCACAGGGTCGCAAAGGGTCGGACGCGACTGGGCGACTGAACGACGACCTCACGTGCTCCGTGGCACGTTCAGGATAGGAGAGTAGGCGTGAGAAAGCAGCGAGCGCTCCTCTCCTGCGAGGCGGTGGGCGTCCAGAGTCACTCCAGAAACAGTCCCTTCCCCTGGGGGCAGGAGGGGGCCTGTTACTCTCCTGAGCAGGAAAGCGCCTCACAGCTGCTCCGTCCGGAAGAGCCCTCAGCCTGCTCGCGCCCCGTTGGAGCCCGGCCCCATCGCCGTCTCTCTCCTCCACCTCCCCACGCATTTGCTGTCAGGCTTGGAGCATTTTCCTCCTTCCCCCATGGACCCCACGCCCTCAGAAACCGACTCTGGCCAAGTCGCTCCTTGGCCTCTGAGAAGCCTGGGACCCTCTTCCATCCAAAGGACGTTGGAAATGGCATCTTCTGACCCTCCCTGGACCGGGCTCAAGGGAGTGACATCTTTCTTTCCCGCTCCCCTTGATGAGCTCCCTGGAGATGCTAGTCCCGGTGAGTCACGCGTGCTCAGTATTGTTGGGGCTGCCTCCTGGGGGGGCTCCTCCTGCCTAAAGGAGGGGGCCAGCCTTGGCAGCCTCTCCACCCCACCTCACACCGCCCGAAGGGGCAGGGAGGGGGCTGGGAAGGGACAGGACCCTGCCTTTCCCGGCACAAAGTACTTCTCTCATCCCTGGAAGCGCTTTCCTGCTGAACTTCGGAACACAGTTATTTTGAAGTCAAGCCAGGCAACGCTCTGGAAATAGTGATGGGAGCTTGTGCTGGAAGCCGGGGACACAAGCTCCATGCCGACTCTGCAGGCCTTGTTTATTTCATGATCTGGACTAACTTCTCAGCTGTAATCGACACCACCCACCACCTATGAACTTCCCAGAAACGTCCGGCAGGGGAGGGGCGGGACGAGCAGGAATGCCCGTGGCCGCCAGGCTCCAGGTCCAATCTGTCACGGCTGGCTCCATAATTCATGTAGACAACCTCCTCAAATAAGCGGAACTATTGGCAGCGAACGGTCAGAGCAAAGTCCCAGTTTTATTACAGGACAGAGTCTGTTACACGATCGGATTGCAGAGTGAGTTGACGTGTGAAGACCCAGCTAGCCTTTACATTTTGATATTTTGCTCATCCTGGATTTTTTTGGTATTAGTTCTGATCTTTGAAAAAAAAATTGTACTAGGAAACTTAAATGCGTATTACTAAATGAAAAAATCCAATTTGAAAAGGCTGTGTGCTGTGATTCCAACTCAATGACATCCCAGAAAAGGCAAAACTATGGACACAGTGACGAGATCAGGGTCTCCCAGAATTGGGGGGCAGGGAGGGAGGGGTGGACAGGCAGGGCACGGAGGATTCTGGGCGGGCAGTTAGATTCCTCCGTAGGGCGCCGCAGTGATGAAGCACGCCGTTAAGCATTTGTCCAAAGCCTTGGAATGTATAACACGAGGCAGGAACCCTAATGTAAACAACGGGCTCTGGGTGCTGATGGTGTGTCAGTCTAGGGTCATCGATCATAACGACTATATCCCCAGTGGGGGTGTCGATACTGTGGGAACAGGGCATGTGGGGGGCAGGCAGGAAATTTCTGCACCTTTCTCTCAATTTTGCTGTGAACCTAAGACTTCTCTAAAAATAGAGTTTGATACGAACATTGCATTAATATGTTACTTATCTGAGACGTTACTGTACGATGGGGGCAGTTTCAGTTTCATGAGGCGGAAAGAGTCCTGGGGAGGCAGAGATGGAGGCGGCGTGAACTTAAAGCCGCTGAACCTAGAAGTGGTTAAAAGGCGCGTTTTGTGCTGTGTGTGTTTGACCAGCATTTTGGCCACTTACCTCCACGGCTGAGTTTTTCGCCTCCTCCCCTCCGACTCGAGTTTGTGTCCTTCTGGTCTCGCCCTCGTCCTGGCCCTGCTTTCCCATCTCTGAGAATCTGAGCGCTGTGGGGTCGCGGGGTGTGAACACCACACCGCAGGGGGAGCCTGGCCACACCCGACACAAACAGCAGCCTATTTTATTTTGTTTTTCTTAATGGCGGCGGCTGCTGCTGCTGTTGAGTCACTTCAGTCGTGTCCGACTCTGTGCAACCCCATAGACGGCAGCCCACCAGGCTCTGCCGTCCCTGGGATTCTCCAGGCAAGAACACTGGAGTGGGTTGCCATTTCCTTCTCCAATACATGAAAGTGAAAAGTGAAAGTGAAGTCGCTCAGTTGTGTCCGACCCTTCACGACCCCATGGACTGCAGCCCACCAGGCTCCTCCGCCCGTGAGACTTTCCAGGCAAGAGCACTGGAGTGGGTCTCATGGCACAGGACTATAGATGCTGAGACACCATTATAAAAGCGTGAATTCCGTTTTAAACGCATAAGGACCCTCCTTTTCAGTGTGTCTGTGTGCTCAGTCAGCTGTGCCTGACTCCTGACCTTCACTACGTGGACCGTAGCCACCAGGCCCCTCTGTCCATGGGATTCTCCAGGCAAGAATACTGGAGTGGGCTGCCATTTCCTCCTTCAGGAGAGCTTCCCGACCCAGGGATAGAACCTGCGTCTCCAGGGTCTTTTCTTTAAGAGGAGGCTCTTTGATGTAAACTCATTCTTCTCTGTCTGGCTTACCTTGTATTTGCTGCTGCTGCTGCTAAGTCGCTTCAGTCGTGTCCAACTCTGTGCGACCCCATAGACGGCAGCCCACCAGGCTCCGCCATCCCTGGGATTCTCCAGGCAAGAACACTGGAGTGGGTTGCCATTTCCTTCTCCAATGTGTGAAAGTGAAAAGTGAAAGTGAAGTCGCTCAGTCATGTCCGACTCTTAGCGACCCCATGGACTGTAGCCTACCAGGCTCCTTCGTCCATGGGATTTTCCAGGCAAGAGTACTGGAGTGGGGTGCCATTGCCTTCTCCGTACCTTGTATTTAAATATCAGAAATAGAGGATGAGAGTGAGTGAAAACAATGAAAATGACTGTGGAAGAATGTAAAGGGGGCTGCTTTGGTGGCTCAGATGGTAAGAACCTGCCTGCAATGCAGGAGACCCGGGTGTGATTCCTGGTCAGGAAGCTGCCCTGAAGAAGGGAGTGGTCACCACGCTAGTATACTTGCCCAGAGAATCCTGTGGACACAGGAGCCTGGGGTCAGGGTGTGCGTGGCTACAGTTCTTGGGGTCACAAAGAGTTGGCCGTGACTGAGCAGCTTTCAAAGGGGGCTGCATGCATTTCCCACCGTGGAATAATGAACCAACACAAGCAGTGGCTGAGAGCTAGAATTTGTTATCTCGGCATGACTGATGTCTCTGTGGGTCAGAAGGCCAGCACGGTCTGGCGGGCTTCTCGTCTGGAGCTTCCGAGCTCATGGCCCTCGTTGGCAGGGTCCAGTTCCTCGCGGTTGCAGGACTTGGTGGTGTCAGCAGGGACTTGCTCTGAGGTTGCGGGGGTCACCTCCTCACCACGGGCCCTCCCCTCTCAGTCAGCAAGGGCCTGTCAGGTCCCTCTCCTGCTCTGGATCTCTGAGCCCACTGGGTCACCTCCCTGTGGTAAGGTCAGCTAACTGGGGAGCTTACTGACATCTGTAAAGCCCTTCACAGCAGTGCTCGGGTTCACCTTTAACCGAACGGCTGGGAGGTGTGCACACGCCGCGGATGGAGGTCTTGGAGCCCATGTCCTGGGCTTTGAGGGGAACAGTTGTGGGGTCTTCAAGTCCTGGGCTGGCTCCAGCCCCACAGACAGTGTGCCTTCTACTCTTCATTAACCACAGAGGGCCTCGGCGCTGCGAGAGTTGTGCCTCCAGGGACAAGAGAGAGCGGTGTGATGCTTGCTTTGTTCCAGGTCAGCTTGAGCCTGGGACAGGACCACCCACACAGGTGATAATTGTGACGACTTTCACGGTGATCAGATTACTGGCTGACCCCGTCCCCTCCTGTCACACCAGGCCCCCAAACCCTCCTCAGATGGAAGTGATTTTCAGAACTTGACCGTGCTTGAGAGGCAAAGCCCTTGCGAGCCACTTACAAACACCATTTGGCGTCCACCCCCTTGTTTTCCGAGAGCGCAGTGTCTGAGTGACGTCTGCGCAATTACTGCAGGCTGATACAGCTCACGGGTGCCTGTCTTTCTAATGGAGGTGGTGCAAAGACAAAGGGAAGCATGTGGGTTACCGACCTTGCAACTGGGGCTGGGAGCACTGACTGGAGTTTATTTTTGTTCTCTCCAAGCAGAAAGGCTGTGTTCATAGGGCAACAATAGCAGAACGCCCTGCCTACTTACAGCCTCAAAATACTCCGAACAACTGAAAATCCCTTCTGAGTGGTGCACGCTCCATGATGAACTTTCACTTGCTTTAAATTAAGTTTCCAAAGCTCCCTAACGGCTCAGGTACCGAGAAGAGAGTGTCTCCTGCCCGAGTCCTGAGATGTGAATTTTGGATACAGCTGGCTGCTGTCCTCCAGGCAAAGGATGAGGAAAGCGTTCCTTTCCAAAACTCGGTCTCGGGTTTCAGGGGGGTTCGCGATCCTTCCCTCCTCCCCTCGCCCTGAGACCCTCGCTTCCTCGCGAGCCCTTGTTACAGAGGCGGGGCCCTGTGGGTGCCCATTTGCCGCCCGCTGGCCCCCGTCAGCCGGTCAGCACAGGGTCTCATGCCTGCCACTCGCCTCCCAGGTGGGCTTTCCCACAGCCCAGGCCCCACAGTCCCAGCCCGTTCCTCGTGGCTCCCTGTGGACTCCTGGCCTTAGCACCCCAGAGACAGGCGGGCCTTTCCGGCCTGGGCCTTCCTTCAGACTATCTTGCGTCCAAGTATTTGCCAGAATTCCTCCAGCTGCTCCCCATGGGCACTGGCTCTGTTGCCGGCATCATCTTCATCCTTCGCTTCCTCTTTCTCCCCCACCCTCTCCTGCCGCCTCCTCCAGAGAGACCTCGGAGCATCTGTCCATCCTGAAATGAGGTCCACTGTGATAGGCACATTCTGCCTCTCCGACAGTCCTGTGACTCCATTGTTTTTGCCCTCCATGGATTTTTGACAGCCTAAGTTTATCTTGGCTCATCTTCCTTCTGTGACCCTGAATTCAGTGACACTTCTGGCAGATAACTGTCAGAGTCTCTTCAGACTTGCTGGAGGCAGCCCCAGGCCAGAAAGAAAGATGGTCTAGGAGCCCCTCTGGCTTCTATGTACCCAAAATGTAAGTCGTTAGAGGAGAAGAGGTTTAGGATGCCGCCAGATGTGCTTGCCAAAGCAGGGGGGCACAGCCAGGAGAGAGACTCCTGGAGGCAGGGGACAGGGTGGGAAGGGGCCGGTGGAGAGGCGGCAGGCCCCCCTGAGGAGCGGGCCCACGGCCTGGGAGACCCCGGCTGCAGCCGGGACTCCAGGCCCTGTCTCGGAGGGAAGAACTGGATCAGCCCTGCAGGTCCCCCTTCCTCGTGGCTTCTGTTGGACGGGTGCTTGCTGCAGTACCTAAGAGCTTAGTAAGAACTACCGTCAGCCTATGTCTAATGACTCCTTTTGCTTGAAGTAATATTTCTTTTTTTGAATATAACTGAGAATTTTCATGGGTTTAAGCCACCCTTCCGGTTGATTAGCAGGAAACAATGCTTTTTGCTCTAGTTTTCTAGCAACATGTTATACACCCTATGGGTTTTGACGAATGTATGATGTGATAGGGCATTCCGGGTGGCACTAGTGGTAAAGAACTTGCCTGCCGATGCGGGGGACTTCAGAGATACCGGTTTGACCCCTGACGGGGGAAGATTCCTGGAGGAGGGCATAGCACTCGAGTATTCTTGCCTGGAAAGAATCCCATGGACGGAAAAGCGTGGTGGGCTACAGTCCATGGGGTCACAAAGAGTTGGACGCGACCGAGTTGACTAACACTGTGATGTCACATGCCCCCTGTGACAGAGGCACAGAGAATAATTTTGCCCCTAAAAGTCCTCTGCGCGCCACTGTTTATCCCGCGCTCATCCACCCTCCAACCCGACAGTCACTGACCTCCCCACTGTGGTCTTTTTACGTGGTTCTGCCTTTTCCAGGGCGTCACGTCCCTGGGATCGTACTGGCTTCTTTCCGTTAGCAATATGCTTTTAAGGTTGGGAGGCAGAATTTTTATGCAGCAACAGACAACCCAAACACTTGACATATAACAGGTGTGTCACTTAGGAGGACCAAATGGGATTCACACACACGATTCTGTTAACCAAAGCCAACTGACTGCAACCTCTAAGAAGAGGAGTGTCTCCATGACATCTCAGGAGCACGGGCTAGGAGATGACACACAGGGTGAGGCGCATTTATCTGGAGACAGCTCAAGCCAGCAGCTTGCTCCAAAATAGAGAAGTTCAGCTGAATGACCATCATCACAAGTTAATACCAATTTAATGCCATCATTACACTCTCGCGTGATCAAACCAGTAAATTATAAAGGAAATCAGTCCTGAATATTCATTGAAAGGACTGATGCCAAAGCTGAAGCTCTAATACTTGGGCCATCTGATGCAAAGAGCCGACTCGTTGGAAAAGACCCTGATGCTGGGAAGACTGAGGGCGGGAGGAGAAGGGGACGACAGAGGAGGAGATGGTTGGATGGCATCACCGACTTGATGGACGTGAGCTTGAGCAAGTTCCGGGAGTTGGTGATGGGCAGGGAGGCCTGGTGGGCTACAGTCCATGGGGTCACAAAGAGTCAGACACAACTGAGCGACGGAACTGAACTGGACTGAATTGGATGCCATCAGCACACTGGTACATGGCATGATGTTTTACTAGCAGTTTTCCCCAACTACACATGTGGGAGTACTAAGATGCTCAGCTGTGTCCGACTCTGTGACCCCGTGGCCTGTAGCCTGCCAAGCTCCTCTGTCTGTGGAATTCTCTGGGCAAGAATACTGGAGTGGTTTGCCATGCCCTGTTCCACAGGATCTTCCCAACCCAGCGATCAAACCCACGTCTCTTAAGTCTCCTGCATTGGCAGGCGGGCTCTTTACGACCAGCACCACCTGGGAAGCCCCTCCTGATAACACGTACGCGCGCATGCACGCACACACAGTTATTTTCCCTACAGAAGCAGGAAGTCCAGCTGTTTTGAGACAGAAATATTTAACTTTTAAAACAAAGAGTTTCCGCCGCCCCAGATCAGAACCCAGGAAGGTTTGTTGGCGTCCCTGGCCCCAGGCTGGCCGTGGCTCTGCGCTTGCTGGTGGGTGGCCTTGTCCTGTCACCCTGCTCTGCACCCCACCTACTCTTCAGCAAACAGTGAGGTTAAAGCAGGTGGCCAGTAAGACCCCTTCCAGTTACTGACCTGAAAGACAAATTCAGCAAACTTACTGACCTACATATAAAAATCTCATGAGAATCAGTTGCTTTCCTGATTTATAGAGAAAATTTTCTACATTACAACCTTTTACCAAACTCACCTGGGGTCTCTCAGAGTAAAGCCAATCCCCACGCCCCATGGGGGCCCAGACTCCAAACAGAAACCTCAGAGTGGGTAAACCCCCGAAGCGCTCCATAAAGGCCCGACTCTTAAGTGCGGGGTGAGCAGCTGGCCGTGTGTTCCCATTTTTCTTTAGCACAAATTTTCTTTTAATATGAATTGGCAAACGGGGAGTTATATGAAGTACATGCAAGCCAGGGAATGCTTCTGGCTTTTAGAGAAGATTTTAAATGACAATAGACGGACCATAATAGTGATTATTAGGGTTATGGTCATCTGCTCATTCTTCCTTCAAAAAACCAAACACACAAACAAATATACTCGAGCCCATCATCCCTTCCCATGGTCATCTCACATCTCCAGTTCCCACTTTTCACAAAATACAGCTTTTCTGAGAAAAGCTGTTCCTGCACCAGCTCAAGAAAACCCTCCTCAGTACAGTCTGCCCTATAGCACACCTGGCATGTTTTGGTTTATGACGGCTCCGTACTTCTCTCTCTCTCGTCTGGTGTGAGTTTGGGGTGCCTCGTGTCTGTTCCAATGACAATTGGAGCTTCTTGAGGACAGGAATTAGATGGTCTGTGTTGTTCCCCACGTTCGAACGCTGGGCTGTGTGCAAACAACTACACCGAACACACCATTGGCAGCGGGGGGCGCAGCCTGCGCACTCACACCCGTGCCCCACGTGGCCCGGGGCACACCAGCCCCCACGTGGCCCGTGACGGGGTTTCCAGAAATGTGGTCACCACGCGCGCAAAAACCGAGGCTGGAGCGGGTGGTTGCACAGTGCGTTTTGAGCTCTGAGCTGATCTGCTCATGATTCCAGCCACCCTGTTCAATAAAACGGAAAGATTCACTAAGTAAATAAAGTAGCTCTGAACTGAACAAATATCCATGAGCCCATGCTGACATAAACAAATGATTGAATAAATAAATAAATGGCCGAACAGAGACAAGTCTTCTCTGCAGAAAATTCCAAATACTTTATGGAGACGTTCTGTTCTCAAGGAGACAAAGCAGAGCCCCAACCCCTAAATGTGTGGTGTGCACAGAGGCTTCCTTCCAAGGAGGACAGTGTGTGTGTGTGTGTGTGTGTGTGTGTGGCGGGGATAGGGGGCTAGAGCAGCTTTGCAGTGGAGAAGCCTGAAGAAACAACCTCAGCCCGGGCTCAAGGTCAGTATTGACAGTGACAAGCCATCTTAACAGTATGTGCCCTTGACAAGAGGTGATGAGAATGGCATTTTCCCTGTGGTCTTCCTCCCCAAACCATAATCCCAGCTAATCATGAGGAAAAAACCCTGGACATTCCACAGAATTCCCAATCAGCTCTCCTCAAAGCTGTCCAAGTCATCAAAAACCAGGAAAGTCTGAGAAACTGTCACAGCCCCAAGGAACCTAAGGAGATGGGATGGCTGCATGCAATCAGGTGCCTTGGAGGGGATCCTGGGACAGAAAGAAGACACCAGGTAAAAAGTAAGGAAGTCTGAATAAAGGACCAGTGCAGTTCAGTTTAGTCACTCAGTCGTGTCCGACTCTTTGCGACCCCATGAATTGCAGCACGCCAGGCCTCCTTGTCCATCACCAACTTCCGGAGTTTACTCAAACTCATGTCCATCGAGTTGGTGATGCCATCCAGCCATCTCATCCCCTGTTGTCCCCTTCTCCTCCTTCCCCCAACCCTCCCAGCATCAGAGTCTTTTCCAGTAAGGCAACTCTTTGCATGAGGTGGCCAAAGTACTGGAGTTTCAGCTTTAGCATCAGTCCTTCCAATGAACACTCAGGACTGATCTCCTTTAGAATGGACTGGTTGGATCTCTTTGCAGTCCAAGGGACTTTCAAGAGTCTTCTCCAACACCACAGGTCAAAAGCATCAATTTTTTGGCACTCAGCTTTCTTCACAGTCCAACTCTCACATCCATACATGACCACTGGAAAAACCATAGCCTTGACTAGACAGACCTTTGTTGATAAAGTAATGTCTCTGCTATTTAGGTTGGTCATAACTTTCCTCCCGAGGAGTAAGTGTCTTTTAATTTCATGGCTGCAATCACCATCTGCAGTGATTTTGGAGCCCAAAAACATAGTCTGACACTGTTTCCCATCTATTTCCCATGAAGTGATGGGACCAGATACCATGATCTTCGTTTTCTGAACGTTGAGCTTTAAGCTAACTTTTTCATTCTCCTCTTTCACTTTCATCAAGAGGATTTTTAGTTCCTCTTCACTTTCTGCCATAAGGGTGGTGTCATCTGCATATCTGAGGTTATTGATATTTCTCCTGGCAATTTTGATTCCAGCTTGTGTTTCTTCCAGCCCAGCATTTCTCATGATGTACTCTGCATATAAGTTAAATAAGCAGGGTGACAATATACAGCCTTGATGTACTCCTTTTCCTATTTGGAACCAGTCTGTTGTTCCATGTCCAGTTCTAATTGTTGCTTTCTGACCTGCATACAGATTTCTCAAGAGGCAGGTCAGGTGGTCTAGTATTCCCATCTCTGTCAGAATTTTCCACAGTTTACTGTGATCCACACAGTCAAAGGCTTTGGCATAGTCAATAAAGCAGAAATAGATGTTTTTCTGGAACTCTCTTGCTTTTTCCATGATCCAGCGAATGTTGGCAATTTGATCTCTGGTTCCTCTGCCTTTTCTAAAACCAGCTTGAACATCAAGGATTTCACGGTTCACGTATTGCTGAAGCCTGGCTTGGAGAATTTTGAGCATTACTTTACTAGCGTGTGAGATGAGTGCAATTGTGTGGTAGTTTGAGCATTCTTTGGCATTGCCTTTCTTTGGGATTAGAATGAAAACTGACCTTTTCCAGTCCTGTGGCCACTGCTGAGTTTTCCAAATTTGCTGGCATATTGAGCTCCTGTGGCCACTGCTGAGTTTTCCAAATTTGCTGGCATATTGAGCGCAGCACTTTCACAGCATCATCTTTCAGGATTTGAAATAACTCAACTGGAATTCCATCACCTCCACTAGCTTTGTTCGTAGAGATGCTTTCTAAGGCCCACTTGACTTCACATTCCAGAATGTCTGGCTCTAGGTGAGTGATCATACCATTGTGATTGTCTTGGTCATGAAGATCTTTTTTGTACAGTTCTTCCGTGTATTCTTGCCACCTCTTCTTAATATCTTCTGCTTCTGTTAGGTTAGACCATTTCTGTCCTTTATCGAGCCCATCTTTGCATGAAATGTTCCCTTGGTATCTCTAATTTTCTTGAAAAGATCTCTAGTCTTTCCCATTCTGTTCTTTCTTCTATTTCTTTGCATTGATTGCTGAGGAAGGCTTTCTTATCTCTCCTTGCTATTCTTTGGAACTCTGCATTCAGATGCTTATATCTTTTCTTTTCTCCTTTGCTTTTCACCTCTCTTCTTTTCACAGCTATTTGTAAGGCCTCCCCAGACAGCCATTTTGCTTTTTTGCGTTTCTTTTCCATGGGGATGGTCTTGATCCCTGTCTCCTGTACAATGTCACGAACCTCCGTTCAGTTAATAATGATGCTATCAATTTTGTTTCATTAATGTAACTAATGTACCAGATTCAGTTCAGTTCAGTAGCTCAGTCTTGTCTGACTCTTTGTGACCACATGGACTGAAGCACGCCAGGCCTCCCTGTCCATCACCATCTCCGGGAGCTTGCTCAAACTCGTGTCCATCAAGTCAGTGATGCCATCCAGCCATCTCATCCTCTGTCATCCCCTTCTCCTCCTGCCTTCAATCTTTCCCAGCATCAGGGTCTTTTCCAAGGAGTAAGCTTAATAATAGGGGAAAATGGATGTGGGACATTCAGGAACACTCTGTATTATCTTTGCAATTGTTCTGTAAATCCAAAACATCCTATTAAGAAGTATTTTCTTTCAAAAAAATCCAGCTGAACATCTAGGGTCAAAATCTGTTTTGAGTTTGTTGAGTTGACCAGACATTCCCATGTCTCGATTGCATTGTGATCATAACAACTTTTTCAATTTCAGAGCTAACAACAAATACAAATATGACCCAGACCCAGTTTGCAAGAAGCCACAGCCTCACTCGACAGGCGCAGAGGGAGCCGGGCGTCTGTGGCACTGGCATTACCGGGGCATTTGTGGGGCTGCTCTGTGGTCACCGCTGGGCGCGGATGGACAGCGGCTGAAAGCCCCCGGATCAGGTCTCCTAACAGCTCGGGTTGCTTCACTGGGCTCAGGCAGATTCTCTTGCTCCTCAAAGGAATTCACCATTTTTCTCTAAAAAAAATGTGAGATAAGAAGGCAAACTGTGGAAAGAGTTACTCTCCTGGAGTCAAGTTCTCAGCTTGGGTTGGACACCCAGGACAGAGGCGAAGGTGCTGGAGTCCTGCCTACCCTGGACTTCCGCTGGTTTATTTCTTTCATTTTCACAATATTCACCTAAGTGTGGCTGACTCCATTGAAACGAATTCCCCGTATAGCTCATGAAGTTCTGCGTGATTTTAGAAACAGAGCCACGGTATAGGACCTACTTTCTTTCTTTCTTCTCTTGGCCAAAAAGTTTTCCAACTATTTACTTATTTCTTTGAATATATATGACGTTCACATGGTTCAGTATTCACAAATCACAGAGGGTGTGCGCTCAGTTTCTGGGACTGCTGTGACAAAGTGCCTCCAGCTGGTGGCTCAGAACAACAGAGATTTATTGTCTCACATCCTGGAGGCAGGAGTCGAAATCAAGCCGGGCTGATTTCCCATCCTTCCATCCCAGGCCCCTCCTGATTTCTGAGGGTGTGCCAGTGGTCTTTGGGGTTCCTTGGCTTGTAGATATGTCCTCCAAATCTTGCACTCTCAGTTGCTTCAGCCATGTCTGTCTCTCTGCCACCCCATGGACTGAAGCCCACCAGGCTCCTCTGTCCATGGAATTCTCCAGGCAAGAATTCTGGAGTGGGTTGCCATGCTCTCCTCAAGGGAATCTTCCCGACACAGATCTCTTCCATCTCCTACCTTGGCAAGTGGACTCTTTATAACTAGCTCCACCTGGGAGACCCTAGTTGTCAAGAGTCAGTTACCTAGTCTGCACTCTTGGACCGGGTTATTGAAAGATTAGGAAAACCTCCTGTGGACTTGGAAAGAGCACAGATGTGGGAGATAGACTTTGCTTCCCCGGCCCTTTATTTCCCCTGTTTGTTGCTGCTGACCACTGAGTCCCTGGTTGACATTAAGTCACATAAACAGGGATGTTCTGATACTTGGTGCCCATCCCTACCCCATTCTGGGCCGGGCAGATGTTTTCTTAAAGGGTCAGAGTGTGATTTTTCCAGGCTCTGTGGGGCCAGATGGCCTCTGCACAACTACTCAACTCTGCCCTTTGAAACTAGCTGCAGACAGTCCTCAGCCACGTGGGCACGGCTGCTTTCAAATGAACTTCATCTGATGAGGCTGGACTTAGCCCCTGGATCACGGTTTGCCGGCCCTTGTCTCTGAAAACTCCTGGGCCTCACATTCTGTGGAACAGCAGCTGACACCGGCCGCCCTGGTCTCATGGAGTCCTGGGTCCTCCCCAGCAGTGCTGAGGTGAGGAAACGCTGCTGGGGCCCCGGGGAGCCAGCATCTGGCCTCCGCCTCCTCCGCACCGCAGACCGCTCCAGCAACAGTGCTGTCTTCCCAGTTATTCGCAGTAACGAAGCCGCCGCATTTGTTAGGAAACACCAAATACATCTTTCCGCCTCCCCCACCCCGAGTGCTGCCCGAGGTAATGAATATCCAGCTTGGAAAGGAGAGAATGTGGGCCATCTCCCCCAGCCGTCAAGGGCCAAGACAATTAGGCGAAATTCTTTCTCCCGCCTCCAAGTAAAACCTTGGACACGGTGGCAGCTGCCTCAAGAGGGGCCCCCACCCCTGCCAAAGCCATTTAGAGTTGCCAGTGTTCCACGTGTGGGGCTGACTTGTAGGTGAGAAATACGCAGTGTTCGAAAGAGGGAGCCATTTATTTACTGACTGACCTTGGGCCTTGATTTATCTCAAAGCGGAGAGAATTTTCCTCTTGGTAAAGGAGGGCTCATTCTTTCAGTGAGTCCTTGAAAGCTCATGCCATGAAAAACAATCCATATGCTGAATGCGCAGAAAGGCTCTGAGTGTCAGGAAGGCGGCGGGGGAGAGGCTGGGGGCGAGGAGACGGGAGATGGGAAGAGGCTGGGAGATCTGGGGGAGGATGCGCGCTAATGACGCACGTTTCAGGGAGGGGAAGAGCCCGCCCGGGGAAGGACGAAGGTGGTCCCTGCCACCGTGGCGGCGGGCCCTCCTGGGTCCCCTCCTGGCCGACCTCCCCCTGACTCCGGGAGGGGCGGAGAGGCAGCCTGTGTCCTCGCGGCAGGGCCTTCCTGTGACCCGCCAGGGACCCCGCGGCCCTTTCCCACAGCCCTCCCCCCGCACCCTGCTGCAGCTCTCCGTTTATTTTTTCAGGTGAGTAAACTCCGTATCAAATGCTGGTTTCTCAGTTGCTTTTAATTAGGCTTCTGGGCTCCACTCTTTCATCTCGGTGAAGTCTGCGTCACTTTTCCCCAGCTATTTTTGGTCCTAAAGCCCGGGGTTTGCTTTCATTCAGCTAATTGAAGGCACACAGGAAAGGAGAAAGGGGATAATCCCGATCAATCGACATTTCTGAAGGCTGTGATAAACCACACGTTTGTTCAGCAGCAGAAAATCGCTTTCAAAATGTTAGCTCTGCAGCCCCTTCCCTGAGGGGCTGGGGTGCGACCCACCAAGGTGAAGGTCACAGGTCAGGTGGGTTCCCGGGAGCCCTGAACTCCTGGGGAGGCTGGCAGGCAGATGAGATGCCCCCATGTGGCCAGATAGCCCCTCCGGGATGTTCCCCTTGGTGAAGGTTCAGGCAGCCACCCATTAACATCAGCGAACAGAGCAGACGGTGACACCCTTGAAATGTCCCTTGAAATGAACAGCCAGCCATCAGGTGTTTCTTAAATCTCAGAAAGGAATCTATATCCATATCTTTATATCTATATCTATATATATCTACGTCTATCTACAGACCCTTGAAAGTCCCTTGGATTGCAAGGAAATCAAACCAGTCAATCCTAAAGGAAATCAATTCAATATTCATTGGAAGGACTGATGCTGAAGCTGAAGCTCCAATACTTTGGCCACTTGATGGGAAGAGTCAACTCATTGGAAAAGACCCTGATGCTGAGAAGGATTGAGGGCAGGAGGAGAAGGGGGCAGCAGAGGATGAGATGGTTGGATGGCATCACCAACTCGATGGACAAGAGTTTGAGCAAACTCTAGAAGACAGTGAAGGACCAGGTAACCTGGCATGCTGCATTTCATGGGTCAAAAAGAATCAAACATGACAGCGTTTGAACAACAATATATAGTGTGTGTGTGTGCATACATATTAGTAAAATTTTATCAAATCTTAATAAAATTAAAACATGATAAAAATTAAAAGGTACTTTTTGGCCCTTTGATGCAAAATATTCTCTGAAACTATATCCATGAAGTATGTACACTTTTTTTTTTTGCTGTGCTTACTCACTTAGTTGTGTCCAACTCTGCGACACTTTGCAGGGTGTAGCCTGCCAGGCTCCTCTGTCCATGGGATTCTGCAGGCATGAATACTGTAGTGGGTTGCCATTTTCTTCTCCAGGGCATCTTCCTGACCCAGGGATTGAACCCTCATTTCTTGCATTGCAGGTGGATTCTACCCACTGAGCCATCTGGGAACCTTTTAAATTTTTTTTTTTTAACCAAGCTATTTAGTCAATTTTAGATCTTGTCAGAGTAGTAAAAATAGGTTTGTGTAGGGCAGATATTTGGGTTTATCGCTGCTATTCTGTCTTTATAATTGACGGATGCAACTAGGATGTTCTATAATGTTTCTGCAAAATGAAGAAAACCCCTCAGTTTTTGTTACTAAAAAAACAAATCATGTTTATGCTTGAATCTTAACATGCTGCTGTCCCCAAGTCCACTCCCAGAGACAAAACCGTACAACCACCCGGCTGCTAGTGCTGGGCTCACGAGAGAGTTTGTACCTTTTGTTTTTAACTATTTCTGACTTCAGAAATAAAATGCTCACATGGATCCAGACAATAAACTGACAATAAATTCAAGATTAGTATGAAAGCAGCCTCTTCCTGAGACAACAAATGGGGAGAATAAGTGCCGGTCACACAGGCAAAGGGGATATAACTAGTCCTAAATAATTCCCACAAGTGTATGAGAAAAAAACCCAGTGACCCAGTAGAAAATGATTAAAAGAACACTTTACAGACATTTAAATATATGAGTAGAAAAGGTGCTCAAGCTCACCCACGAGTAAAATGCAAATTAAGCTAGACGGAGGTTTAATTATCCAAATCCTAGTTTGATTTTTTTAAAAAAGGATAATGTGCTAAGCTGCAGAGGAGGAAAAAGTCACTCACGAAAAGTCACTCATGAAAAGCTGATGGAAACATGTTGTTTTCAACTTCTATGGGGAATCTGGCAACAGATATTAAAATTATGAATGTATATGCTCTTTGCCCTTGAAGTAAGTTATATTTATTTTATAAATATATTAATCCAAGGGAGAAATAAAATATGTACAAGGTTACTCATGGTGTTGGCTGCAATAGCAAAAGCTTAGAAACAACCCACTTTTCATCAGTAAGGGACTTGTTAAATAATTTTGTTATAACCCTATGGTAGAATATTATACAGCTGTAAAAAATGATGGGTCTCTATCAAATAGTCTCCACTACATATTATTAACTGAAAAAAAAAAAAAACCTAGCGTTGTAAGTTGTTAAAAGAAAGTGAAAGTAAAGCATTAGTTCCTCAGTCGTGTCTGACCATTTGTGACCCCATGGACTGTGGCCCACCAGGCTCCTCCTGGAATTCTCCAGGCAAGAATCCTAGAGTGGGTAGCCATTCCCTTCTGCAGGGGATCTTTCCGACCCAAGGATCGAGCCCGGGTCTCCTGCATCGAGACAGATACTCTACCGTATGAGCCTCTAGGGAAGCCCAGGTAACACCGTGTGGCTTGCTGATAACAGGAGATAAAGATGGACGTAGTACTAGGCGACACCAGCAAGGAGTGAAGGCAGAAGTGACCAGTGTCCTGGTTTGTGCTTGTTTGTAATAATATGAAGCAGCTCTGGAAGGACATAGAAGAAATACGTGCCTGCACAAGGGTTAGGGAAAGTGCAGAACCGAGGTGCAATAGTTTTCACCACACACATTATCATAGGATAAATTGTGTCCCTAAAGATATGCTGAAATTTTAACCAATGAATGGAACCTTCTTTGGAAATAGGGTCTCACATTGAAGACGCAATCACATTAAAACAAAGTCACACTGGATTGGATGGCCCGAATCCAGCGTGACGGTTGGCCGTATTAGAAGGGAAAGGACACGCACACTCACATGGAGACAGGAAGTGAAAACGAACGCCGACCCTGGGAGGACACGACTGAGAGGCTGGACCAGCGCTCACCGTCTCCACTTTCCCTGCATCTGCACCTGTCTTCACGGAGGCACGGGGCTGGACGGCAGGACAGCAAGGACCCAGGCGGGACCCCCACCCCGGCCCTGCGCCAGCCTGGTGCCCCAGGAGGAGCTCTCCGTGTCACCACGGGCCGGGGGCGTCCGGGGTCGGGGGGCGTCTGGACGCACCACCGAGTGTGTGGCCGGCAGTGGGCCCTGACCCGAGGTGGCCTCGTCCTGCGTAAACATGGCACGCGGTTCCTGGAAGAGCTCAGCCTGCCCTGCGAGAATCGCCGTCATGACCCTCCTGCCATCTGCAAGGACGGGCTGGCCTTCTCCCCACCGTTGAGGCAGAGAATGGACAGCTGAAGGGACTTTCTCAGGACTGGGGGCGAGCTGAGGTCCCCCTGCTGTTCATGCAGAATTAAATGTCTCTGAGCCTGACGGATAACTGGCCCAGCGGTGGACGTTTTGATCCCCTCTAATTCCCTAATGTGTTTCTCAGAATATTTTGGATTTTGGTTTATTTTCTTAAGCCAGTGAAGGACCTCCTTATGTTTCCATTCACTTTAACAACGTTGTTTTTTTTTTTTAATGATTTTTTTTTTTCCTCCTGGAGCCGCTGCTCTGTGAAGGGAGTGCAGGGAGGCCTCTGCGGGGAGCCGCGTGCCTGTGGCCCATTTTCTCTGACTTGGAGACAGGTTCGAATGAGACCCACTGCCCGGCTGGGCGTCCAGCACGGTCACGGCGCCAGGACAGGCTCTCTGGCTCTGGGGTCCCTTGGCGGCCCATCCGGGCCTCGGGCTCTGCCAGGGTCTGCGGGCTCACCCGCGAGCCCCGGCTCCCCACCAGCCGGGTGCTCCCGACCAGCCGGGTGCTGTCCACCAGCCGGGTGCTCCCCACAAGCCGGGTGCTCCCGACCAGCCGGGTGCTCCCCACCAGCCGGGTGCTGTCCACCTCCGCCGGCGCAGC
>SJXQ01005914.1:456094-480861 GCA_006408695.1 Aepyceros melampus | reverse complement strand
CGCACCTCGGCCCGGCGGCGGGCGGGGCCTGTGTGGGTGGCGTCGCGGGTGGAGCCAGCGCACTTTCAGGTCACTTTCGCCCAAGAGCGGCTGCATTCAAGGTCGAGGCACAGGGCCTGTGGCATGGCCGGCAGGCAGGGGTGGGCTGGTCCCCGGGGGAACCTGTATCGCTCCTGTCAGCGCGGGGAAAAGTGCAGAACACGGAGCCCGGGAGCAGAGCACACGGGTCGGAAGCGCTCCTCCTGGGGCCTGGGCTTCCACCCCACAGTGGCCCGGCTGAGTCTCCACGGGGAGGGCCTCCGGATGGATGGCTCAGCGTGGGCGGGTCCTCGTGGGCTGTCTGTGGTGGGAAGGGGCCAGGTGAAGAGGAGGCTGGGCTCCATGAGCCTCAGAGCCGATTCAGACCACCTGACTGGGGAACCAGGGCAGACCCCCTGAGTGCGTGTAAATATCCTCCAAACCACATGTGCACACGCATGTACATGCATCCTCACATATGTGTGAATACATGTGGTCGGGGGCTATTTAGTTTTGTGTGTGTGTATATACACAAAATGACCTTTTCTGATGGCTCAGCAGGTACAGAATCTGCCTGCAACGCAGGAGACACAGGAGAGGCCGATTCGATCCCTGGGTCGGGAAGATCCCCTGGAGAAGGAAATGGCAACCCTCTCCCGTATTTTCGCCTGGGAAATCCCATGGACAGAGGAGCCTATGGGCTATGGTCCAAAGCATTGCAAAGAGTGGGGCACGACTGAGCGACTGCGAACACGTACATCATAGTGTGCGTCCCCGTCGCAATGTGCATGAAAGTGAAAGTGGAGTCGCTCAGTCGTGTCTGACTCTGTGGCCCTGCGGACTGTAGCCCATCAGGTTCCTGCGTCCAGGGGATTCTCTAGGCAAGACTACTGGAGTGGGTTGCCATCTCCTTCTCCAGGGGATCTTCCCGACCCAGGGATCAAACCCAGGTCTCCCGCATTGCGGGCGGACGCTTTAACCTCTAGGCACATACGTGTTTTGCTTGCGGGAGACGGAGCGCTCTTGATTGACGCCAGTGCGCATGTTCCCCTGTTTGTAAGAAGGAGGCGGTAGCAGTGCTGGGGAACACCCGCCGGAGCCACAGAGGGCTCCAGGGATCCTACGCAAACAGCAAGGACAAAGGGACCACTCGGAGCGGCTGTATTTTACTTTTGAAAGCCAGGGATGGAAGGAGAGAGAAAGAACCCACTTCTGAAAATTTACACCAAGACTTACCTGGGAAGCCACGAGCTTCGTGAAATGTAGCTGCAGCGCTGGGGGCAAGTCGCCATACGGAAAGCCTGTGCGAGTCCTACTCTCAGCAGGCTACACGAGAGTCAGACTCGCCAGGACCGAGCAGGGTAGTGGCTGTCCCTCGAGGCCGAGGTGACGTGGGCAGCGGAGGTGGGCCTGCCCCGGACTCGACGGCCAAGGAGCCAAATTTGTCCTGACATTATTCGGGGCTTCCTTGGTGGCTCAGCTGTTAAAGAATCTGCCTGTAATGCAGCAGACCCAGGTTTGATCCCTGGGTTGGAAAGATCCCCTGGAGAAGGGAGCGGCTACCCACTCCAGGATTCTTGCCTGGAGAATTGTATGGATCGAGGAGCTTGGTGGCCTATAGTACCGGGAGGTGCAGAGAGTTGGACATGACTGGGTGATTGACACTATCAGGGATTTGGACATTAGGTGGTGCTGGGAGAGGGAACGTCTGTCGGAAAGGTCCGTGTTCATTCGCTGAAATCCGCACTTCCCGAGACTGCAGCGGCCAGACTTGTTCTGCCGCGGTGGAGTCATGTAGGCCGGCTATTTGCAGACCTCGGATGGGTTTTCATCACCTCATCATGAAGCATTTACCTCGCACTTTACTTTCTCAGTGTATTTCAGATTGTATTAATTTTCTCTGGGTTTACTATTTTAAAAGATTTTGCTGGGCAGAATTGCAGAGGTGGTCTAGCACACTGTCCCCACTCTGAATAACAACCCATAAAATACGTTTGCTTCTTTGTTGCAGATGATGAAACTGGGGTCCAGGAGAATAAAGCTTTCAGGAGCATCCCATAGACTGTTTTCTGAGATGGACTTTGGAAACTCTGGCCCCTGGTTGTACCTTGGCTTTGTTTTCACCACAGGACCCCTCCTCCTGGACTTCCCAGGCCCGGCAGCCCGGGGTCTTTTTCCTTCTGTAACAGGCTTATTTCACACTGTTACCAACACAGAGCATCACTGCACTTTCTGAACTGCTTTGACCTTTGAAACGTCACTGAGGAAAAGGGAATTTCTCATTTTGCTATCATCCCAGAGTCTGAACAATCAGCATATAATAAATAGTAGAGATTCTGTAATTTTTAGTTTTTACATCTTTTTTGCTGTTGTCTCTTTCCGTGACATTATTATTGTCCCTAATGTGGGTATCAACTACCACAAATCCTTTCTGAAAATAGGAGGTAGACGTGTGTGTGTGCGCGTCTGTTCAGTGCTCAGATTAAAACTCACTTTTCCCCCTAATTTCTCTGTGAGCCGCGGGGAGCTAGTCACCTTTGCGTTCCGCAGCATGAAATGGAAGCCAAGACTGAGTAAGCAGGTAACACGTCCACAAAGGGTCTCAGGGAATCTGAGTGGCCGTGGGGGTCAAGAGAGGCTGGGGAGGGTGGCGTCTAGTCACCACTGAACCAGGCAGTGCCTTTGGCCGACTCGGTGAACCTAAAGCTTCGATATTTTCACCAGCAAAACTGAATAATATCAGTGTGCCCAGGGTTCTGTATTCATGACTCTGGAAAGGGATCACGGACAGAAAATGTTTTGTAAATGGCAAATAAGTACATAGTTGTGTATATGATTATACTTTATTATATATGAACACCTGTTTATGTTTTATATCATATACACACATCCACACATACGTAATGTGTTATTACTAAAATCTATTGAAGTAATTTTATTTCAAAAGTGTGGATACATTTCCTAGGCTGGGCAAAAGCGAGCTTCTGCTCTATGTCCCTGACGCGCGATGACTGACTTTACAATAAACTGATCACAAGAGTCTCATTTAAGTAAAAACTGTTTATGAAAACAAACCTCGAATACCTCCAACAAAAGGGCGTTGTAAGGAAGAGGCGCGCTTTATTAGCTCGAAGTGACTTCGGATTAACACTAGTCCTTCACAGACGCGGCATGAAATCACACCGCTGGAAAATAAATCAGTTTCCCTTTCAAGGAATAATATATGTTCCTCTCCCCTCCCCACAGCCCCCACGCCCACCTTTTCCCTTAGCGAATGGAGTGAATATTGGAGAACTTCTCCTTTAAGACACTCGTCAAGAGAAACTCAGCAACCTGGTGGGCATGAGTGGAGGTCCCCATGTCCCCAGGAGGTCTGGCCTGGTGGGCGCGTTCCCTCAAAGTGGGCTCTGGGCTGGGCTCTGGCAGCCTGTGTTTTAATAAGACTTCAGGCGATGGTGATGCTGCCAGGCCGTGGACCACACTCTGAGTAGCTAGGGTCTCCACATTTATCTCAGAGGAATAGGAGCACTGGAGGAAAAGTCTGAGCTATCCAAAATAAGGAAAACTTCTACGGCAAGATAATAGGCTTCAGGAAGTGCCCTGAGGTTGGGGGCCTTGGGACATCGTCCCTGGGGGCAGTGTGCACCAGACTGTACACCCAGGGCTTCGGGTGGAGCCGAGGGATTCTGCTCTATGTCCCTGACGCGCGATGACTGACTTTACAATAAACTGATCACAAGAGTCTCATTTAAGTAAAAACTGTTTATGAAAACAAACCTCGAATACCTCCAACAAAAGGGCGTTGTAAGGAAGAGGCGCGCTTTATTAGCTCGAAGTGACTTCGGATTAACACTAGTCCTTCACAGACGCGGCATGAAATCACACCGCTGGAAAATAAATCAGTTTCCCTTTCAAGGAATAATATATGTTCCTCTCCCCTCCCCACAGCCCCCACGCCCACCTTTTCCCTTAGCGAATGGAGTGAATATTGGAGAACTTCTCCTTTAAGACACTCGTCAAGAGAAACTCAGCAACCTGGTGGGCATGAGTGGAGGTCCCCATGTCCCCAGGAGGTCTGGCCTGGTGGGCGCGTTCCCTCAAAGTGGGCTCTGGGCTGGGCTCTGGCAGCCTGTGTTTTAATAAGACTTCAGGCGATGGTGATGCTGCCAGGCCGTGGACCACACTCTGAGTAGCTAGGGTCTCCACATTTATCTCAGAGGAATAGGAGCACTGGAGGAAAAGTCTGAGCTATCCAAAATAAGGAAAACTTCTACGGCAAGATAATAGGCTTCAGGAAGTGCCCTGAGGTGGGGGCCTTGGGACATCGTCCCTGGGGGCAGTGTGCACCAGACTGTACACCCAGGGCTTCGGGTGGAGCCGAGGGGGCGGGCGGGCTCTGCTGTCCAGCCCCTCAGCCCCCCACCCTGTCCCTGACCCCTGCCTGCAGGAGGGTGTGGAAGCAGCCTGTTTTTAGACACAGGCCAAGGGAGATGACAAGTGTGGAAATGTTTTGCAGGGTAAGTATAAACGTCAGGAGGTATTTTTTTTATCATCAGGATTTTGCACAATGTGCTGGGTACTGGAAAAGTAGAAGAAGGCAGCAGAGGATGAGACGGTTGGATGGCATTTCTGACTCTCCGGACGTAAGTTTGAGCAAACTGTGGGAAATACAGAGGAGCCTGGCATGCTGCAGTCCATGGGGTCGCAAAGAGCCAGGTATGACTTAGCGACTGAAGAACAACTGGGTACCTAGGCACAGCCTTGAGGGGTGTAGAAACGGAAAGAAGCTCAGCTCCTGTTCCAGAAAGCTCTGGAGGGCGCTGGAGATCTTTCCCAAGCGTTTGCTGAGTGGAACTCTCCGACCTAAGTGGGGACAGAGGTTCTGCTGATGCTCCCTCTTTGCGTCGCCTCATTTTTCCCTGCTCTTGGCTTCTGTCTGTAGTGTCCCCCAGCTCACCCTACCCGTCTCTTCAAGAGGGGGTTTGCCAAAGGGGCTGGGGTGGGCTGTTTGACTCTCACACACTCATGCTCTCTGCCGACCTCCAGCCAACCTCACCCAGAGGCTCTCATTTGCTACCATCTTGAAACACATGTATTTGCAAATTCGGGCGTCTCAACCTTCAGCCTCAAAAATATACAACAGGCTGCCTCCCCGCAACGTTACATTTTCCACCTGCCTGTCTCTCTGTCCCACTGTCCTTCCATCCATCATCCATCTATGTGTCCATGTACACGTGTGTGTGTGTGCATCTCCCTCTCTGCATCTCCCATGGAGCTGTGCTTTCTCAGTCTTCAGTGCTGTAGTGACTCGCGATGTTGCTATGTTTTATGGTGCAGTTACTTATATTTGAACTGTGGGCTGACCTTGGGCAGCTTGTGGTAATGTGCCTTTTCACTTACTGGTGTATGCTGGCCCGTCCAGGTTCTTGTTGACCTACTATCAATTCAAGCAATGTTTATTCACGAGTGGGAACTGCTTGGTTTTTATTCGTTTGTTTGAGTCTCTCATGAGACCTAATCAGAGGACAGAATGATTCTGCCCTTGACAGCTCCTGGGTCCTGTGCGTTCCAGGTTGATCTGACGGTGTATCTGGGGAACCGGTAAGACATAACTGGCCTTCCAAGTCCAGACTGTGATCAACAGACTTTCAAGTAGAATCAAAGCAGATGGGAAATTCCAGATCTGAAATTCCATATCTGATGGCAGTTGACGCTGAGAGGTGCACGCTTCTGGGACCCTGCTCCTTGTTTAACATTCATTCAGCGGCCATTACTGACACCTGCTCTGGGCAAGGATTTTGGCTGCGGGGAGACTTAGACACAGAACTGCCTCTGAGTGCTCACAACTGTGTGTGTGTGCATCTGAATGCACAATCGATCCTAGCGTATGCATGCACCTGGGCGCAATCATCCGTGTGTGTGTGTGTGTGTGAACAAGGAGAGTAGCCGGGTGTGTGTGTGTGTGTGTGTGTGAACAAGGAGAGTAACGGGGATAAACAGCCTTCCTCAAGATCAGTACGTCAGAGAGCAGCAGAGGTGGGCAGGGACCGCTGGGGCTGGAGCCTGGGGTGCAGGCAGGGGGCGGGGAGTCCAGGTTGGGGAGCCAGCAGAGACCAGGTCCCGTCCCCCAGGTCCCAGCGGAGAGAAGCAACACTCCACTGCCACCCCAGCTGCACTCACCTTCTGCTGGAATCGGAGCCCCTGGAATATTCCTCTGGGTTGGTCCCCTGGGAAACCGTTCCACGTGGTCTCCACCCTCTCGCTTCACGCTCCACGGCCATCGTTCAGGACACACACAGAGCTGACTGTGGTCACACAGGAGAGAAAGAGGGAGGTGGCCTCTCTCTCCCCTGAGCCACAGCACTTGGTGAGCGAGGACAGTCCCTCCTTCCCACGTGGAAAGCGATGGCGCGCAGGGAGGCGCAGTGACAAACGTCTGATAAATGCCCCACTCCTCGCGCATTAATGCAAAGGCGCGAAGGCCTGCTTTCTGCCCTAGCGGCTTCGATTCCAGACTCAGGCGAGCTGACTCGAAAGGTCTGATGGGCCTGCCTGGATGGATATCCAAAGGAGCAATTTCTTACAAACGTGGAGCCCACTGATGGAGGGGACCCACAAGGTGATGAAAGGAGCCTGAGATAGCATCAGGGATGACTTAATACAGGGGGAGCCGGCAGAGGTGATCGGCACCCCAGCTTTTGCTAAACTTAACATGACTAGCCAAGTAAGAGCAGTCATTATTGGGAAGACGTGGAAGTCCAGCCAAGAGGTTGGGTGATGGAAAATTAACTGTAGTTGAGACATAAAATTTTACAATGTAGGGATTGTAGAATGATTGGACAGCTTTCATATTTTAAGAATGCAGTTCAATGGACCATCTCTTAGCATTATCCCGAAAGCTTACACTTTTGATTAAAACCATAAAATCCATCTCAGAGATCCAGGAAAGAGTGAGCATACATTAAACCCAAACATTCTACCACCTGAACAACCAGTAGTCTCAGTTTTCCTTCCATCTTTAATTTCATTAAAAGGGTCGTGGCCAAGATACAAGTCTGGTATGTGAACACTCTGTAGAAAAGAAGTCAGAGATTTTAAAAGAGTATTTAAGAGTTTACACATAGGATCATTTTCCAAGGATACAAGGTCAGATCCACGTTTAGGCACGGAGCTCGGGAAAATGACCGATGCGCCGCCCTGGGTGTCGCCTGCCTGGAGGGGCCGGAGGCTGACTGAGGACGAGCCTGCACAGTCCAGGGAGACGGCCCTGGGACATCGTGAGCCGACGGGAGGAGCGCGGGACAGGGGACGGGGTGGGCGCTGGAGGCGGGCGATGCGAGGCCTGGCCGAGCTCCTCGCCCGATGTTGCCGTCCATTCCACCTTGTCTGCTTCACTCACGCCCACGCTCCCAGCTCCGCCGGGGTCGCAAGTGCTGGTGTGATTGCGTGGGGCTGGACGATGAGCGTCCACGCTCCCAGCTCCGCCAGTGTGGCAAGTGCTGGTGTGATTGCTTGGGGCTGGGGCTGGACGATGAGAGCTCTGAGGCTTGGAATTACTTGTGCCAAGATCCATCAACACCAGAGAGCGCTGTGTACTGTGAACAAGAAACCCAGAGGAGTAAAAACAGTGATAAAAAAATAGACGTAGTTATGCGCTGTGCAGCAAATCCAAATTTCCACGATAAGCTAGATAATAAAAATGTTTCTCAAGAAACATCCACCCCAACAGAAAGGAATCACACAGTCTTCAGTCAGCCGAGCTCAATTCTTGAGTTTACTGACACCCACTTATACCTGAGGTACCATGAAAACGGATGAGAATGAAGAGTGAGCCGCCTACGGTCACACTGGTGACAATTACATCTTCAATAAGTCTAAGAAGACAGCAAACATCAATTGATTACCCGCTCTGAGCCAGGCGCTGTACTAGACTCTGAGGCAGTTAAGCTGGTTAAGCACAAAATTCTTATCCTCAGTAACTCATAGGCTGTTTGGTCTATTTTTATTTGCTGCTTTTATAAACAAACAAACAAACAAACAAATTCTTGTAGTCCAAAGTCTTCAGTAGAGGAATAAAACTAAAAGACGTTTGAACTCGATCCCCATCTCTTGGTTCCTCTATTCAGGTCTCAAAGAGTCAGACACGACTAAGTGGCTAAACCATAGCAAATGAGAATCCACTAACTCGAAGTGTTCTCCTGCATTTCAGAAGAGCCTGGCAGGCTTGACATCTGCCCACAGATCTTGTGCTGTCGCTGAACCTGAGGGAGAGACAGGAGAAACTCAACTCATGCCAAGTATCATGGTAATCACTACTTTTGCTATTGAAAACCCTGTACTGGGAAAAAAAATTGATAAGTTTTCAGTAAGGCCAGAATATAAGACATCTACTGTTGTTATCTCCATGAGTATTTCTGTACCAAATGAAGTAATCAATATAAGTTTAAATTAATGATCCTGCAATCCAACTCCTTGACATACATCCGGAGGAAACTGTAATTCAAAAACAAGCCCATATCCTGATGCTCACTGCACTGCCGTTCACAATAGCCAAGACATGGGAGCAGTCTACATGTCCATCGACAGATGAGGGGGTGAAGAAGACGTGGCAGACACACAGCGGGCTACTCCCTGGCTGTGAGCAATGAAATACTGCCATCTGTAGCAACAGGGATGGACCTGGAGACAGTCGTGCTGAGTGGACCAAGTCAGGCAACAGAAGGACACGTATCCCGTGACGTCACTTTATGTGGAGTCTGAAAAAGTGATAGCAGACCCACAGGCATAGAAAAAGCCTTAGTTACCAAAGAGGAAAGTTGGGTGGGGAGGGATAAATTAGGAGATTGGGATGAGCAGATACACACTACCAGGTATAGAATGGACACATAGCAAGGACCTGCTGCGCAGCACAGGGACTCTGCTCCACATTTTGTAATAACCTACTAGGGAAAAAAATCTGAAAAATAATAGACATATTCGTAATGTATAACTGAATCAGTTTGTTGAAAACCTCAAACTAACACAACATTATAAATCAACTCTACTTCAGTAAGACAGTGGCATGTTATATATATGCATGTGTAGTTATAGTAAATTGTATATATATGTGTGTGTATATGTATAGCTTACATATATTCCAAAATATTAGCAGAGATGGGAATTATGGTGTTGATATTGGTTATTGTGAATGACCTTGGATGTCATCTATGTGCTATTATTGTTATAGTTAGAAAAAACACAATTTTAAAGTGAGTTCTTTTTATAAAGACAAAAAATAATTTATTAAGCACTAACTCTGTCAGACATTATCCTAAGGATTTCAAATGTATTAACTCATTTACTTCTCGTAATCACTTATAAATATTGCTGTTGTACACTGTATCCGTTATTAAGCTATTATAAACATCAGCTATGAAAAACTGGGCTTCCCAGATGGCACAGTGGTAAAGAATCTGTCTGCCAATGCAGAAGACACAGGAGACCCGGGTTCAATCCCTGGTTGAAAAGGTTCTCTGGAGTAGAAAATGGCAACCCACTCCAGTATCCTTGCCTGGAAAATTCCATGAGCAGAGGAGCCTGGTGGGCTACAGTCCGTGAGGTTGCAGAGAGTCGGACACAACTGAACACACACACATGAATATATCAGGAGTCTTGGAAACATGCTGAACGAGAGAAGTTCATTATAAAAGACCACACAATGTCCGATTTCACTCATACAAAACATACAATTTTAGAATAGGCAACTCTTTAAAGACAGGAAGTAGATTAGCGGTTTCCCGGGACTAGGGGGTGGGCAAGTGGAAAGGGGAGTGATGGAACAGGGTTTGCTTTGGAGGCTGATTAAAATGTTTGTGGCGAGAGTTGCACAACTCGGCAAACATACCAAAAACCATTCAACTGGGCACTTTAAATAGATGGATTTTATGACATGTAAATTATATGTCAACAAATATACTTAAAAATATATCAACTATGGTCTCACAATCAGTCACACAGACAGGACTGGTAGCAGTTACACGCATTTCTCACACGATCTGATATGCGCATCTGTTCCATGTGTTACGTATTTATATGCTTTATCTATATGTGTTCTATGTATTATATAAAGTTACATATTTATAAATTAATCTGTACGCATAAATTATATATAACTTTTTCCTCTTCTTGCAATATACTTGCATAGAACGTGCTTTGTTTGAAACTATGTTTTTAACACTTGAAACAACCTCTATTCCTGAAGCTCACTCTCCACGTGGGTTACTCGATCCACCTCCATTCTCCACGATAGCGCTAAGCCAACAGTCAGGGTGCTGGGCTGTCATATGATATCCGCCACAGCTTTCGAAGGAGAAAGGGGACACTTAGAGCAGGTGACTCGTGGGGACCCTGAAGCGGTTTGGAGTCAGGGGCCTTGGCGTTCGCGGAAAAGGCCTGCAGCCTCGTCTCCCCGCGGCCTTGACTAAGCAGACGCCACGAGAGAGGAGACGCTAGCCCCACCTTACCATCTCATCCTCCTTCTTCGATCACATTTCACAGACGACTTCCTGTTACCCAAACGCCTCCTTCTCTCCTTCTGCCAAATGGAAAATTATTAGGTGCAGGCATATTCAATAGACGGTTGTTCGGTCGTACTTGAAAATGTTCATTTACTGTAATAGGCTCATTATTCTGGGAATGTAATTGGAACCCAGACTGTTATGACCTCAGGAAATAGAATGTAACAAAGCTATGCAGAAATATTAACTTTGCCCCTAAACAGGGCAGTACTTTCCCCAGAGAAAGTGGAGAATCCATCACCCACCCTCCTCTCCCCTCCCAAACTCAGCAGTGGTTGGCTCTTTGGGGAACTTAGAAGGCGTCTAGTCAGAAATCCTTAAGGGACCCATGGAGAAACTGAAGCTTACTAACTGAGAAAAATAGAACTGTTACAGTCCCAGAGGATTTTCTCTAGTGACCCCTAGGATTTGGAATAGCCAAGAGCTAAAGAAGGAAGACCTCGTGTGCACTGAGGCGTGAGGGGCATCAGGCTGCACGGACGCTATGTGGACTCACCTGTGACCAGGTGTTGCAGTCAGTACTGAATGCATTTTAAACAGCAAGGAAAAATCAAGAGGGAGGGTGAGAATCAAAGTCCCTATTAAAGGCCTGCATAAAATGAGAGGATTAGACAAGATGACAAGCTCTGACACTTTATTTCATGATGTCTATTATTCTTTTTAAAATTATTAATAAGATGGAGTTCACTATAAATGCAATACACATTCAAGCAGCCACTGCAGGAATCTGGTTTGATATTAATGATTTAGACTGGAATCTGTTCAACAAACGGGCTTAAAATAATTAGAAATGTAATTAGAAATGTTATCCCCTTAGTGGGAGAAATGCTTGGACTAATCTGAGACCTTATTTCTAAGCTTCAGCATAGCTCTATTCCAGAGACCTCATTTGAGGTTGGTTCCCTTTTTGGAGTAAAGTTTTATGGCCTCACATGACTTTATAAGAAGGCCATCATTATATGCACACACACATACATATGAGCCATGTTTGAAATTTCTAATTTCAGACTCTGAACAAAGAAACTATTTTGTAGTATAATAACACATATTTACTCTTATTAAAATGGAAGGGTTATTGTAAGTTTTACAACATTAAAAATGCGATGGGATTTTTAGATCCAAAATAATGTACAGCATTTAACATTTTTCAGTTGGCTTAAAAACACAGAGTGCAGACCAACAATCCAAGAGAAAAATGGGCAAAGGAAAAGACGATAATTACATCTTAAAATTATGAAATACGAAAGACAGAGATGCTCACTGTATTTAGAGTAAGGAAAATGCAAATTAAAACTATATTGAGATGTCGTTTTTCATCTCTCACGTTGACAAAACTCTGATGGTTGTTAGCACCTTCCCTTGGGAGGCTTCAGGAAAAGAAGACCCTCACGCCTTGCGGGTGGGAGTGAGTGTTCCTCCGGGCCTTGCTATGGTCTGTTTGTCAATGATCGCCAGACTCACCATGCGTATTACCCTTTAACCGGTTATGCCCCTCTCTTTTATCCTATAGACTTGCACACCTGCAAGATGACACGTAACCAAGGCTTTCCGTTGCGGCAATGTTCACAATCGCAAAACACAGGACACACTCCGCATTTCCACTAGTAGAAGTTATTCACAGTATGGAACGTGCAGTTATTAGAAAACAGTGAGGAGTCTTTCCGTATATCGGTACGCAAAAATCTCCAGATCCATAATTTTGTGTAGAAAGCAAGGTGGAAGGGCTGAGGGTATTGTATAATCATTTTGTGTAGCAATGAAAGGAGAGATTAAATGTATACAGTTGCATTTGTTAGCATTTATATTTAAAAAGTCTGGAAAAGTGCAAAGAAACAAGCAGAAGTTTAATGGGAGTGAGGTGGATGGCCGCACCAAGCTTCGTCCCACAAACTGAGCAAGGGGCTCCCCTGTTCCATTCCCTCACCAGCAGTCTTGTTTTTTCCCCTCTTTGTTCAGCAGTCACTGTAACAGGGGCGAGGTGACACCTCTTCCTGGTTCTGATCTGCTTCTCCCTGACGACGAGTGATGCTGGGCATCTTTTCATATGTCTTTTAACCATCTGTATGTCTTTGGAAGAAATGTCCATTCAAGTCCTTTGTCCATTTTTAAATCGGGTTACTTGGTTTTTCACTATTGAGTTGTGTGAGTCCCTTATATACATTGGATATTATCTCCTTATCAAATGTGTGGTTTGCAAATGTTTTCTCCCACTTTCTGATGCTATAAAAACCTTGTTCCTCATAACTATCCTCTTTCCCAGCTTAATTTTTGGTCTAGTGCCAATTTCTGCCTGACAGTCATATATTTTATGTATTTTTAATTGCCTGTGATATAAGCTTTAAGAGGACATTCATTCACTCATTCATGGAACCACCCGACCCTCCCTGGCCGCCGTGCAGGTAAGAGTTCCGAGGTCTTGTGTTGATACACACCCACCAAATAAGAAAGTTCGGCGGATGGGTCCCAGGCCAAAGACGTGCTAGTCTCAGTCGTGCTGACTGTTATGACACGTCCCTCTCTCCTTCCAGAGTCCCCCGCTGGGCTTCCCAAGCTGGCCTGCGCCTCTGCGGAACGTGTCAGGGCCAAGACACTGCTCTGAGCTCATCTGATCTGCAGAGATAGGATACCTGTCAGACGTGGGTTTTGTTGCCTTTGCAAAATGCGAGATGGGAAAGAGTTGCACAGAGTGAAGGTAAAAACAAAACAGTAAATGAGCAGAAAACTCTGAAGGGTGAGAAGTGGGATGTGTGCAGACACAGACGGTCAGAGAGAAACTGAAGGGTGAGGACGGGGACATGCAGACACACACACTAGAAGGAGAGGCCCGAACGGCACAGTCAGGCAGCGAGGCACACGCTGCGCCTCGCCCTCCGTGCCCTAAAATCAGAGAATGGCTGTTTTTAAAATGGTTTATTAATAGTCACAAAAATGGACTCTAGTCAGCCAGAAAGAGACCTCCATTCATATCTTTAAAAAAGCAAAAATAACCTTTTCTGATCATAAAGCAATAAAATGAAAAATTAATAATAAAAGTAGAAACTAGGAAACAAACCTACCATCTAGCTAATTTGCTAAGTCACTTCAGTCGTGTCCGACTCTGTGCGACCCCATAGACGGCAGCCCACCAGGCTCCCCCGTCCCTGGGGTTCTCCAGGCAAGAACACTGGAGTGGGTTGCCATTTCCTTCTCCAATGTATGAAAGCGAAAGGTGAAAGTGAAGTCGCTCAGTCAGGTCCAACTTAGCGACCCCATGGACTGAAGCCTACCAGGCTCCTCCATCCATGGGAGTTTCCAGGCAAGAGTACTGGAGTGGGGTGCCATTGCCTTCTCCGCCTACATGTTTAGAAATATGTTTAAACCTTTAAATCCTTCTGTTACTGAAAAATCAAAATCAAGATAGCAGAATATCAGCTAAAAACAAATGAAAAAAAAATTTTAAGTAGGAAAACAGTAATAACAATAAGAAAATAAAAGCGTTGGTTTTAGTACAACTCACATCAAAATCCATTGGAATGTCCCTCTACACAGCCCAGGGAACTATATTCAGAGTCCAGTAATAAATCAAAATGGAAAAGAATATAAAAGGAATGTATGTATGCGTATAACCGAGTCACTTTGATATACAGCAGAAATCAACATGACATTGTAAATCAACTCTACTTCGATTTTAAAAAAGAAAGTGAAATGATGAGGGGAGAAATGCAAATATGAAAACCAGCAGTGGGCTCATGTGTGGTGCTGAAAACATGAGCAAATAGACACAGGCTGTGATCAGTGATTCTGGCTCTGAGCTCCTGGAGGGTGTAGCCCCTTCCTTCGCTGACTGCCCACTGCCTCACCCTGGTCCTTGCAGGCTCCGTCCAGGAAGTGGTGGTTGGTTTAGTCACTAAGTCTTGTCCGGCTCTGCGACCCCATGGACTGCAGCCCACCAGGCTCCTCTGTCCATGGGATGCTCCAGGCAAGACTGCTGGGGGGGCGGCTATGCCCTCCTCCAGGGGACCTTCCCGACCCAGGAATCGACCCTGGGTCTCCTGCACTGCAGGCAGGTTCTTTACCACTGAGCCGCCAGGGAAGCGTAGGTCCCAGCTCTCCTCCCCGCCCCTGCTGCTCCCCTCGCTGCGGGGCTGGCCTCAGTGCCGAAGGCAATCGAGTCTCAGGAAAGAGGGTGCAGCAGGCCTGCTCCTCACGCCTGCCCTACGGAGAGCGGGATCATGGTCGTTCATGTGTGACGTGGGCGGAGTCAAAGGAAATACCCAGAGTTGTGACCCCAAGAGGAGGGTTAGCAGGAGACATTTCTGAAATGACGGCTCTGAGTTGGGGCCCCCAGCTACCGAGTTTCCCGTATCCCCCAAGCAGACCCCATAGATGCCTCGGTCAGCCAGGCTGCTCACAGGAAGCAGATGGCTCACCTGGAAAGCTTTTAACAGAGGTTATTTGCAGAAGTTTGGGCAAGCTAGTCAGCGTTAGTCACCTGGTTGTGTCCGACTCTCTGCAACCACGTGGACTGTAGCCCGCCAGGCTCCTCTGGAAAGGGTTGCCATCCCCTTCTCCAGGGATCTTCCCGACCCAGGGATCGAACGGGGTCTCCTGCGCTGCAGGTGGATTCTTACCACTGAGCCGCCAGGGAAGCCCCGGCTAGGGGTGGCCAGGTAGCCCGGTAGCACCATGGAAAACCATCACCACTCTCGACTGAAGGGAAAGACAGCGGCGGACCCAGGGCTGCAGACCCGGAGCAGGCGCATGAGCTTCCGCCCTCTCTCTGCCCCACCCTCTGGTCCCACGGGCGTTGCCCAGTGGTCATACCCACTGGATGCCAACCCGCCTGGGCACAGAGTGGGCTGAGAAGGACGGGGAAGAGATCCGGGCTCGGCGGCCAGTGCTGCTCAGCCGCCCTCTGCCCTCAGGCTCACACGCGCGTGGACAGCCTCCTCTTCCTTCAGAGAGGACCGCCTGCCGGAAGCGCGTCAGAGTCCACACCAACCTCTTGTTTGTGAAACTGATGGAGTTTGCTCTCTTCCCACATGTGAACCAAAGTCCCCGAGAAGCTGAAATGTGATAATATGTCAAAAAGCCACCTAAAACTTCTCAGACAGTAATGAAAGTTAAAAAACAAAAAGCAGGAAGGCATTTTCTATAGGGCAATTATTTGGAGAAAAAAAAATTTGAAAATCAGTGTTTTCATGATGTACTCACAAAAGCAAAAATGCTCTCGGTGATAAATTCCATCATCCGTCACACAGATTTGTGTTCCCTGCAGACATCACAGGCACTCCAGCTAAACAAATGGGGTTTGTGAAAGTATTTGTCCAGCTGTAAAGAACCAGGCAAATATAAGTTTATAGTATTACATTTAAACAATACCATCTATTATTATTGTTATGTTATAATACATATTACTAAGCATGCATTAAATTTATATTACAGGTTCAGAAGAAATTACTTAGTTTACATTTTTTTTATTAAACAAGTACTTATTAAGTACCTGTCATGGTACTTAAGGCTCCAGAATCACAAACCTGAACAGCCCAGTCCTTAGAATTTATACTCTGGAAAGTACAGGGCTCAGTAAGCGGTTGGCAGTGGGTCTAGTCTAGCCCACTGTCTGTTTATTTATAGCCTGTGAGCTAAGAGTCACTTTTACAGTTGTAAATGGTTTTGAAAAATGAGAAGAATATTTCATGTCAAAATTAGATGAAATGCAAATGTTAATGTCCTTGAATAAAGTTTTATTGGAACATGGCCACACCACTTGTTTGCCTGTGGATGTGGTCTCTTTGCAGTTGAATAGTTGAGGCAAAGACCGCGTAGCCCGCAAGGTCTAAAGTATTATTATTATAAAACTCATTCTGTGCCCTTTACAGAACAATGCTGCTAAGCCCTGGCCCTGCGGAAGTTACCTGGAGATACAGGGTATTTGCGTTGCTGATGGACCCAATGCCTTCCAGAAGAAGCAGACTTCGTGCTTGCCCTGGCCCAGCCCAAGACAGCAAGGGTCTCCTCAAGGAGTAAGGACCAGAAGAATGCAAGTCAATTAAAGCTGCTCATCCTGAAAGTGTGTGTGAATGTGTGTCTGCCTGTAGAAGCTGGGTGTACGTGGGGCTTGCTCATTTGCTTTAGGGGTTGTGTGTGTGCCTGTGTGTGTGCATGTGTGATACACAAGTGCAGAAAGCATCTTGCCAGGAAAAGGAGGGGGTGGGAAGGAACAGGGTCCACCAGCTGCAGGACCGTGACTTCAGAGCAGGTGGGGTGGGGGAGCTTTCCGGAGAAGGAGAATCTTGAGTCTTAAGGGTGGGGACCTTCAGAGGGGTGCCCCCTCCATCTCTCCATCCACGGCAAGACGGCCAACCCCTCACCACGTGCCAGTTTTCTACATGTGTTCACTTCGACCTTGAGTGCTTTTTAAGGAGAAGCTGAAGCATGGTTTATACATGGAGGCCTGAGAGGCGGGCGCTGTAGACTCTGGCAGGCGTGTTATTCACAGTTTCCCTGTGACAGTCTTAATCTTATTGGCTTCCTAACATTACTCTTTGGAGAATTTTTATTCTTGAAAAACAGCAAATTGTTCATCTCTGGAACACTAGATAGGTCTGTGACTCTGAGAGCATTTTGAAAATTATAAATGATAAGGAAACTCTGGGCCAAATTTTTTATATGACTCTCAAAGAATTATGCAGGATGGGAATCTGACCCTTTGAGAGTTAAAAATGTTTCTGGAGACAGAGAAGACTTCACGCACTAGAGCGAAAGTGCCTTAAATCATATCGATGGTGCAATTATCTCTCGGCAAAGATCCTCAGAGTTGAAGTTCAAGCTGGGGGTCAGGAGGATGGCTGGGGGAAACAGGGTCCCTCTTGTTAAAATAAAGCAATTAGTTTAATATATACTATCGGGGAAGGAGAACAGGGAGGGAAATTCCCCTTGTCAAACGCTGAACATTCAGAGCATCGCTTAGAGCAGAAGTAATAAGGCACTCTTCATGAAAAAATTGGCCCTACACCATGCCTAAATGCAAACACGTGCATTCTTTCTCGCTTTAACTATTTAAACTTCTGTTAACGGGGAATATTTTTATGCGCATTCTGTCGTTCCCTTTCTCACTTGAACAAAAATGTGTCAGGGGACAGGAATGGTGCCCAGGGTTGCAAACGCATTCAGACACCATAAAATATTTAACAGCTCTTTCTGGTACGGTTAAGCCCCACCAAATGGCTAAACAAACTTTAATTTACAATTCAAGGGCTGAAACATTCCAAGGGACATAAGATTTTGCTGCTGCTAATTTATATCTTTCAGAGACAAGAAATCCAAAATGAGTCATGTCAAAGTTCCCAAACCCACATTCCTTCTTATGAAACAAAGATCTTTATTTCCAGGAGATTGCATTCTTTGCCACAGAGAAGGGCAGCATTGCTCTGATAGCTTTAAAGTTCTGTGCTGTCTATAGAGATTTCAGAGAAAGGATTCGTGTTTCTTCTTCATCAGATAGTGACTTCTAAGCAAGCTGACTTCTCCCCTGGCGTACTCCAACCTGATTGGGCAAAGAAAGCTCTATGGCCTGGAAGAGGGACTTTTTTTAAACTATTCTCTAAAACAAAAATGATTTTTTCCCCATAAATTTTTTTTTTTTAATTTAGAGGACTAGAACCAGTTTGGTTTTGGCCTTTCTGCTGAAAATTTGTCTCATTTAAGAGGCAGTTAGGATCTTTACCATATGTATGAATTTGTGTAATTTCATTTTGGATAGGGATAAGCTTCTGCTTCTGATAAAAGCCCAGAGTTTCATCTGGCTCCTCAGGAAAAAAAAAAAAAAGAATAAGCCTCAAAAATATGATAGGTGATTTGAACTCTACTGGGATCCAGAGTTGTTTTGGTCTCATACAATGAGCGAAATAAATTAGCTTTTGCAATGATACACCTGGGTGATTCTCAAAAATATCATCCTGAGTTTTCACTTACCCGAAAGAAGATCTACTGTGTGACTCTACTTACCTGAAGCCCTTGAACAGGCCAAGTCAAAAGCTGGAAGAGAAGCTGTCTGCCTGTGAAGGGGGAAATCAGGGATTTCCTGTTTTACGTCTTGATGGGGTTTTGACCGGTGGAGAGATATACGAGGAGACACCTGCAGGAGTCTGTTAATAATAGGCTCAAGGTGCCGGCTAGGCAGGCTTTCTGGTTAAACCCTTCTGACTCGTTCATAGTAACGATTTGGGGGAACAATAGGCACTATAGCATCAGGCCGGGGACACAGTTTAGGCTGCCGCTGTCCTGGCTCAGAGCAGCTCACACAGGTGGTCACCATGCTCACACGGGATCCCGACTCTCAACTTACCACTTACGTGCCGGAATCGAGGTATGCGTTTCCTGTGGATTATCTTGAGCAGTGTGAAGTCCTCACAAAGCTACTCAAAATCCTCATGGTCCCCTTCCTCTAATACAGAAGCTATAGAGTTTATGCAGCGAAGGGAAGATAAAAGAGCCAGTCCTGGGCTACGAGATGTCAGTAGGCCTCTCAGGACAGAGTGTCCCGCAAAGCTTTTTAAAGAGGAAAGATCCGGTAGGTCCGGCTGTTTCAGGGTTTCACCCTTTCCCCTTCACTCACCTGTCTTCCTGCCTGGAATACAGGGCCCGGAGGTGCAGCAGCTATCTCGCCACCGTGAGGATGAAGACATACCTGCAGGAGACACCAAAGCAGGAAGGTAGATGGAGCCTGGGGAGTAGCCTGGTTTCGACCACACGAAGATTTCTCATTAACTGGCACAGATCATGTCCTCAGTTTTTAAACATCTTCAGGTTTTGTATTGCATTCAGTCAGACATGCCTAACTAATATTCATGGCATCTTAGATCTTAATTTTCACTGACTTCAGCAAGGAGTACAGCAAGTTGAACACAATGAGGATGGAGGAAGGGCGAAACAGCCCCCACCCAGCGCACACTGAGCGGCCGATTGAGAGGGTCAGGAAGGCTTGGGGCGCTGGGTGGGGCGGGGCGGGGCCTACACGCCAGTCACCGCGTCTCCTTCCTCCTCTATCTCCTTGACATTGTTGCACTGAATCTGGTTTAAAAAAGCACACGCGCAGGCTTAGTGAAGAGGGGCTGCCAGAGAGCTCGATGCCGCGGCCCTGTAGCCACCGCAGAATGGACAGGGGACCCTGTTGCCAAACAGAGAGGCCTGAAGCTCTGCAGACTGTGGCTGATTGATCGTGTCTAAGGACCCCAGGTGTTTCCACGTCCCGTGTCTGCAGCTAGCCCTCCACTCCCAGCAGAGCCTCCTCCTCACAGCCAAGGTCTTGGGGCCTCCAGATGCCAGGGGCCCGGGGGGCAGCTTCCAGGAAGGGTAGCCCGGCACGTCCTGGTGATGGCGGTTGGGTGTGAGTGGCAGCCGCTTTGGGGCTGCGGGTCACCAGGCTGCAGGACACTGGAATGACTGAGTCTTTCTACACACCTGGCTGCTCCTTGCCACCCCAGCTTCCTGGACCAGCTTCGAACAGAATAATTTGAGCAGGGTGAATTCACACTCCATGGAAACAGACAGGAGACACAGAGCTATACCTTTTCCTCATATTTCCAGAAACGGCGGGCTTCCTGCCCACAGCACATGCCAACCTTGAATCTGCTGGAGCTTGAGAAAGGATGAGTTCTCAGCACTGGGAGGCAGACCCTGCAGATAACGGCTGTCCACAGCCTCTAACTCAGCACCACCGTGTTCCTTTGATACTGTTTAAGCCTCTCTCTCGGGTGGGCAGGGCAGCCCCCGACCCCAGGAACACGGAGTAACACTGCCAGGCTGCCCCCTTCCTGCTGTCCACATGGTGAGTTTCACTGGACACTCACTTATTACAAAACTTGAAAAATATTGTAAACATCTCTGAAAGCCGAACCTCGCCCCGGCTCAACAGCCCACGCGATGTGAGTGGCCTTGGAGTTTATAAACCTGGAAGTCGCGTTCAGTCACTGGCAGGAAGCGGAGTTTACTTTCGTGGCCAGATCTGTTTTCTGCTTATGACAGGATTTTTAAAATTGCTGGTGAAAATCGCTGTGGCACAGATGGAAGATTACCAGGCAGACGCTGACCGTTTCACTTCTAGCTGACGGCTTTGCTCCCTTTGTTTTTGAAAATAGTGGCCTTAAAAAAAGAAAGAAGGAAAGAAAAAGGAAATTTGTATTTTCTACTGTTAAAGTCTTTGTCCTGTCCTGATTACACGAAAGGGTTGAAACAAGCCTTCTTACTCGCACGTCAGGCACGAGGGACCGTGGCGATGTTCAGAGCCCCTGGTTTGAGGCAGGGTAGCTGGAACCCTGACCCACGTTCCTGGGCTGGTGGGCGTCGCAGCGAGACCCGGGGTGCCTCCACGGCTGACACATCAGACTCACGTGGCTTCGCTCAGCACAGCTGGACACAGACCCCTGGGGGTTTGGGTCTCCATGCACGTGCCCCTGAGCGCTGACGCCCAGCACCCTGTGGGCGGGGCTTTTGTTTCATCCCGCATCACCCACATAAGCCCGACATTCTGCCAGCCATTCTTGGCAAGATGTTAAATGCAAAGAAACACTGTCTGACATCCCAGGTTTCTTCATTAGAAGAGCAATTAAGATAGATTTTCCTGGGGTCTCTGTAAAATGCAAAAGGGGACTCTACTAATTAAAAACAAACAGACATAAAAGCAAAGGACTCCAGAAAGTCTTCTTCCCAATCGCTCTTTCTCTCTCTTTCACGTCTTTTCATGGCTCCACGTCAGCTTCTCCAAAAACTCTCTCCAATCTCATCAAAAAGACCCCTTCCACCAGTCTCCCTGCCCACTCACCCCTTTCCCCCTGGAAACTCTGGAAGTCAGCCCAGCCTCTCTGGATCCTCCGCCTCTGCCGTATGCTCACGTTAAGACATTTCCCTCACTGTGTAGGGCAGTGCGGGGCAGGTATTGATGCAGATAGAAATTCCAACAGTTTTGGAGAAAATAGAAATGCTCAAAATGCCTCCTTGGCCAAACGCCAACTTCTTTTTTAGGTGATCAGAACTTATAGGAAGTCCCGGGATGGATGGACTGAAGTCCATTCCTTCGTGCAGCACCACAGGGGGTGTGTCTGCAGGAAGGTCCAGGGGAAAGGTCCCCACCCTTCTAGATCTGACCAGAGCTTCACACAACTGCCCTTGACAGCCAGGAACAAACCAGAACCGCCACCACCAAGACCTGTCGTCCGGGCCATTCACACCTCTTAACTGCCCATTTGTTAAACTTTCTCAGCTGGACTAAAATAGCTTATTTATAGCCCTGTATAGAACTCAGAAAAGATGGAACTTTTCTTGGAGGTAATCCATAGCCTGCCAAAAACCCACAACGGGCTGAATCTCCGTGTGTGTGTGTGTGTGTTTGCCCCTGGAATATAGCAGACCCCCGCCCCCTGCCCAAGAGGGTTCCTCCAGCAAATGACCTGGGCAGTTGCTTGCTTGTTTTATGCTTCGGTTTTCTGCAAAGTCTGACACAGTATAGACGCATGATGAGCAAAAACAGAGTCAGAAGCACACCTGGAGCTCGTGATTTCAGCTCCTCAGGGAAGAGACGAGTCGCCGCTCGCCGTGCGGGAGGTGGCTGCCAGGTCCCAGGTCCTCTCCGTGAGGGTCCCTGTGGGTTAGCTGCCCTCCGCTGACCCCGCCTTCTGCCTCGTTCTGTGCATTTGTGGGCCCAGCAGGTCTGTGCTTTCCTAATCTTTCTGTCATCAGTGATCGGCCTTCCTTCTGGCAGCTTTTTGGCTTGAAACTGAACACTTTTGACAAGTTCTACAAAGACAAGCATTTAGCCAAGGGGCTCTTTTGTCAATTAAGACCTTTCATCCCTCGATTGCCATCAGGGGCTCACGGGGTCCCGGTGCTGTCTGGCTTTCAGGAATGAAGAGGAAAAAATGTCAGACCTTCTAAAGTCACTCCCTCAACACAGGAAAGGCAAGTTCTTAGCAGCGCGGATTTAAACACCTGCCCAAAGAGGAGGCGTACGTGCACAGCGGGCCTTTCCCCCGTTCTCCACCGGCGATCGTCCGCTGCCTTGGAAATACGCAGACAGCCAAACCAGACGCACCAGACCCGAGGCACCACCCTGGGGCCCAGATTGTCCAAACTGACCATCTCACCAAGCTGCTGACGCAGAGTGATTCTAACTGCAAGAAACTTGTCAGAGCTTATGCTCCAGCTGCTGAAAGCTGGCCTCGGGTTTCTAACACTGCACTGTGTGGACAACATGCAGACGTGTCTCTTATTATTCATACTCACAGTATACATATAAGTACGCGGCCGTGAGGACGTGCCTCCACCCCACAGAAGCCTGAAACAGCTCTCTGGGCGTCTTGCAGCCAAAATCACCATTAATTGTACAGTTTAAAGCACCAGGCTTCGTTCTGATGGCCATTTTTTAAAGAATTTACTTGTTTTACCCGGGTCATATTTCCCCTTTTGAGATGATTTAAGAACTTTAATAAACTGTGATCCGAAAACTCTCAGGATGCCTTTCCTGCTCTTCTGGGAAGAAGACACACAGATGAACCCGAGCTGAGACTGAATTATGTCCCGAAAATCCAAAGGCCAAGAGGTCCAGTTGGCCCTGAGAGCTAGAACAGCTGATTTACAATATCACCGAAGTCCCCACGGAGGGCGAGCACGTCTTGTCTCCACTGCCTTTGTAAATTTTGTGTAATTTAAGAATGTTAATGCAGATAGGGTTGAAAGCGCCAGCAAATACTCGCAAATCAAGCAGATTTACCCCAAGCTCAAACTTCCGCTTGCTGAATGCCTCTCAATGGAGATTAACTTTCATCTCTAGCAAACTGGGAAAACGAAAGGTTCGCCAACCCGTTGTTCAACTTACTGTTTCTTCACTAGCCTTCAGGTGTGTAACTCGAAATACTTTGGTGAAAACCAGCACAAATCGTGAGGAACTGTGAGATGGACGTGGCGCTGTTCAGTTGCCTTGGATCCCAAAATATTTCAAAGCTTTTCTCCAACCCGGGTCCTCGAAACTTGTGAGGATGTTTCATCTTGGAGGGGAGCCAAGGAAAATTCAATTGTGCAGAGATAGCCACCACCAACGGGATAGTAGAAAAAGTGAGATGGATCACTGGAAGATTAGGAAATTAACGTACGCACCACACACTCGGTCTGTCCTCTCCCGAAACTGATGGAAAGGGGAAAGTGAGAGGTCTGATGAAACAGTTTCTAAGTTAATTTCTGCTGAATCAAATTTGATTAATGATATTACGGATTCATTTGCCAGAAATTTTTGAGCATAATCTTTAAGGTTTGTGATCTTCGGGAAGTTCTTAGCACAGCCGTCTCCCTGTGTCTTTTCTTGTTTAAAGGAGAGCCAACAGCAGAGAGTGGGCAGCGGTGACCTGGTTCCACCCTGGCCTAAGCCGTCGGGCCCCTTATAGAAGCGGTGGCCATGTCTTGCTCAATTAGGATTCACTTCAAATCGAAAGAGTAAAACCAGAAACAGTCCCTGCCTGTTCGGGGGTAGAGACAGCCATTCAGTGATCACACGACTACCTGTTCAATTGCAATTTGTAAAAACCTTCAGACAGAGCTCTGCGGTCCTCCTACGGGGCTGGACCCCAGGGGGGGACAAGAGGAAAGGACTCCTGAAGAAGCCTGGGCCTGGCAAGTTGTGAAGGATGTGGAGGGCGGTCGCCAGGCAGAGCAGGGAGGAGGGAGCCCACAGGCAGAGACGAAGGGGCTTCCCTTGTAGCACAGCTGGGGACGAACCCGCCTGCAGTTCAGGAGACCGGCGTTCAGTCCCCGGGTTGGGAAGACCCCCCGGAGAAGGGAGCGGCTACCCACTCGTGTTCTCGCCTGGAGAATTTCATGGACAGAGGAGACTGGCGGGCTACCATCCATGGGGTCAAGAGTTGGACACGACTGAGTGGCTTTCACTTTCACAGAGAGACTGAGGCAGAACAGGGGCCCGGTCAGGGTGGGGCAGCCGGGTCTGTCACGGCGGGCTCAGGCACCTCTTGAGGGGCCGGAGCACAAGGCTTGGGCAGAAGCCTGGCGTGCTGAGGATGTCTGGCCCAGCCATGCCGGGGTCTGGGAGACCACATGGTCCGTACACTCCCCTAAGGCGGAGGGAAGCCAGTGATGTGGTTTTCACCTCATTTTGAACAAGGCTGTTCCAGCTGCAGGTGGGAACTCACCCCAAATGGACAGCAGGGA
>SJXQ01005914.1:442228-455736 GCA_006408695.1 Aepyceros melampus | reverse complement strand
AGCAAGCACCAGGCTTTCAAGGGGAAAACCGACTTTGGTTTCGGACCCATCAGGATTGAGCTGCTCTGGAACATTTCAGAGGAAATGTCAGGTGGGCGGTGGGATACATGGGCCTGGGTCTCAGGGAGGTCCAGGCCAGAGGTAGACATGATGAGCTATACAGCAGGTTAAAGGTTAAGCAGGAGCATAACTGGCATCACTAATCTATTTGCAAACACGATGCTGGAAGCAAGATTTAAAGTAATAAGAACGTTTGGACCCCCTCTAACTGTCATCCATCACTCCTAACGTGGCCCTCCCCCGCCTGCCCTCCCCTGCAGCCTTGGCGCTTCTCTGCTGCCTCTCAGGCCCGGCATCTGACACGGGGGCCTCCTGGGAGCCTGTCTGGCGCTGGCTCTCACACACTAGAGTCATTGTCCTGGCACTCAGCTGGGAGGACGGGGGGTCCTGTTCAGCAAAGTTCCCGGATGCCCACCCCTCCCACCGCCGATCACCAAGCTCCGCCAGGAACGTACGCAGCGCTCCACCCAGAGAAGCACTCCATCCAGAGAGTTCCTCCTGCCCCTCAGGGGACTGCAGGCCCGCTGAACCAAGAAACAAGGCATGAAGCCCAGTCATGCTCTTTGTCCAATAAATGACAGTTTCTAGGCTCTTGCCTCACTCTTTCAACCTTCTCAACCATTTTCCCCCTCCCTGGCGGTCCACAGCTAAAATCCGTGTTAGGTGTTATATGCTTGACATTGTAAAAATTATTCAGAGCATCTGAGGCTCACACAGACTTTATTCTGGAAAGAATTTGACGTTTTAAAATCTAAGTACACCTAGCAATGCATTTCCTTGGTGGCTCAGATGGTAAAGAATCTGCCTGCGTCGGGAAGATACCTTGGAGAAGAGAATGGCAACTCACTCCAGGATTCTTGCCTGGAGAATCCCATGGACAGAGGAGCCGGGCAGGCTATAGTCCATGGGGTCTCAAAGAGACACAACTGAGCGACTAACGCTTTCACTTTCACACCAAGTAGCAACTGAAAAAAAAATTGATTTAAAAAATTTTCAAGGTTTTTAGACTAACAAAACGTTAATTTAGCTGCTGATGGTTACCTTCTGGATCCATCTGAATTTAAGATGCAGCAACCAGGTCTACTCAGAAGCAGGCATCATCACACAAAGAGCTGAGCGGTCAGGGGATGCGGTGTTCTGGTGCTGCTTCCGCCTCGCTCTTCACGATGACCTCAGGGAAGTCACTCATTCTCTTCGGACCTCAGCGTCTCCATCTGCCAAACGGGAATTTAGCGCTTGACTTCAAAACTACATCTCTACGTAAAGTCTCTTGCTAAGCAGCTTCAGTCGTGTCCGACTCTGTGCGACCCCATAGACGGCAGCCCACCAGGCTCCCCTGTCCCTGGGATTCTCCAGGCAAGAACACTCCAGTGGGTTTCCATTTCCTTCTCTTAGGATTGCATATGAAGTTTATCATTTTATTATTATGTGGATGTAAAATATCATTGATAAAACCTTCAAATTATATTTTCCTGGAAGTTTCTTCATGTCTGTGTCTTCTTGGGGTAACAGAGGATGAGATGGTTGGATGGCAGCATGTACTCAACGGACCTGGGCGTGAGCAAGCTCTGGGAGCTGGTGATGGACAGGAGGCCTGGGGTGCTCAGCCCACGGGGTCACAAAGAGTGGGACGTGACTCAGTGATGGAACACGTTTCTCCCGGAAATGATTCGTCTAAAATTCTATTACAATCAGGACTCTGATTTTCGCGTTGACTTGTCTGGGCCACCAAGTGTCCAGATATTTGGTCATATATGGTTCTGGGTATGTCTGCTAGAGAGTTTGAGGATGAGATCGATATTTGATTTAAACTGAGTAAAGGAGATTGCCCCCACCCCACCCCCCCCGCCAGTGTGGGTGGGCCTCATACAATCAGTCTGGATTAATCCATACAGAAGGTCTGGGTTAGAGAGAATCTGCTCTCTACCTGTGGCCCTGGTCTTTTCCCGTCTTCAGCTTTGCTCTGGATTAATCCATACAGAAGGTCTGGATTAGAGAGAATCCGCTCTCTGCCTGAGGCCCTGGTCTTTTCCCGTCTTCAGCTTTGCCTTGGTTGAGAATTTACTCCATCAGCTTTCCCGGCTCTCATGCCTTCTGACTTGGACCTGCGACCTCACCATCAGCTCTCCTGGGTTTCCTCTCATCAACTAGGGTCCTTGCTGCCAGCCTCCAAGATTGTGTGAGCCAGTTCCTTATAGTAAACCCCTCTCCCGTGAACACAGATGGACAATGAATACACGATTGATGAGTAGGTAGATGGCAAACAGATGATTGATAGATAGGTAATAGATAATGACAGGTACAGACAGATAACAGATAGATGAGAGATGGATGAAAGATAGACAGGTGCCAGAACCATGACAGACGGACAGGCAGATGATAGCTGGATAGACATCATGACAGACGGGCAGAGGATGGAGAGATGCTAGAGAGATGCAGGTCCGTCCTCTCGGCTCTGATCCTTTGGGAACCCTGACTAGCAAGGTGTCCTTCTTCCACAAGGAAGCAGTCAGAGGGCCTGGACTGTCTTAGCAGCTGCAGGAGGTTTGAGACTGTGGTCTGTGGAGTCTGGAGGAAAGGCCTTGACAGACTCAGCCGTGTGTCCTTGCCCGAGTTATCTCAGCTCAGGAACCTGACCTCTTGAGGCCTCAGCAAGAGAGCGAGGTGGCCGGCCCCCCAGCAGCCCTTCCTGTCCCTCTTTGTCCCTGTCCCCCTGCGCCGCACCCGCCCCTCAGGGACAGCTGTTCCCAGCGCCAGGGCCGTGGGCACGCTGCTGCGTCAGCACTCTGGCTGCCAGCCGCAACGTCTGCACGTGGTCCTCGCGCCTCCCCGGGGGCTCACTGACCCTAAAGGCTCCCGAGGCGATTCCAGATCATAAAAACAGGAAACGCTGGAGTTCTGCTTCAGAAAGTGATTTCTAAATGTTTTTCACTCCCCAGACATAACCCGCCCTCGCTGCATGCCTGCCTCCTTTCCTGAGAAGCGGGGCCTGCGGCATCTGGGCTGCCAGCAAGCCCAGCCAGTCCAGGCCCAGACCACCGGCCGGCCCCTCCCCTCGTGCCAGCCTCGGCCCGGACAGGTGTCCCCTCTCGACTCCAGAGGCTCCATCCTTCCTCCTGGAGACTTTTCCAGAGGGCACACAGGAAAGGCCCTCTGCAGGCACTGTCGGCGTGGCTCCTGGCTCTTCACGGCTCTGGTTGAGTGTAAATACCTCTGACCCAGTGCACAGAGGGGCTATTTTTGGAAGGATGCTGCTGTTTACTCTGGAGAAAAGTCACCACACCAGGAGTGACAAATACTTTTCCCTTTGCTCAAAGATAATTTCTCTGGGCAATTTGGCAATAGCCACACTTGTAGATGAGTTTTTTAAGTACCAGCCTTGGGCCATGAGTGACAATGTGTCCCCACCCAAGAAGGGTGGGGAAGTGGGTCTGCTTGGAGGACCAGAAAGGAAGACACGGGTAACACGCAGGGTCCTCCTCCTCCACGTGGTCCCTGCAGAATGTGCTGAGACCCAGCGACGAGCCACAGCGGCTCCCAGTGCAGGAGGTCGGTCTGCGAGCCCGTCCTCTCGGCCTGAAGCCCGCCTGCCTGCCCTGAGGGCTGATCTCCCATGAGGCTCCAAATGTTTCCATGTGTCACTGTGATTCATCTCAGTGTTTTACCAGCTTTTCAAAAACACGAAGATGCTTCATGAGGACAGAGTTACAGTTTGGGAAAAGGAAAGTTCTGGAGGCTGCTGGGGGTGGTGGCTCAGCAGCGTAAATGCAGAGAACGCTCCTGCCCCGTGCACTGAAAGATGTGGAAATGGTACATCTTGTTATATGTGTCGTAACGAGGAATGGAAGAAGGAAGGAAGGAAGAGAGAAAAGAAGAAAGGAAGGCAGAGAGAAAGAAAGGAAGGAAGGAAGAGAGAAAGGAAGGAAGGAAGGGAGGAAGGAAGGAAGAGAGAAAGGAAGGAAGGAAGAGAGGAAGGGAGGAAGGAGGAAGAAGCTCCTTTATCAGAGTTGTCAGATTATCGTTCATCTTTATGCCTTTGGTTCGGTTCAGTTGTTCAGTCGAGTACGACTCTGCCACCCTAGGCTCCCAGACTGCAGCACCCCAAGCCTCCCTGTCCATCACCAACTCCCATATCTTGCTCACACTCACGTCCATCGAATTGGTGATGCCATCCAACCACCTCATCCTCTGTCGTCCCCTTCTCTTCCCACCTTCAATCTTTCCCAGCATCAGGGTCTTTTCAAATGAGTCAGCTCTTCACATCAGGTGGCCAAAGGATTGGAGTTTCAGCTTCAGCACCAGTCCTTCCAAAGAATACCCACGACTGATCTCCTTTAGGATGGACTGGTTGGATCTCCTTGCAGTCCAAGGGACTCTGAGGAGTCTTCTCCAACACCACAGTTCAAAAGCATCAATTCATCAGCGCTCAGCTTTCTTAATAGTCCAACTCTCACATCCATACATGACCACTAGAAATGTCAAACTGAAAATACTTTAGCATAAGAACGTAATTTTAGTTGACAACCTTTTGTATCCACGCCGACACATCTCTGACACATTTCCCTGCGTGCCGCCCTCATCTGATGGAAAGGGTTTTCTCTACCAAATCTCCATCCATGAAGTCAGTCTGTGGATTTAGCTTATCTTGTTCCTAAGTGTGGAGGTGCCTTACAACTCAGTGGACGCTGGAAATAAAAACAAGACTCAGCCACGCAGACGAGAGACGTGAGGGGCTGACCACACATGCGGAGCCTGGGGCCAGCACGTGTCCCAGCAAATCCGTAGTTGCTCTGGAGCTCGTGTGTCATTCAACCTTCTCAGGAGGCTGCTGAAACTTAGTGTCTGCTGCTCAAAATCCTCCAGAATCCATTAGCTAATATTAAATGTGAGGCCGTGAAACTCTTTCCTAATGACAGTCATTCAATGTGGCAAGTTTGAAAGATGTAACTTCCCACCAGGGAGGTGTTACAGAGAAACTAGCCCTGGGCAGTGCCTTCCCGAAGGCTCCCCTCGACCGGCCCGACAGGAGTCGTCTCAGCCACCAGGAAAGAACAGGATGCCAGTGGAAGCAGGACTTCGCATCTTCCCTCGGCTCCAGGGCTCTCAATAGCCGCCCGGGGCTGGCTGTCCTGCTTACGAGTTGTGGCCACTTAAGTCTGCCAGTCACCAGAGGACAGTGGTCATGCATTTATATTCATAGCCCACCTTCACCCTCGAATGCTGGGCGGTCACCGGGAAACGCTGTCAGCCACTTTTCATGCGGCTCGGGATGTCCTTGGAGAAACCACCGCTTCTCACAGGACAGGACCAGGTGGGGAATGAAGGCAGGAGTCATTTTCCCCTGTGGCCCGGGTGGCGCTTGTGCCGGGAATTTCGATTAGGTGTTGCCATTTGACCTGCGCAGAGCAAATCTTACCAATCGGAGAGGTGAGGAGCCGTGAAAGACGGGATGCCGACCAGAGTTGCCCGCTCTTAATTCCGTGTCTGTCCAGAGTTGGGCGCTGGTGGGCGCCCTGGAGACTCTGTGGGCTGTTGTGTTTCGGGGACACAGAATCTCCTGGGCAACCGCTGACTCCTCCTCTTACAGGGACGCGCCCGGTGAGAAGGAAGATACTTTGCTCTTTGATCTGGACGCGGACACCAGGCCCCGCTGCATGGCGAGTGGAGACCCACACGTCCTCGATGAAAACAGCACAGCAGCTGCTCCCCCGTGAGTGCCCGGCCCGCCCGGCCCTGTCCTGAGGCTCCGCATGCGTCCACTCTTCCCATCCTCACGGGTCCTCCGACGGATGATATCAACTGGATGCTGTTGGAAACAGAAAAGGTGGGGCGGGAAGTCAAGGGGCTCCCGCCGCTCGAATATGCAGAGCTGGACTCCAGACACAGCCTGTCTTCTGGTGCGTCTTCGCCGCTTCTGTGCCCAAGTAGCCATCCAGACGGCCGCTCCCGACACCATCAAGACCCCCTCGTGGAACTGGTAGAGCACCTCCTATTCATGGCCCACCCTGGCCTCACTCTCCGTGTAGCAAGGAGATGGAATACACGTGCGCACACACGTGTACACACGCCCGGCGTCTGGGAGGATGAAGAAAGGGTGCTCTGTGTTTGCATGTGTGTGCCCGTGTGCATGTGGGTCTCTCCACGCGCCAAAGGGCACACACCTGTATCCCTGTCACTCCGCAGGGTATCCTACTTTCTGGGACGTCTATGCTGTGGTCAGCAGAGCTGAGGGGACCCTCGGGGGCTGTGACTCATCAGCCCGGCATCCACCGCTGTCCCCTCCTGGCCTGGCGAGCACCAGCCCTTCCTCTGGGGTCTAGCTCCACCAACCCTTCCTCCAAATCAGCTTCCAGACCCCTGAGGGTGGGTCTGCCCCCCACCCCAACACACACACAAGCCGGCAGGTCAGAAGAGAATTCACAGCAAAGAGAGAGTCCCAGACAAGCAGGCAGTTGGCCTAATGTGAGAAGTCAGTCCTGGGGGAGGCCATGCCCATCGTCCTCCTGCCCCTGACGCCGCGGGCCTCCAGCGTCACCAGCACAAGGAGGGACAGACGCGTGGCAGACGTGGCTGTGCTGCCGGGCGCCATCACGCATCTGCAGCGCTGTGTCTCCAGGGACATTAAGACCCCGGGTTTCTTTGTCCTTTGTGCCGAGTTTTGGCCAGAGGAGTGCAGGGTGGATATTGTGTAACTCAGGGGTCAGCAGGGCACACAGGTCCTCTAGGACTCAATCAGAACTGGCTGAGCCTCCTGCCCACATCCTGTGGGAAGGCTGGACCTCCCCAACATTCCTGTAAGCACTGGGGGAATGACTGTCCCTCGGTCACTTCAGGTCCAGTTTCCTGTCCCCTGACCTCGAGATGCCCTTCCCAGCTCACCTCCAGAGGCGGCCTCTGTCCCACACCTGGCAGCAGCCTTCCGCCTGATTCCCTAGCCTCCACCCTCAAGCACTGGGGGCCTGCACTCAGAAGGAGCTGGGGGCCTGGGCCGGGGCATCCACAGCACAGCAGGGGTTCAGGTGGGAGGCCAGGGCCCTCCTTACCTGCCCCGGGGACGGCTCAGCTGCAGACCTCCCCCTCTCAACTGACTGGACACCATTGTTTGCCAAACCCACATCCCAAGCCCCCTTGAACTTCCGAGCTTCATTTAGCATCAGCTTGTCTCGCAGTGACTTGCGCTCTTGCTCCAGCTGATGCTGCTGCTAAGTCGTTTCAGCCGTGTCCAACTCTGTGTGACCCCATAGACGGCAGTCCACCAGGTTCCCCCATCCCAGGGATTCTCCAGGCCGGTAGACCCTGATTTATCTTGGGTGATCGCAACACCCATTCTCCCAGAGAGGGAAACCAGCAGAGGGGCCATCTCTGTGTCTCTCCTCAGCAGCCCCCATGTCTGGACAAGAACCCAGACCGTGCAGCTGCCCTGTGTCAGCCACATGGTGTCAGGATGGGCAGCAGGAAGGGAAGGGGCAATCTACCTCTGAACGCACAATTGAGTACAATTGTGCACACCTGTACACACGTGTCCATACCTGTACACACTTACAGTGTGTGTGTACATGTGTGTACAAGTATTTACATGAGTTCACAAGTGTTCAAAAGGGCACAATTGTGTACTCGTGTGTACGTAGGTGTATAAGCACGCACACGTGTGAAGTGCTCACAAGTCTGTGCATATGTGTACCATTGTGTACACCTGTACACACGTGTCCATACCTGTACACACTTACAGTGTGTGTTACATGTGTGTACAAGTATTTACATGAGTTCACAAGTGTTCAAAAGGGCACAATTGTGTACTCGTGTGTACGTAGGTGTATAAGCACGCACACGTGTGAAGTGCTCACAAGTCTGTGCATATGTGTACCATTGTGTACACCTGTACACACGTGTCCATACCTGTACACACTTACAGTGTGTGTGTACATGTGTGTACAAGTATTTACATGAGTTCACAAGTGTTCAAAAGGGCACAATTGTGTACTCGTGTGTACGTAGGTGTATAAGCACGCACACGTGTGAAGTGCTCACAAGTCTGTGCATATGTGTACCATTGTGTACACCTGTACACACGTGTCCATACCTGTACACACTTACAGTGTGTGTGTACATGTGTGTACAAGTATTTACATGAGTTCACAAGTGTTCAAAAGGGCACGATTGTGTACTCGTGTGTACGTAGGTGTATAAGCACGCACACGTGTGAAGTGCTCACAAGTCTGTGCATATGTGTACCATTGTGTACACCTATGTGTGGGTGTATATTTGTGTGTACGTTGTGTACAAGTGTGTACTTGTGTGCACGCACTTGATATCACGCGTCTACATGTGTGCCGGGGTGTGCATGTGTGCTTACACATGTGTGCATGTCTATGCATGTGTGTGCATACGTACATGCATGTACCTGAATGTCTGAGAGCTGGCTGGAAATCAACTCTGGTAAGCCTCAGCTCCTGCCCACGGGCCTCATAGAAAGGGTATGATGCTGAAGTCCATTCGCGTCTCTGGCTGGTGAGGCTGCCTCTCCACTGGCAGTGGGAGCGAAGAGGGAAATGGCCGAGGAGCTGCTGGCCCAGCAGGCTGCAGTGAGCACGCTCCACCCAGACGCCTGCTGGGCCGTTTCAGCTGGCACCTAAAGTGCCCGGGGCTCAGTGGGAAGCAGGCGGACGAGTCGGGCCTGGGGACCGCGCAGCAGCCGGGTGGGATTCACACAGCCCTGGAGGCAAGGCCCCCCGCACTGTCCCGGGGCTGGGCCCTGCCCCTGGAGGCACAGCCAGCGCACTGTCCCGGGGCTGGGCCTTTCCCCGGGGCCCCTGTCACACCCAGACACTGCATGTCCTTTGTGTTCTGCAGTCCAGGGGGAGGTGCGGGAGCCTTACAGACCTGCAGGCTGTCCCAGGTCCAGGGACACCTGCCCTCGTGCCCCAGGGCCCCCACTCTCCTCTGCCCTCACCCCCCAGGCAGAGGCTTCCTGCCAAACCCAGGACACCTCGATCTTAAAAAAGGGCTGAATCTCAGCTCTTTCTTCCTCCCGCCATGTGTGCCGGGGTGTGCATTTGTGCTTACACATGTGTGCATGTCTATGCATGTGTGTGCATACGTACATGCATGTACCTGAATGTCTGAGAGCTGGCTGGAAATCAACTCTGGTAAGCCTCAGCTCCTGCCCACGGGCCTCATAGAAAGGGTATGATGCTGAAGTCCATTCGCGTCTCTGGCTGGTGAGGCTGCCTCTCCACTGGCAGTGGGAGCGAAGAGGGAAATGGCCGAGGAGCTGCTGGCCCAGCAGGCTGCAGTGAGCACGCTCCACCCAGACGCCTGCTGGGCCGTTTCAGCTGGCACCTAAAGTGCCCGGGGCTCAGTGGAAGCAGGCGGACGAGTCGGGCCTGGGGACCGCGCAGCAGCCGGGTGGGATTCACACAGCCCTGGAGGCAAGGCCCCCCGCACTGTCCCGGGGCTGGGCCCTGCCCCTGGAGGCACAGCCAGCGCACTGTCCCGGGGCTGGGCCTTTCCCCGGGGCCCCTGTCACACCCAGACACTGCATGTCCTTTGTGTTCTGCAGTCCAGGGGGAGGTGCGGGAGCCTTACAGACCTGCAGGCTGTCCCAGGTCCAGGGACACCTGCCCTCGTGCCCCAGGGCCCCCACTCTCCTCTGCCCTCACCCCCCAGGCAGAGGCTTCCTGCCAAACCCAGGACACCTCGATCTTAAAAAAGGGCTGAATCTCAGCTCTTTCTTCCTCCCGCCTCGCTGGGTTGTCCGTTCAGAGGAGATGCCCCTCCAGTCTCCACTGAGCTGTGAGGATCCCGACTCTGCAATCACCTACTGGGAGCGTGCGACCTCCAGGGCACCAGCTGGATTGAGCTCTGCCTCCTCTGCCTGGCAGTGGGGTTGACACTGTGAGGAATTTTCCAGTTACTTTGTGGATTCAGTCATTTGGCTCCAGACAAAACCGAGCATCCATCTGCATTGACTTCAGTCCCTCGTGAGCTTGTCTTTTTTCTGAGTGGTTAGGGTTGGCTGTGGGTGGGTGGGGGGATGGCTGTTGGAGGTGTATTTTACGAGAAAGATTCTGGGGACATAGAGAGAGAAAACAGAAAAATTCATGACTAGTTGGAAACTAGAAAGGGCCATCACTCTCTTCACACAGCGGGCTTGAGGGGTCAGTGACTCAGGGAGCCGTGCGTGGACCAGCTGAAAATGTCACCTGTGCCCCTGGGGACATGCATTCATTCGCACAGCCCTTGAGACGGGAGTTGCTTCATCCTGATTTGAAGAAAATATTTGGAGAAGAACATACTGGTATTTGCTCTGCACCTTAAAGATCATGAAAAATCATAGCCACCGAACTGGCCATTTACTAAGCAAAAATAAAATTCCCGTAAATCCCCACACAGAAATCACACAGGTAAGGTTCTTCTCTAATGAAAGATAAAAATCATTTTTTCATTATTTTTTAATGTTTAAAAGGTAAAAATCATCATTACTAGAGGGAAAATACAAAATGAGCACATCAGAGATTTTACTTTCATCATCACCCAATGAGGAAACCAGTAAGACCTTAATTACCATGAGTTCAAAAAACAATTTACACACATACACACACACATACAGAAGTGATTGGAAATGTTGAATTTACAGATAAATCAAAATTGGTCAATATCCGCAAGGCAATAGTTATCTGAATCTCCAATAATTCAGACATAATGTATTTATATTTCTCTGGTCAAGAGTCATTCGCACAATCACACAACTCCTTCAGTTTACAGCTTGTAAAATAGCTCCAGTCAGAGATGACATGGAACAGTCTGTTCCTGTTATAAGAGGTACCTAACAGTCTCTGCCCATTCCAAACTTTCCCCAAATTTTCATGCGAGTGTGTGTGTATAATTTTTAATTGAATTTGTGGGCTACTTATTGTTAGAATAAGAAATGAGTTGGCAATAATTATTTTTATTAATTTTTTAAATAAAGAAGTCCTATTCATATAAATAAGTAATAAGTAAAAGATTTGTCAAGGTGATGTCACTCAATTCTTTTAACTTGTTCTGAGTTATATGCCAAACATCACATAATGGTCAATCACCAAAATTATTTTTAATGATCCACCAGCTGATAGTTAGGTTTTCCTGTAGCTGTATTGAAAGTGAAGAATTTGAGGCAGCCTGGCTTGCTACCGGCACTAGTCCTAGCACATATCGTGACTGGCTCCTTGGTTGCCTCCGAGGCCGTTACAGGCTAGACCAGCGCCCCAGGACAGCTGAGTGCAAGCGTGCCCTTTGCAGAGTGGGGAGGGTTCAAGTGGGCCGCAGATGACAAGCCAGCATCACTTCTGTTCCTCATGGCGCTCTTGATATGTTTGGCACAGAGCAGACCCTTTTAAAATTAACAGCAATGAAATCCTGAATGATAAATCAATGTCTAAGGCAGATTCACCATGAAACCAACAGAGCTCAAGCTTCAGGATCCTTCATTACATGGGTCCTTCCAGGGCCAGGTGGATCCCCCAGGAAATGGTCCACACGAACCTAAGTTTCTTGAGTGACCCTTCACGATGTGCTCGTGTGACCATGTGGAATAATAAGTTGCAAACATAAGATCATTTAAGGAAGATGAACTAACGTCTTCTTTCGTCTTTATTTCCTATCAATCACACCTTCCCTTTGGAGGGTGAGCTGGAGTGGCTGCAGGGCTTGGGGGCTCCAGGGAAGGGATGAGTGGAGCTGGGGAAACAATGGGATAAATGGATGTGATTTCCAGGCCTTCTCCTCTGCGACTTAATGCTGAACACCCGGACCGGAGCGAGGCTTCCGTGAGAGTCTCCACCACACGCTGATCTACTGGCCCAGCCCCAAGACTGCAAGATGCAGGTCCAGGGACAGCAGTCAGTCCAAGGGCGCGCGCTGGGGCAGTGAGGAGAAGTGGGTCTCACGTGCACACACTCAGGAGCGAGTCTGCAGGAGGCTCCTCCAGCCGCCACTGTGTAATCATCAATATTGGCCAAAAGTTCATTCTGCTTCCTTCTTTCTTTCTGGATGGGGTTGGAATATCTGATAAAAAAGGAAGCATTCTTTTTTTTTTTTTTACTGGATTTAGAAAGATGAAACATTTTAATAAAGCAAATGAGAAATCATAGACTTGATTTGGATATATGTAAATGTACATCTTTTGAATGCATATGAATGTATCTCTGTGTGTTTGGGTGTGTATCTTCCTTTGGCAAGCCTAAATTTGTTAAAGAATGAAGAGATAATTAATATTAAATTCAAGAGAGTACAAGCAAAAATGAAAAGTTGTGCAATAGAATCCATAAGAAATAGCCTGATACAGAGTACTAAATTTTGACCAAAAGAATGTTCAGACTGCTTCAAAGCCAGTAATTCATCAACAGGAAGAGATAAATTCTGACTAGAAATTGTGAGTAGGATTGATTATAGGAAAATCTAATCAGTGAGGATGCCAGGACTGTCTGAACACTTTGGGGAAAAGATTTCAAGTGAGGAAATCCACCCTGCAAGTGTGCCCATGAGAAGTGGCTCCCTCGTGATGGGAAAGTGAGGCATCCAGGGAGAAGGAAGCCCCCAGACAGGGCCAGATGGGACCACAGGCGGGCCCCAGGACATCGTCACTTCTCTGTGACCTTCATTTACGAGGAGAACGTTTCCTCGCTAGGACAAGCTTTCCAGAACAGCCCATCCTCACAGTCCTGCTCGCATGGGAAGGAGCTGGGAGGCTTTTTCTCCCCTGGAGATGACTGCCTGGGTGAAACCTCCGTGTGTCCTTGGGCGTCGAGCCTGAGCAGTCCTTCCTGCCGGTCCCAAGCGGTAGGCTCCCAGCTGGCCCGGGTTCCCACGCACCCCAAGGCCAACCCTGTCCCCGTGGACACTCTGGATGACTGTGACTCCCTCTTAGGCTGAGACCAAGCTCAGTTCAGGACACGGCAGAGATGAGGGTGGTCCCGGCAGCGGAGTCCCTGAACCGTCATCTCGGTTAGATTCCTCTCACGTCACCAAAAGACTCCCTCACCCTGGAGGACTTTTAAATGAACACATGGCCAAATATGGGGGCCTCCATATTGGAGCTGATGAGCAGGCCACATTGGGATCCTCGGCCAGTGTCCCCTGAAGGCCAGTGTCTGACGCAGAGACCTGACTGGACAGGGACCCCAAGCGACGCGGGCTCACGCCCTCTGCTCCCTGGCAGTGGGGCAGGGGTCTGGATCTAGCTGGACCGTCACCACGGCACAGCCTTCCTCTCCATCCTGTCTTCTCTCTGCCAAGCTCGACAGTCCAGTGCTCCATCCATCCCGCCTCAAGGAGGAGTCTGTGTTCAGGCTTCGCCTCCCCTCCTGATGCTCCCCTTTGGCGTCAGTATGTGTCCTTGCTCTGAAACAATGGAAACTGGTGCTCCCGACCGGAGTGGAGACGCCCCCCGCCCCCCGCAGCAGTGTCCG
>SJXQ01005914.1:400151-420739 GCA_006408695.1 Aepyceros melampus | reverse complement strand
CAGACACACACACACAGACACACAGACGCAGATACACACACACAGAGACACACACAAACACAGACACACACACACACAAACACATACAGACACAGACACACACACAGAGACACAGACACATAGACACAGACACACAGACACAGACACACAGACACAGACACACACACAGATACACACACAAACACAGACAGACACAGACACACAGACACACACACACATAGAAACAGAGACATAGACACACACAGACACACACAAACACACACACAGACATGCAGACACAGAGACACACACACAGACACGCAGACACACAAACACACACACAGACACAGACACACATACACATACAAACACAGACACACAGACACACAGACACACACATACATACAAACACAGACACAGAGACACACACAGACATAAAGGCACACAGAACCCCACCCAGACAGACACTCACATACAAACACAGACATACACACACACAGAGACACACATACAGACACACACACACACACATACAAACATAGACACAAACACACAAACAGGGACACACACACAGACACACAGACACAGAGACATACACACACACAGACATAAAGGCACACAGAACCCCCCCAGACAGACACACACATACAAACAGACACACACACACACACAAACACAGACACACACATACAGATACACAGAACCCCCCCAGACACATACAAACACAGGCACACGGGACCTACCCCCAGACATAAACTCACACATGGACACCCACACACACACACAAACACACAGGCACCCCCAGACAGATACATACATGCAAACACACACACACACACATGCCTCAAAAGATTCATATCTCTCCAGCCAGGCTGATGTCCCCCAAGGTGTGGCCACGGCAGGGACAAAGCCCTTTGCCCAGTGCAGTGGTCTCTGCCCCAGGACAGCTGCCCACTGACTGCGCGGCCTGGCCAGCCTGGCCCTCCCCCTGGAGCCTGAGGGCCATGTGCCCAGCGCCTTCCCAGCACCCAGGGCGCGAGGGGACCGGCTTGCGAGCTGCACGCGGCATCTGTGTGGGCCAGCACAAGCTCTGTATGCACAATCCTACATTATTCTTGCAGCCCCCTGGAGAACCGGGACACCTAGTCCTTAAACAGGACTCAGCGACGGGGGGTGGCCGACACTTCAGGAAATGGCGGTTCTGGAGAAGGGTGAGGCCCCCTCCTGCTCAGACGGCCGGGCTGAGCGGGGGCGAGCCAGAAGCCCCCGGCCAGATTCCTGGGCCGGGCGGGGCCGTGCCCAGCCCTCCAGTGCAGCCTCCCGCGCCCAGGCTCTCGGACGCCCCGGGACGTCCTCCGGCCCCAGCTTCCGTCCAGAACTCCATCCACTGCTGCCTCATCTCTGACCTCCAAGCCCCCGGGCAGTCGGCCCCCCCTGCTCACACCTGTGCGAGGACCCCCTTGTCCTCGGCCTCCCACTGAAGGACCCGCAGTGGAGGACAGGCAGCCGCTCCGCATCCCCACGCGGGGGCCCTGGCGGTGCACACAAGCTCCCCCGGGGTTGTTGAAGGAGCAAGTGAATGAATGAGAGTGAATGAATGAGTGGCCCCCGGCTCGGGCAAGCCCCCACTGGGAGGCTGAGAGGACCCCTCCTCCTCGGGGTGCGTGTCAGGGGCCTGGGTCGGGGAAGGAGCCTGGAAGGGTGGTTTCAGCTTCTCTCTTCTCCTTTATCACCCCAGCCTCTTCAGATCAACTCTTCCGTGATTTCAGTCAAAACCCACAAAAATAAACTGCATTTTCTAATTTTCTGAATCCTACATTTTTCTGTGGAAAGCAGCATAAGCTGGCGTGTTCCCATTTCCCCTGAAATATCTGGATGTCATTTTCCCAGCAATGGGATGAACGTCCAGGACCCCCAAATCAAAGACGCGCGACCACCCTGGGTTGTCGCTTGGGTTCCTACCGCACATTTCCATCCAAACCCGCATTTCCCCAGGTTTCAAGTGCACCTCAGAATCTTGGGCTGATTCCAATTTGTGCCCCTTGGTGAGAATTTGGAGACTGCAATCCGCTGAACGTGTATTGTTCTCTTTTTTGTAAATGAGTGCGTGTTGGAGACTTTTTACTGCGTAAACACACACACACACACACACACACACACACACACACACACCCCAATGTAAAATGCATTTGTGCTGGCGCTTCCTCAGCATTAAGACTTCGAAGCCTCTCCAGTGCCGCTCTCACTGGTGTCTTGCCTGGACCCTGACTGGGCCGTCGGCCGGGCGGCGGTAGGCAGCCCCAGCCTCGGAGCGCTGGCTGAGCCCGAGGGCCCTGCCCTCTGCCCGCCCGGCCCCCGGTCCAGGTGAGGCTGTGACCAGCTTGCACACCCGGGGCTTTGCACACAGTGGGCGCTGCTTTTATAGACTCTGGTTGTTTCTGGCCCTGCGTTTTTATTACATTCCTTTGCAATTCTAGCAGCTGTTTTTGTCAAGAGTCTTAATAAAGTTTGAACTGCTAAACGAACTTTATGGAAATTGGTCACAGAAAACCAGAGGCCCACAGCTGCCTTTCACAGAAACAGTAGTGACCAAATAAACTCAAAAGCCGGGGTGAAGGAGGATGGTCTGCAACCAATTCCTGACGAGATTTCCAGACAAGATTTCCGAGAGACCGCCCTCCACACATGATTCTCTTCTCTGGCTCTGTGTACCGCAGTTTACTTTAAAAGTCTGGCAGCCTGGCCCAGACGTGAAGGTGCCTTAATGACGTTCCCTTTGAGGACAGTCAGCTCAAGTTCAAGTTGTTTGTCTTTTGGGGCCCTGTTTTCAGGTTCTTCATTGTTGTAAACCTGAGACTCAGAAGAATTAAACATACTCAGAGTTCTCTGATCTATGAAAGAAAACTGAAATATCTGAGATGCTGTGAGTTGATCTGTTTTGTTTCCTGAAATATTGCTCCATTTTTAAAAGCATTTAAATTCAGTTGTGAACTTAAGTTGATCTACCTGAGCTCGGAACGGACTCCAGTCTGGCCCCAGAACCACCTTGAGTGTAATGGTTTACCCTCGACTCCGCATACCAGGGTCATGGAAGAATAGCTGGCCAGCAGACCAAGACTAACCCTTCACCTGTTTGGGGTGTGCTTCATACATTTATATGAACCAAACAGACTCTAAAAGTAATGAAACCAAGTGTCTGAGGAGGCCTGGCCAGGTGCCTGGGCACCCACCCCCAAGTCCCTCTGTGACCATCCGTCATCTGCCATCTCTTTGAAACTGCATTTTGCCACCAAACTGAGAAGTTACCCACGCTACTGGGTCATGAGCCACGCTGCAGCTGGTGGAAATAAAGTATCTGTACAGAGATGTCACTGGGACTTCAGACCAGTCACCCGAGGCTTATAGAGTGAGGGGAAGGCCCGGACCAGGGGGTCCTGACTGGCCGCACGCCTCTGACACCAGACATCCAGGGGGAGAGGAGAGACTGCCCTCGGGTGGGTGGGAGGCTTGCTGACTTCACGGTGCTCCCACCAGGGAGAAGGGGATGCTCCTACCACTCGGGGGGCTGCAGCCTCAGATCTGACCCCAAGGAGCCCGCAGCTCCCGAGCAAGCTGAGACCCTCCTGTGGTTGCAGGGTCCAGCTGGGTCCAGCTTCTTTCACTCTTTGACAGCTGTGCCTGATTTTAGCTCTTTTCATCTGCAAGCTTCTGTTCCAATGCAACGTAGAAGGGAATCCTGAGCCCCCTGCTCTGCCGAGGTGTCATGCAACGTAGAAGGGAATCCTGAGCCCCCCTGCTCTGCCGAGGTGTCGTGCAGAGACTCCCTTTGGATGATTTGGCGCTTTGCTCCTGCTCCCCATCTGGAGTCAGTGGGTGCTTTTCTAGGTCATCCTCCCTGGTTTTATGTTCGGTACCCTAGCACCTCGGACTCAAACAGCAAAGGCATCCGAAGCTCTGTATGGTCAGCAGAAACAAGACCTGGAGCTGACTGTGGCTCAGATCATTGGTGCCTTATGGTGAAATTCAGGCTTAAAATGGAAGAAAGTAGGGAAAACAGCTAGACCATTTAGGTATGATCTAAATAAAATCCCTTATGATTATACACTGGAGGTTACAGATAGATTCAAGAGATTAGATCTGGTATACAGAGTGCCTGAAGAACTATGGATGGAGGTTAGTAACATTGTCCGGGAGGCAGTGACCAAAACCATCTCAAAGGAAAAGAAATGCAAGAAGGCAAAGTGGTTTTATGAGAGAAAAGAAGCGAAGCGAAAGGCAAAGGAGCAACGGAAATATACCCAACTGAATGCAGAGTTCCAGAGAATAACAGGGAGAAGTAAGGAAGCCTTCTTAACGTGAGTAGGCAAAGAAACAGAGGAAAACAACAGAATAGGAAAGACTCTTCCCATAGCTCTTCAGGAAAATTAGAAATACCAAGGGAACATTTCATGCGAGGGTGGGCACAATAAAGGGCAGAAACGGCGAGGACCTAACAGAAGCAGAAGAGATAAGAAGGGGTGGCAGGCATATACGAAGAACTGCACCAAGGGTCCGGGGAGGGACCTCTTGCAGCCGCCCAGCCCGGGAGGTGTGCACTGCCGCCACAGGACAGCGGGGGGCGCTGTGGGACTTGATGTGCCTCCCCAGGCAGCTCAGGGACGCCTTCCTCTCGAAGGGAAAGGGCTCTTTCCCATGGCAATACGAACATGCTGTCCAATGATGAGAACAGTAACTGCACCAACGTCCTTTCCCCAGAAGTCGGGGATTTTTTCAGAGTGCGAATGCAGGGCTCTTGGTTACGAGTGAGCGGATTTTAGAAAAGGGAGGGAGGAACTGAGAACAATTTTCGAGATGAGCATAGGGCCCCAGACCTTGCCCCTTGAGGATCTGGACTACCGCGTGCTGCGGCCTCCGTTCCGGGCCGTTGCTCTGCTGTATGGAGGTAACACAGCAGCAGCAGCAGACGCAGCAGGACTACCGTCTGGCTGCAGTCAGCCCCGGGCCGTACAGCACCCTCCCCGCCCGAGCGTCGCAGGGCAGGAGCCTGGCGAGAATGATAGAAAGCCAGTTTCAAACCCGGGGGTGACAGCTGAATGCTGTTTCCCGCCACTGCACGTCAGATCTCGGGAGGAACCTCCCCTCCCTGAAGCCTGAACCCCCAAGACCCGGTTCCGAGCTTGCCTTTGTCTTTCCCACAGCAGATTTCTGCGTCTGCGTGGCAACGCCTCTTGTGTGGCTCCTCGCTGCCAGGCCTCTGCGTGTCACAGAGAGAACCGTAAGTCAGCGTGGGAAGCGCAGGCCTGCCGCGGCGCGCCCAGGAGCCTCCGGAGCTGCACGCAGGTGTAGCAGGAACTCGGGCCCATTTCATAAGCCCCACGGAGGGTTGCCCGATGCAACACACGTCTAAACCTGGGTTCCAGAGAAACAGCTCGCGCTTTAGTGCATGTCCCACGCAACACTGAGGGCGCACCTAAGGGTGTGTGCCTGTTCCGGCGCTTCAGTCGCGTCCGACTCTTTGCAGCCCTCCAGACTGTAGCCCGCCAGAGTCTTTTGTTCTGGGGCTTCTCCAGGCAAGAATACTGCAGTGGGTTGCCATTCGCTTCTCCACGGAGTTTTCCCGACCCAGGGACCCAGCCTATGTCTCTTGCGTTGGCAGGCAGATTCTTTACTGCTAAGCCACACGGGAAGCCTGTGATATACTTAAGAATCGTTTGTTGTTTATCTGAAATTCATAACTGTACTTACTGTGATTCTGTTTGCTAAACCCAACACTCCTTCTTCCTAGACACAGGGGTACCTACCCTGAGAATGAGAGGGCTGCGCTCTATCAAACTTGAGACCTTAAATCCCATTTGTCTACGTTGCATGAAAGTATAATGAGAAGCCTGCGGATTTACAAACATTGACAAACTTGTCAGCTCCTCAGCTTCTGGAGAAGACAGAATGTGGATTTTCCTTCCTCTCCTGACTTCTTCTCCTGCCAGGAGCCAGAAGGAGATATTAATAACTCGGGTAATTCAAAGCTCTGTTTAAGGAAAGCTCAGCTTAAGGGGTAATGTTTTGTGAAGCCAGGCTGACAGCTGACCACAGAATTTAGCTCAGGACGCACGGAAGGAGCCTCTTCTGCCGAAGCCAGGTGTACACCTGGGGTCCTCACGGCCGGCCGCCCGGTGAGTCCCCTGACTGCACATCTGTTACTCGTTAACTCTGCTCCCTAGCCCTGGTCAGCTGAGCAGAAACCCAGCTCTAGCTGCTTCCTGATTTTTCCCAGGGTCAAAGCTGAGCAGGTGATGTGGGCACTCAGAAAATAGGGGTTCCCGCCCTGGAAAGGGACAGAGCCCGCTGGCACGGTGGCCACAGGGGCGAGGCCTGGAGACGCTCCACCGGGCTTCTGACATCACGAAGCAGACAACCCCTGAGAGGCTCCGCACTCCTGAGCTGCCAGTGTCGCCCTGGCGCAGAAGCTAAATCCTCAGGCAGCTTCACCCAGGGAGCCACGAGAAGCTCCTGCAGCCACGGCGGTCAGCAGTCAAGGGGGGCGTGAACTGTGGAGACCAGAGCCACCTCGTAACGAGGACCGCTGAGTCCCCTGAAGTACCACCCGGCTGGTGCTGCCGCTCAGTCGCTCAGGCGTGTCCGGCTCTTTGCGACCCCATGGCCTGTAGCCCACAGCGCTCCTCTGTCCACGGGCTTCTCCAGACAAGAGTATGGAGGGGCTGCCACTGTGTGCTCCAGGGGACCGTCTCGACCCAGGGATGGACCTGTGTCTCTCGCGTCTCCTGCATTGGCAAGTGGAATTTTTAACCAGTAGCGTCCCCTGGGAGGTTATCACTCATCTAGTCACTGTTAATTAAGCCAAAGTAAGGTCACTTGAGCTCCCTGCAGTAGGAGGGTGCCGCCATGACTGGTCTTGGCTGAGTCTCCCAGGGCGACGGCAGGGGACCCTTTAGAAGCTTCCGGCCCTGGACTCTCCTCCTCGAGGGAGGCTGGTCCTCAGAACAGGGGGCTGAAGGGAACATGTGGGACTCTGGGACACGGTCGGAAAATGCGAGCTTTGATTCCGCCTAGAGCCGCGCCTTCCTTGCGACGCCGCCCGGTCCCCGCCCAGAGAAGGGCCCGTCGACTCTCTCAGGCGGACGCTCTGACTGCACGTCCACCTGGCGGGTGGGCCCTGGGCCCGGCCTCACGCTCAGGGTGAAGATGGGCCCCTCCTGCAGCGTGGGCTTCACGGGCGCCTGAGAACCAGGGCGTTGCTTTCCCAAGGAATGAAGCAGGCCACGCACTGTGGCAACTCTTCTCCCCAGGATAATCTGTCAAAAACGGCCTAAGTCCGGATAACACTGATCCCGGATTTTCAAAGTAGGACATGAAATTATATCTCAGTGACTTCCTCGACCCAAGAGAAGAATGCATAGCTGGCCTCCCTCAGTTTATCTTTGGGTTAATCATGGTGGAGGGTGTGTTTCAAATACCACACAGAATAAGGCCCTTTTCAACCTTTTCCTCACCATGTTAGAGGGTTCTTGAGCCACAGTATTTGCTTAAGGCATCAACTCCAGTGACCTTTCTCTCTGTATTTATTATGCTTTGGGTGAAATAATACCATAGCAGTTTCTACTTTTTAAATTCCATGCTATGAAAAGATACACACTGAATCTGTCACTATTTTATCAATCCACTTATGACTTTGAAATCATAAATGGATTCTCTTTCAGATCTTCCTTTCTGAGAAAAATAGGATAAATCTTTCATTTATCCTGGAAAGTGCTGACTTCTTTGTTTTAAGTATACAGCTCATATTTGTGTTTCCTTTTTAGTAGAAATTTCTGTTTTCCTTTTGCCTCACCTGGACTATCCTTTCTGGAAAACAGAACTGCTTTTGGACAAATGCGGATGAAAGGGAGGCCTACAACTCTCAACATGAAAGGGAAGATTTTCCTTAGCACTTAGCGGTAATGGCAGCAACACAACCACCTTTATAATAACTTCATTTTTAACTCATCATAAATTATAGGTCTAGTATTGTCTGCAATAAGTGGAGTAAGATTTGCCATTCTTTCTTTTTGCAAAAGATTGCTTTATTTTTTTTCATGAAGGAAAACTTGACTTTGCTGTAGTTCAGTTGCTAAGCAGTGTCCAACTCTCTGTGACCAAATGAACTACAGCACACCAAGCTTCCCTGTCCTTCACTGTCTCCAGGAGTTTGCTCAAACTCATGTCCATTGAGTCAGTGATGCTATTTAATCATCTCATCCTCTGTCGTTCCCTATTTCTCCTGCCCTCAATCTTTCCCAGCGCCAGGTCTTTTCAAGTGAGTTGGCTCTTCTCATCAGGTGGCCGAGTACTGGATTTGCTTTCAAATCTTCCTTTTTCAGAAAAATAAGATAAACTCTTTCATTTACCTTGGAAAGTACTGGTTCCCCAAACACTTTCCCACACTCCCCTGAACAGCAGCTTCACCGTCGAACTTCTTTTTTCAGTTTCAGCATCAGTCCTTCCAATGAATATTCAGGACTGATTTCCTTTAGGATTGACTGATTTGATCTCCTCCTTTGCAGTCCAAGGGACTCTCAAGAGTCTTCTCTAGCACCACAGTTCAAAAGCATCAGTTCTTTGGTGCTCAGCCTTCTTCATGGTCTAACTCTCACATCCCTATATGACTACCGGAAAAACATGGCTTTGATTATCTGGACCTTTGCTGGCAACTTGATGGCTCTGCTTTTTCACACACTGTCTAGGTTTGTCATAGCTTTCCTTCCAAGGAGCAAGTGTCTTTTAATTTCACCATCTGCAATGATTTTGGAGCCGAAGAACATAAAATCTCTCACTGTTTCCACTTTGGCCCCATCTGTTTGTAGCTGATATGCCAACGTGAACAGTTGGTTCGTATTCCTCTACAATATGAAGTTGTGCTACATATCGTAAATCATTAGCAACCTTGAAGCCAGTCTAGTTTAATTATAATTAAAAATAGCTGTATTTTGCCTGTTAAGACTGACCAATAATTATCACACCTGAAACATCTACTATTTCTGCCCTATGCAGCCTGGAGGATCTCTTTATGACTAAATGGAGTCCTAGGTCTTGAAACTAGGATTAGCATTACAAACAGAAGTGTTATGAAAACGGGGCCTCTGAGAACAGCGTTTCTGCTGTCTGACTGGACAAGGCTGCTGGACAAGCTCTGTCTTAGGAGGTGAAGGTGCAAAGCAGGAAAACCACTGGAACTTGGCCGTCCCTCTGAGGAGACTGCAAGTATTAGAAGAGCTTAAAAGAATAAGTGAATCTACGCCTTCCAAAACGCCCAGGGTGTCCAAAGGAAGACAGTATGCGCTCTTCACGGAAGAGAGGCCCGGTGTGGCCGCCCACGGGGAGGAGCCCCATGGTGCTGCCGACGTCCTCTGGGGCAGGCAAGCAGGAAGCACACCAACAGCCTGATTTCGGGAACCCGCAAGTGCGTGAGCACATCTGCCTGGAAACCGACTTGCCAACGTCTAAATTATGGTGTAGAGGCACTCATGGAAGCGTGGAGAGACGGTGTCCCGTGGTGGGCGGCTTCCGCTCTGAACTGGTCATCCCACGCGTGTCAGCGCCGAACACTGGATCCCGGAGAGGGAGGCAGGCCCTCAGGGCTTCACCCCCCAGGCCCCCCAGGCGCCCCTGCTTTCAGAGGGAGCCCCCCTACTCCGCACCGCAGCTTCCCCCTCGCACGTCGTTTGTTTCCGAAACTCTGGCAATGCTGAAAGAGGCTCCCGCTCCACCAGGGCCAACATTTTTCTTCAGGGAAATTGTCAACACGGGCGAAACAGCTGCGTGCAAATGAAGAGGAATTAGCTATCAAGCCGTCTTCCTGTAGTTCAGGATGATGTTCATGGACATAAACATGCTCCAGAGTAATAAAAAGTAGTTTCCCGAGCGAGATCCGGGGACGCCAACGATAGCCTGTCTGTGACGGATGGTCCATCTGAGGCCCGCAGGGGAAGCCGCATCATCCCTGACCGCCTGGCTCCTTCCCCTCTCACTAACGAGGGCGTCGGGCTCTAGCAATTAAACAGTGGGAGGAAGGTCAACTCGGGACAAAGCATCTGGCCACCAGAAGGTGGATGCTGCCCGATGTCCTCACAGAGGCTCGCCTCGCCGAGCTTGTGAGACAGTCTCTGTCTTCCCTGTGATTTAAGAGCTGCAAAGCATATGGGTATTGCAAGAGACAAGTTTGAGGGTGTAATTATTAAGTCTGGGGAAAGAGCAATGGAAGAAAATAAGTATGGCCTTTCCAAAACTGTGACTGGTAAGTCCAGATTTTAAACTTGGCTGCTGTCTGTGAAGAAACAGTGACAAGCGCTTGCTTTGGGCCAAGAGATAAGTTACAGAGAAGGGTGTAGAGAAAGACAACAGGACAGATTAAAGGCCTTGGATCGGAGGGGATTTAAGTGGCTACAGAGCGGAGAGAGATGAGAATAGTCAGGGAATGAGAGCGTCGTGGGGGCAAGCTGTTGGTTTGGGTTATGCTTCTGATCAGTCGCGTCCGACTCTTTGCGACCCCACGGACCTTAGCCGGCCAGGCTCCTCTGTCCATGGGATTTTCCTGGTAAGAATACTGGAGTGGGTTGCCATCTCCTTCTCCAGGGATCGAGCCCATGTCTCCCGCCTGTCCTGCACTGCAGGCGGATTCTATGCCACTGAGCCACAGACCAAGCCTGGTTGTCTGGGTTAGCATTTCCCAGAGCTGACCTATTCCCTAGACCAGGAGCTAGTTCTATTTAGAAACGCACACTTGGCTACCACTTGGAGTTTCGCAGTGTTGGTCTCTGCATTAAATCCTCTAACAAGTCCTACCGTGCGGGGCATTTTACTGCGCGTTGAAACAGATTGTTCAGAGTGGAGAGCTGTGTTGTGACCTGGTCGTTTAATTTTCAGGAATTTGCAAACAGGTTTTTAAAAAGGGTCCTTGTTTTGAGAAGTAAACTCTAGGCACATAAGTAAACGCATTACCGTAGGAACACTCACATTATCTTAATACGCCCGTCCACTGAGGCTTTGCTCTTACGTTTCCTAGTTCCTCCCTTTCATTTGTTTGAAGTGTATTCTCAACTGTTTTTGGAACATTTTATTAATAGTTTCTTCCAATCTCTTTGTCACATAGTTCCAACATCTGTGTCACCTTATTGGTGTCTGTTGATGCCTTTTGCCGTGCCAGTTGAGACTTTTCTAATTCTGTCTATACCATCCTGGACACTGTGACTCTCATGTAACGAGGCTCTGGGTGCAATGCGTAGAAAGTACTGGTGCTCTGGTTGCAGCAGACAATCAGCCCAGGGAGGTTCCGGCTGCGCGCTCCCGCCGCCGCCTCTGTGGTTTTCGAGCCGGCTCCCTTTCAGAGTCTTTGCGGCGGGGTTTGGATCTGCCCTCACCCTTGCTGCCCAGTGGCTGGGCTGGGACCTGCGTGGTCGCTGTGTTAACTCACAGTCCTTCGGTTCTTTATGCGCAGCTCAGCACGCGGTTCTCCCACATGCAGCTCGGGGCGAGCCCAGGGCTTCGTCAACGCCACAGGGTTGCTCCCCACACTCCTCTCTTCTCTTGTTCGGTTTGTGAGAACTTCCCAGTGTCCTGGGCGCCCCTTTTGTCCTCCTAGAAACCCGGGGCTCTAGTCGCTCCCATTTCCTTTCATGATCCTATAAATGATCACTCCAGGCTCCTCTCCAGCCCACTCACTTGCCTCTGGATTTTCCCAAGCGTGTCAGTCCCTTCTTACCGTGAGCAGGACGTGGCAGCACGACACGGAACTGTCACCTCCCTTGATACGGACGCTGTAAATGCACTCACACAGTTGGACATTCCTCCAGGCTCGGACCAGACGCTCTGAGATCGCACGCCGTTCGTGTACGCCTAATCTCCAGGCCCTGCTATGCAACTGACCTGGTACTTCTCACCCAAATGCGGGCTGTAGCGCTATCGATGCTGTGCAGACCGTGTCAGCGTACACCCCGATTCTTGCCTATTGAAGTAACTTGGAATTCTGATACTATCATCTGCCTGTGATTTTTTTAGTTATCCATGCTACCCGTATACAGAAAGAAAACAAGGACGTTTTGTTGTGTTCTGAGGACCCTGGCAAAGTGGAAAGGCTTTCAGAGGTCCAATTCCAGCTCTCTCTCCTGACCCCAGATGGTGGCCCTCACCCAGACTTCCCATTAGCTCTTTTCTGAGTGTATCTAAACCTCCATTGTGGACAGTTTGAATTCATCCCTTTGGAGACTGCCCAGTGTCAGACAGGGGCTGTATGGCAACAGCTATCCCAGGCTGCCACGGGTTTAAGTAGGTGCCTTAGATGAACATCTGATGGTGGCTGAGCACTCGCCCACCGGCTCTGGAGGCTCTGGGTCTGAGGACAGTGGTGGGCAGACCTCCCCTTGTGTCTAGGCAAGAGGGTGAGTTGGAATTGAGAGGAAGGAAGAGAAGAGTGAGGATGGGAGGAGACGTGGTGGAGAGAGGCGAGAGAAGGGGAGGGCGCAGAGCTGGGCCCGAAGGGGGGGCCCCTCGTCCCAGCTCAGCCCGGGCTCCTGAGGGAGGGGCCCACGCTCTGCAACAGAATTAAAATAGCGCTCGCTCAGACACAGCGAGTGAGAAACACTGTCTTATCAGGCTGGGATATCTTCAGAAAGACTCCAAAAATCTCACTGTCAGAGCCGTCAGAACATCCAGGGAGTCCAGGAGGGAACCCAGAGTCCAGTGAAGAGAAAAGTGAAGACTAGAGAGAACTGAGGAAAATGTTTCTGTGGAAAATTTAAGACCATCCTAAAGAGAATAACGTCACAAGCTCTAAATGCCTCACATGCAGCTTCAGAGATGCTCAGCTCACGGCCAGCTGGTCGACCTCCACCCTCCGCACGCCCCCTCCACCGCTCAGCTCCCTGCACTTGGAAGCAGATCCTAGGCTCCAGAGCATTGCCTTCCTGATCCTTGGATGTGTAGGAGAAAGGCACTTAAACTGAGATGAATTCTTCGCAGAGGAGGTGCCTGTAAACTCCAAGAGAAAGAGAAACTTGAACAAATACAAAAGTACAGCCAGCCAGGAAAGATCTGCAGGATGGAGAAGGGGGAACAGGACTTCATTTCCAGGAACTACTCTCAGATTTTGACAACGTTTATTCTTTAAATAAGATGTAATATTCCATCACCAATCCCTTTCCCCCCCTTATCAAACACTACAGCAGAAATCAGACAATTAAGAAACAAGACTGACATTAGGAGTAAGTCTATCCAGCCCTGTACAGTGAAACATGAAAGAAACATATTTGAGCTGCATTGGTCCGTGGTGACAACACTTTTTAAAATATATGGGCCATGACCACACTTTTAAAGTTTATATTTATTTTGCTTCGTTCCATGAGATGTAAACTGGAATATTCAGTTGTAAAATAACATTTTATTGCTTCTGGGTAATTCCCCAAAGAGGAAAATAAAGTTTATTTCCCCCCCAAAAAAGTGATAAATGTTTAATGAAACAGCTAGCCCTTTCCCCTTTAAGGTTAGGCATGACTTTTTAGAATATTTTTATAAGCATCTGATTTTTTTCCACCTGAATTTGGCTGATGCATCAGAATCCAGGTGTGAGTGTGGAAAACAGGGGGGAAACACTCAAGGCTCTCAAATCAGGATTTACTCTTCTGTGCACAGAGTCATCCAGAAAAGTAAGGGCTCTGTCCTCAGGAAGGGACAGGAATCTCCGGGGAAAGCACCCACTCGGAAACCACGGAAAAAGGTTCAGAGCATCAGCTTTCGCTCAGCTGATAGCTGCTGGAAAGACACGCTCAGAGAAACTTCTACCCACACCCTCCATAAGGGGCTTTTCAGGCATCAAGTCGTTTTTACCCCAACAAGTTTTGGGAAAGTATAAAGCGAGCCAGAAATAAGCGTGTGAAATGTTTCTTAGAATAAGGAAAGATTTCCAAGCGAAAGAGGAAAAGTCTTGACAAGGCTTGTTTGGGATTTCCCCAAAAGGAATCTCGGGATTTCCAGTGACCCCGGGGCACACTCTGTACCCCATCAGGGCACCCGCGGCTGCGTCTCCTGCCCCTTCTCTCCCTGTGACCTTGACCTCTTGCCACACAGTCACTTGCTGCCTCGGTCCCATTAAACAAAAGTCAGGAGCAGAAGGCTGCAAATTGCTCACGGCTGGCGTGCTTCAGGGCACCAGGCCTCGTCCCCTACCTGAGGACCTGCCTCGCCAAAGCCCGCACCCCCTCCCGCCTGGGCCCTGCCCGAACCGAGGCCACTTTCTCTTTCCTGGGTTTGTTTGCTCAGCTGGTGGCCCGGTGGAAGGTGGCTTCTTCCACAACCTAAGGGGCCGTCTTGAAGCGGAGGTTTGGAGCCGAGGGGAGGGAGCCCCGCGGAGCCCCGGCCCGCGGCATGTGGCAGTAGCTGTGTGGACAGTCGGTGTCACACACTCCATTTGCGGCGTGGCCCGAGCCAGCTCGTCAGGCCTCCCCTCCCCAGCCGTCCGTCTTCCTACCCCCTGACTGCACACACGGCCACCGAGGCCCGCGGCCCTGGGCACGCCTGTTTTGTAGAGTTCGGCAGAGCCGCGGGGAGGGGGCCAGTTAGAACGCTGTAACTACCCTGAATATTTAAAACTGAAACTCTTTACACGGCCAAGTTGATATGAAAACATTCCTCTATGGTGAATACGAAAATAAACACAATATTCTGGAAGAGGTATAATCCTCTTTACCCGATGGCGTAATAATCGGGTAAAGAATGTGTTTGAAGTCAGGAACAGGTAGATTTTTTTTTAGTACATACAAGCTCTCACATAGAGCCGTCAGCACCGATGCCCGTCTTTTTCTGTTTTGTTGTGTAGAACATGGAAAGCATGCCTGTCCTCCCAGCCCACACTGACTCAGGACCACCCACCCCCCAGCGCTCAGACCCCCTTCTCCCCCGACCGAGCCCCGGTGACGGCAGCCCACCCCAGCCTCACGGCAGCTCCCGGGGCCGCAGAGCAGTCACAGCTCTCAGGGGCGGTCAGCTCTCCCCTGGCTGGGCCCCGTCCCTCCTCCGTCTGGAGCTGGTCCCCGGGCCTGGTCCCCAGACCCCTGCCCATCACACCCGGCACGGCTAGTGGACGTCCAGCGGGGACGCGCGCAGCACTCACTGCAGCCAGCCCACACCGGTCCCCTGCTGTCGCGGCCCCAACCACCCCGCTCAGAGGGGTGAGTGCGGCGGCCAGGAGGGGCGTCCAGGCTGAGGCCAGGCCCACCTACTGACCTGCACTCCGGGCCTGAGGCCACGCTCCGGGGAGGGCAGAGGGCGCCAGCCGCCACAGCCCTCCGGGCACCCTGACCCAGCCCCAGAGTCATGGGGAGGACAGTGCCTCTGGGCCTCGTGTTCTCGGGGGTCAGGGAAACACCGCAGGGAAGACGGGAGAAGAAGGAGACCACCGGGGGGGCAGGGACGGGCTGGCCGCCTGGGGCCTTTAGACTGGCCTCCCGTGGGCCTGCACACCAGTCCTTCTGATTTCCCGTCATCAAACCTCGTCTCCCAGAAAGTCAGAGCCGAGGAGAATGCGTCACCTTCCTGAAAGGGACCCCATGGCTTCTGCAGGTGGTTTGGTTTAACCTGCGGGGAGGGGACAGGCCTGGGTCGGGAGAAGCGGACCTGTCCGTTCCCTGGGAGGAGGAAGGTCAGTGAGTGGGAACAGTTTATTCGCCTCTGGAAGGATCACATTTCAGAGGAGGGAGCCAGGAATAAGATGGTGCTTGTTAGCTCTGCTAATCCAGTACGTGTACGTTGGACGGCGGAGCTGTTATTCGGGACTGTGCTGCGTGCCCCGTGATGAGGAGGCGGTGGCCCGCTGAGCTCAGGCGCGGGCTGTGCTAAGCCCGTGAGGAGCTCTCAGCAGCTTCAGGCCACGCTGGTCCTCATTCAGGAAGCAGCACACGGTGGCCCTGCCCCGGGGCTGCGGTGCTAGTCAGCTTCTGGAAGCGCCCGTGGTTTATAGTGATTTTCATCAAACCGACTCCAGAAGAGAGGATTTGTGTTGCTGTGTGGGGTGGCTTTTTACCCAAGTGACATATCCCAGAGTCAGAGAAACACGCTGAGATCAATTAACAGAAGTGTTTGTGTTCCCCTCCTCAGGCCCAGGGTGGGGTCAGGGCCGGCGTGAGCACCGGGGGACCCTCGGGATGGAGCCGCGGGGACAGGACCCTGGGAGATGCCCCACCAGACACGGAGCCCTCAGAGGAACTGGGGCGGGATGGTCGCCCCCCCGACCCCCCGGCCCTTGGGGGCTCCATCCCCTGTCGGCCTCCTTGTGGCCGGGCTATGGGCCCGCAGCTCTGTCTTTTCTCCAAATGCCCTGTCCATTCCTCGTCTGGGAGGCAGGGTACATTTCAGAGGAGGGAGCCAGGAATAAGATGGTGCTTGTTAGCTCTGCTAATCCAGTACGTGTACGTTGGACGGCGGAGCTGTTATTCGGGACTGTGCTGCGTGCCCCGTGATGAGGAGGCGGTGGCCCGCTGAGCTCAGGCGCGGGCTGTGCTAAGCCCGTGAGGAGCTCTCAGCAGCTTCAGGCCACGCTGGTCCTCATTCAGGAAGCAGCACACGGTGGCCCTGCCCCGGGGCTGCGGTGCTAGTCAGCTTCTGGAAGCGCCCGTGGTTTATAGTGATTTTCATCAAACCGACTCCAGAAGAGAGGATTTGTGTTGCTGTGTGGGGTGGCTTTTTACCCAAGTGACATATCCCAGAGTCAGAGAAACACGCTGAGATCAATTAACAGAAGTGTTTGTGTTCCCCTCCTCAGGCCCAGGGTGGGGTCAGAGCCGGTGTGAGCACCGGGGGACCCTTGGGATGGAGCCGCGGGGACAGGACCCTGGGAGATGCCCCACCAGACACGGAGCCCTCAGAGGAACTGGGGCGGGATGGTCGCCCCCCCGACCCCCCGGCCCTTGGGGGCTCCATCCCCTGTCGGCCTCCTTGTGGCCGGGCTATGGGCCCGCAGCTCTGTCTTTTCTCCAAATGCCCTGTCCATTCCTCGTCTGGGAGGCAGGGTGGAGTCAGGGCCCAGGCGGGTGTGAGGAGGGGCCAGGGGTGAGGCCCTGGGCCCAGCCCTCAGGAGCATCGTTCTGGGGACTGATCCGCAATGCCAGCCGGCCGGCCTGGACTGGCGAGTGCAGGTTCCTTCCTTGTCCCCACCGCAGGGGACCCGGCAGGGCAGGTGAGGACAGGCTGAAAGGGATCCTTTCTTTGACTGCCGTTCCCCTGACAATGACCCGTCCTAGGAAGTACGTGGCCGGCAGCAGAGACAGTGACGGGCGGGGTGACTCAGAGGCTGAACCGCAGCCCAGAGGGAAGGCTGCCCGGGGCTCGGCTCTGGGTGCTGCTGCCAACTTAGGGCGTCACCAGCGCCTCTCTTGGGGGCTCAGCAGGGTGGCAGTGGGGCAGCCTGGGCTTGGCGCCAGCTCCCGAGGGGGGCTCGGGGGCAGGCCAGCACCCCGGAGCCTCCACACCCTGGTCACTGGTCAGTCCGGGGGAGCCCGTGGGTCCAGTCAGGACAGAGACTCTCTGGGGGGGTTTGGTGGAGAGACACAGAGAGACCTGCCAACCACACGGTCATGGGGCGTCGGAGGCTTCCGGGATCCACCTGAGAGCAAGGCCCGCAGGTGGGAGAGCAGCTTGGAGAACCACAGCAGATGGAAGGGCAGAGCCAGGACTCAGCTGCAGCCAAGGTCAAAGCCAGCTCTTTTGTGCCGCCTCCTTTTGCTCAAGTCAGTGATTTCTGTTCTGAAACCAGGGCAAGAGGCAGAGACCGACAGATCCATCAAGGCCAGATGCGGGCACAGACTGGAGACCAGGGCAGGAGAGAGACAGACAGACCCATCAGGGCCAGACCCGGGGAGGAAACCGGAAAGAGACAGAACCAGATGGGCCAAGGGGAGGGGAGGATCCGCTGCGAGCCATGAGGCTGCGTGAGCCGAGAGCGCTCCTGACAGTGGGAGCAGCTGGCAAAGCCAAAGGCCGCAGGGAGACCAGAAGCAGAGCTGGGAAGCGTTCTCTGGACTCAGGAGGTAGAGAGTAGGGCCGTGGATCCCACGGCTCCTCCCACAAACTGCTCTTCTAGGGCAGCTCTGGGCCCCAGGCAGGGACACGATCCCTTCCTTGTGTCTCTCTTGCTCCCGGAGGTCAGGGGCTCCATATTGTTCATCTTTTCTTTTTAAGCTATTTCATCGCAGTATAACATACATGTAGAAAATGCACGCATCTCACCATATGGCTCAGCTGTGTTTACATGTGCTCCCACTGCGTGGCTCCAGCCAGATCAGGACGGACACATTTCTAGGGCCCCCGACGCCCACCCCTGCCTTCCCAGTCCACACCCCAGCAGTCAGCTGTCTTCTGACCTTGTCACCGCCGTTGAGTCATGCCTGCTCTGACCTTAATATAAATGGAGCCGTGGAGGGTATGGTCTCGTGTGCCCACTTTTGCTTCCTCACGGGTCACTAGTTGGGGATGTCCAGTGTTACCCGCCCGTCCACGTTGCTGCAGGTTGCACCGGTCCCCCAGGGTTGCACCCACCCTCCTGTCACCGGACGCTCGACACCTGGAGCCCGGGTCGCAGCTGAAGGGTGAAGCTGCCATGGACGCTCCTGCACACGCCTTTGGTGGCACAGCACTCATTTGGGGGCAACAGGTCCAGGAGCAGAGCCCTGGGCCTGGCATTTGACCTTCTATTCTCAGCAATCCATCCTGTGTATAAGGTCAACAGGGTAGGTATCTAATAAGTAAAAATTGCCCTTGAAATCATAAATAACTTTTCAACAAATCCCTTGAAAGAAGTTAAATTGAATGCCATATACTAGGGTCTTATGGCCTTATCAATAAATTTTTCAGATCGACTTCCAAGTTAGTGAATCAAAACTGGAAGAACAGGCCAAAATCTCAGCAGAAGACATAAGCACCTCTCCCTAAAGAATTCATATAGAAGCTCAAATTGCTGTTGTTGTTGTTTTAACTATGCTATTTCAGGAAAATAAGCTAAACAGCCTTAGAAATGAATTCACATAAGGCTCAGGGAGAAGACTGGGGTGTCGCTGAGAGGAGTGATGAGGCGGTTCTGGAAGGCGGTCTCAGTCAGGGCAAGAACCACACTTCAGCAGGAATAGGGCAGCAGCAGGCACGTCAACAAGTGCCCTGGGAATTTCACGAAAGAACCTCACCGCTCAAGGTACCAGATCTGTGCTTTTCTTTTGCATACCTGCTTCGGTTTCCACCGCTTAGAAGAAGCCACTGGGGCACACCACGGGGCCATGAGAAACGAGCTCTCCTGGTGGGAGCTGGCCCTGCCTGCCACCCCTTCCTCATCCTAGCTCTCTTGATGGGCAGAGTCTGACCACAGATTTGGCCTGAGTTTGCATGAAAGAAAGTGCAGTCTTGCCTCAAAGAAAAGATGAAAGGAACTGCCAGATACGTGCATTTGGGTTTGGACCCAAGCCCTGGTCTTTGTTCTGTCTCCTCGCTTCCCCGGGCCCTGTCCCCAAACCATCACCCTGAGGCAGGACTCAAGTCCAAGCCTAAAGTCAAAGAATTTGGGGTGTTTTTCTAGGCCTCCTCCCACCCCCTTGGAAATCCTTACAAGAGGAAGGGAATAGCCCCTTGCCTGCCCAGCGTAAACCTTCAACACAAGAGGGTTAAATAAACAGCTGAGGCAGAGGGGACGATGAGGGTGAACTCCGGGCCACTGCACATCATGGCTGGCAGACACCGACACGAAACAGGGGCGAGCTGAGACAGCAGTGAGCACAGAGACAGCGGGCCTTCCAGCGCGGCCCAGGCAGGACTCAAGTCCAAGCCTGAAGTCAAAGAATTTGGGGTGTTTTTCTAGGCCTCCTCCCACCCCCTTGGAAATCCTTACAAGAGGAAGGGAATAGCCCCTTGCCTGCCCAGCGTAAACCTTCAACACAAGAGGGTTAAATAAACAGCTGAGGCAGAGGGGACGATGAGGGTGAACTCCGGGCCACTGCACATCATGGCTGGCAGACACCGACACAAAACAGGGGCGAGCTGAGACAGCAGTGAGCACAGAGACAGCGGGCCTTCCAGCGCGGCCCAGAGGGCGCGCGGCATGTCCCCCGCGGGCCGAGACAGCAGTGAGCACACAGACCGCGGGGCTTCAGGGCGCGGCCCTCCCAGCGCGCGGCCCAGAGGGCATGCGGCAGGTCCCCCGCGGGCCGGCTCTCCCGTCAAGGGCGAGCCCCGCGCTCTGTGGTCTCACGCGCTGACAGCAGCAGGAGCTGAGAGGAGACGGCCTGGAAAAGAACAGCTGGGGGTACAGAGCCTGTGCCCTCACCCGGGGCGCAGGGGTCAAGGAGCTGGGAGCGGGGGTCTGCTCACCCGCCGGGGGCCACGCGCTTCCTGTAACGCCCGCCGGCCTTTCAGAAGTACTGACCAGGGTGTCTCGGGAGGCTAGCACTAAGGCTAGGGCTAGGGCTAGGGCTAGGGCTAGGGCTAGGGTTAGGGTTAGGGTTAGGGCTAGGTTTAGGGTTAGGGCTAGGGCTAGGGTTAGGGTTAGGGTTAGGGTTAGGGTTAGGGCTAGGGCTCGGGCTAGGCTTAGG
>SJXQ01005914.1:337453-387037 GCA_006408695.1 Aepyceros melampus | reverse complement strand
TCAGTTCAGCTCAGTTCAGTTGCTCAGTTGTGTCCGACTCTTTGTGACCCCCATGGACTGCAGCACGTCAGGCTTCTGTATCACCAACTCCTGGAGCTTGCTTAAACTCATGTCCATCAAGTTGGTGATGCCCTCTAACCATCTCATCCTCTGTCATCCCCTTTTCCTCCTGCCTTCAATCTTTCTCAGCATCAGGGTCTTTTCTAATGAGCCAGTTCTTAGCATCAAGTGGCCGAAATACTGGAGCTTCAGCTTCAGCATTAGTCCTTCCAATGAATATTCAGGACTGATATACTTTAGGATTGACTGGTTTATTGAACTATCTGTATATAGAGAGATAAGGAGAACAGAGAGAGAGAGAGAGAGGAAAAAAAATAATGCTCTGATTAATATATCCTGGCATGTAGTAGGTTTTCATAATAGTTATTTTCTCTTACTATTACTTGTGGACATGCTGGGGTCTATTTCTATTTTCATCAGGTAATTTTTAGGGATTACAGGGTCACAGACCCACAGAGTCACATCATTTTAAGAGCTGGAAGTAAGCTCTCAGTGTTTCTCCAGCACTTGTCCTGCCTTGAAGGTAAATGCATCCTCTCTCTTTCTTGAGAATTCAGCAGAAAGAGGATATGGGTCTTGAAAAGCTCGCAGGCACTCATTTGCCTGGATGATGTCTTCAAATTATATTACCCACCTTCATTATTTGTGGTCAAGATTCCAATTTGCTTCAAACGCAATAAGCAGAGATGTGTGCTTAAAATTCATTTTCACACACACTCCAAATGAGGAAAAGTCCAAAAGTCTCTAAAGTCTCTGAAAAGTGAAGTTGTTTTTACTTCTATTTCCCTATGGGCTACAGGGAACCTTTAGTGAGTGATTCAAGTCTGTGTCCTAAGGCAGGTGAGCTAACTTATGGGGGAGAATGCCATTCTGAGATGCATATGTCACTTTGATTAAAATTGGATTTCTCTTTGGGATATACTGTGTTTTCCTTGGGACATTCAATGCCTTAGGCTCACTTAGTTGAGAGGACAGAGTGTCACATTATGTGACAGAATTAAATGGATTCTTTGAGTGCTTTGGGCAGAAATGCCATTCTGAGATGCATATGTCACTTTGATTAAAATTGGATTTCTCTTTGGGATATACTGTGTTTTCCTTGGGATGTTCAATGCCTTAGGCTCACTTAGTTGAGAGGACAGAGTGTCACATTATGTGACAGAATTAAATGGATTCTTTTGAGTGCTTTGGGCAGAGTGTTAACTCTGGCACAGGGAGATATCCTCTCTTCTCCATGCATGAGGACTGCAAGAGGGGAAGCTATTTTCCATTGTTTCAGATACATGACAAGAACCTCAGACCTAGTTCCCAATGCCTCAGAGGGAAGAACCACAGAAGTATTACACTACCAAAGTTAACATCTTAAAGATGAGAGCTCTATGACAAATTCAATAATTAGTTTCATGGATGAGAGTCAAATTGGTGAAGACTTATTCCAGATTCACAGCTTCACATTAGGGCAGAGCTGGATCTAGGAACTGAACTCCTGATTCCTAGGAGGACACTTTTTAACAGAATTCTGCTTTTCCAACAGGCCTAGCATTACATTCATTTCTCATTTGCTGCAAGGGTGGTCAGTTTGTAAATCCATGTGTAGCTACTGTTTTCCATGGCACACCAGTTGGAAGTATCAAAGGGTTCCAAAAGGTGAGCGACAGTTTCTGACTTGATCCTAAACAACAAAATCTATGGGACCGTGCTTCATGCTAACCCTCCCTTTCTGGTCTTAGGGTCTCTTGGATGGTCTTTGGTAAACTCGCAGAGGGCATTGATTCTCCTCCAGAAATGGTAAGCATTTCTGATTTCTGTAATTTTGCCTTATGTCTCTCTGATTTTTTGTGCCTAGGGATAACTGCATCTTAAGACCATATCCTTAGTTGACTCCACTTTCTAGTCCTTCCAATAATGTTATCTGGTATGGGCACTATCTTGAATGAAAGAAAGACTCTTCTCTCATTTTTAGTCAGTTTTGACTTAGAACAGAATTGTCTTGGTCTTAGCATTTGATAGCCAAAGACTTATTCCAGATTCACAGCTTCACATTAGGGCAGAGCTGGATCTAGGAACTGAACTCCTGATTCCTAGGAGGACATTTTTAACAGAATTCTGCTTTTCCAACAGGCCTAGCATTACATTCTTTCTCATTTGCTGCAAGGGTGGTCAGTTTGTAAATCCATGTGTAGCTACTGTTTTCCATGGCACACCAGCTGGAAGTATCAAAGGGTTCCAAAAGGTGAGCGACAGTTTCTGACTTGATCCTTAACAACAAAATCTATGGGACCGTGCTTCATGCTAACCTTCCCTTTCTGGTCTTAGGGTCTCTTGGATGGTCTTTGGTAAACTCACAGAGGGCATTGATTCTCCTCCAGAAATCGTAAGCATTTCTGATTTCTGTAATTTTGCCTTATGTCTCTCTGATTTTTTGTGCCTAGGGATAGCTGCATCTTAAGACCATATCCTTAGTTGACTCCACTTTCTAGTCCTTCCAATAATGTTATCTGGTATGGGCACTACCTCGAATGAAAGAAAGACTCTTCTCTCATTTTTAGTCAGTTTTGACTTAGAACAGAATTGTCTTGGTCTTAGCATTTGGTAGCTNTAATCTTTTAATAACTATCTTAATCATTTAAATTTTTTAAAATGATCAAGCATGTTTTTAAAGAGAATCAAATTTGTAAACTAGAACTTCTAGAAAAAAAATAATAATTTAAGTTTAAAAAGGCATTAGATATCTTAAACACCAGATTAAACACAATCAACAAAATATTACTAAACTGGCATATAAATATGAAAAATTATTTAAAATGCAACCAAGAGACAATAATAAATGGAAGAGATGAAAATATGTCATTTATGTAATTAGAGATTAGCAGGAGATAAGAGAGAGGATGAAGAAAAGGCAACATTCAAAGAAGAATGATGAAAAATTCCCGGACTCGTCAAAAGACTCAAGTTCTCAGATTAAGGAAGCACAATTAATTCCCTGTGGGACAAAGAAAACCAAAGGTAGCTGCTGCTGCTGCTGCTGTCACTTCAGTCGTGTCCAACTCTGTGCAACCCCATAGACGGCAGCCCGCCAGGCTCCGCCATCCCTGGGATTCTCCAGGCAAGAATACTGGAGTGGGTTGTTATTTCCTTCTCCAAAGGTAGCTATGTCATCATAAACTGAAGAATATAACGGACAAAGATTTTTAAACGCGAGTCAGGAAGATAGAAACATTTAAAAGAAAGGATTTATGTTAAAGGCTGACTTCTTATCAGCAGTAATGAAATCCAAGAAAGAGTGACATTTTTTCAATATACTAAAGGAGGAATCCTCCTTAAATTCTATACATAATCAAATTAAATTTTCAGGAATCAAGAGAAAATAATTTAATTTTTTGGAGAGTTTGGCTCAAAAGTCCCCTATAAACAGAAATTCTAAAGAATGCAAATGGTACTAGAAATTAAAAGAAGAGAAATACCTGATAAACTTAAATTTTAAAATTCTTGTCAAATGACATCTTTAAAGGAGTAAGAAAACAAGGGAAAGAATAGCAGAAGACGTGTGCAGGATGTGTTGCTCACAAGCCCTGGCGCCCGTCGCCTGTAAAGTGCCCCACTAATAAGAATAAGACAGCCGGATCGAAAAACGGGCAACCAGCGTAAGCAGCCTTTGCACACAGCAGAGGCCCTCAGGTGGCGATACACACTTCAAATGCCCAGATGTATCAGTAACCCAAGAAACGCAAGCTCAGTCACAGTCAGCTGCCCCCAGACGGGGCTGTCAAAAGCCCTGAAGTTTGATAACACCACGGGTCGGCTTGGATGTGAGGCAACCAGCTTTCCTACTCTGCCGATGGGCCTGCAAACCAAGAGCAGGACGCTACGGAAGACAAAAACGGAGAGAGTTCTGAGACGACCTTTCTAAAGAGCTTCAGCTGAGATTGAAGAATGAGGAGTTGGTCAGACCAAGTACCTCAAGGAGGAGAGAGTTCTTTGTGCAAAGGTCTGAATCTGAAAAGAACTCAGGGCATTTGACGTCCCTGAAGGACAGGCAGCAGCAAGGACCCGGGGGCCAGAGCAGCCCAGAACTACACCCGAAGGTGCAGGGGGAGACCCAGGAGCCCTCAGGCCAGGCTAAGGACCGTTAACCAAGAGCAGGACGCTACGGAAGACAAAAACGGAGAGAGTTCTGAGACGACCTTTCTAAAGAGCTTCAGCTGAGATTGAAGAATGAGGAGTTGGTCAGACCAAGTACCTCAAGGAGGAGAGAGTTCTTTGTGCAAAGGTCTGAATCTGAAAAGAACTCAGGGCATTTGACGTCCCTGAAGGACAGGCAGCAGCAAGGACCCGGGGGCCAGAGCAGCCCAGAACTACACCCGAAGGTGCAGGGGGAGACCCAGGAGCCCTCAGGCCAGGCTAAGGACCGTTTATTACCCTGAGCTTCAGAGGTCGGAGAAGGGCTAAAGCCAAGAAATGATGTTCTCAGATCTGCATTTTTCAGAGATCTCTCTGGTCAGTACAAGGAAATGGGTTGAGTGTACGCGTGGGCAGAAGTGGAAAACCACTGTCCATTTACAGTCATGCAGGAGACTGGTAGTGATGACAGTCTGGGGAGAAGTTATCAGGCTGTGGAGGTGCAGGAGCTGAGATGAGCAGGCCTCAGCGAAGCCTGGGTGTGGTGGTGAGGAGGACGTGGCATGAAGGGTGACCTTGCGCTTGGGGCCGTGCACGCAGAGGGGAACCCTGGCAGAGGCGGGCGGGGTGTGAGGAGACAATCGCTAGAGCCGTTCTGCACGTGCCGGACTTGAGGCGCTCGGTCAGCCTCCAGGTAAAGCTGCAAAGGGTGCATCTGATGCGTAAGTATAGGCCCAGCGGGGTCCAGGAGCGGGCTCACACCCGCCCCGCCTCTCTTACCAGCTATGCAACGTGATAACGTGTCAGCGCCTTGATCCCGGCCATGAACACTTACACCATGGAGACTGGCGAACGCCACACAGGTCCAGGCTGTCACGCTCCACCCACACGCACCCTCTGAGCCGGAGCAGAAGCTGGCTCTGAGACACAGCACCTGGGGGCCTCGGGCTCTCAGCTGGGCATCGTTAGCAGCGGCTCATTTTCCGCCCAGAGTCCAAGCGGGGGGTTTGCTCCCTCCGTCCCCATAATACTGCCTGCTGTTGACACACGAATGGCTTCCAGACAGTTCGGACAGGTTGGGGATAGTTTTATATGAAACGGAGTGAGAAAGAGGTGTTTGTCGATGGAACACAATTCTCCTCCTGGCTTTGGCAAGGACGTGAGAGGAGCGTGGTGGGCTTACGTGGGCGCTCCCTTTCCCGCCTGGGGCCCTCTGGACCGGCTTCCTTGGGAGCCTCTGGGTCCTGATGCTGGCCCGGTGGATGCCAGCCCCAGGTGGCGGGCCTCTGGCACACCCAGCCCACCCGAGCTCCCGTCCGGGCATGAGAGCCCAGCCCATGCCTCCTGCAGAGCCTGCCCTGCCAGACAGCATGGGGGAAACACGGGGGCCTAGAGGCTGCCGAGGGGAGCGAGGTGTGTGGCCCGAAGCAGGGCCCCCGGGCTGCAGAGCAGCGTCGGGCGTGGTCCTGGGCACCTCCCGATGCTGCCCGAGAGGCGGCCACAGCCAGCACCCGCGTCCGGGCCGGGACACCCCGGCTCCGGCGCCCGCGTCCCGGCCGGGACACACCGGCTCCCCAGCCTGTTACTTACAGTCTCATCTTTGTTTCCTCCAACGGCTCTGTGGAGTTGAAAGCGTGTCACGGCCTTCCTCTGTCTTGCAAATGAGGTAACTAAGGTTCAGAAAGTGTGGCTTTCCAGCCCCTTTAAATTATCGAGGACCACCCAGCGACTTGGTGCTAAGACCCCATAAAATTCACTGCAAGCCTTCCCCACTTCTCTACCGTCCAGCGTCTTGTGGTTGTCATCCTGGGTTTCTCCACCTCCTATCTTCCTCTGATTTGAATTCCAGGTAATGGCACGCATTTGTACTTACAATGGAGTGTGTAATTCTACATATAATTGTGTCAGTAACAGCACACAGTTTGCCTTCTGAAACATCCAGACAGACTGCTTCCTATGAGGTCCCAAGAATTCCAACCAGAAGTCATCATACAGGCTTTGCTATGTATGCATTAAAGATGGCTTTAACAATAAACTTCTTCTAATTATGACAGTAGGGCATGGGTTCATATTATAAAATTTTAAGACATCAGGGATGATCATCCATAATTAATGTTCTAAATAAAAATATTGATGTAATGGAAACATTAAGATAAACATCAAGATAATATTCAGCCCCCCAAGAGGGTGATTATCTTAAAAGTCCCCAATGGCATTTATAGCATAATGGATACTCGTGAGTGTGCACGCTCGTGTGTGTGCATTTCACGTCTTGTCCTGCAGCCTCCCTTCAAAGGCGCACCCGGGGTGGAGGCTCCCGGCAGCTCTGGACAGTGAGACCCGCGCTGCGTCCGAGGGGCCAGTTGGCGCCCAGGGCTGCCTGCCCGTCCGCCAGCTGTGTTCACCTGCATGGTCCCTGCCTCTCAGAGAAGCAGGGCTGACGGAATAGCCAACAGGATATTCCAGAAACACCAGGTTGTGATTCCTAAGGCTGGATATCACACACATTGTGGCTTCCTCTTTGCTCTTTGGGGACCACTCCCCATGGGGAGGTCCTGGAGAGGACCTGGACTGAAGCCCCCACCAATGGCTGTGCGAGGCACCATCTGGAAGCGGGCCCCCCATCCTCCCGACACCCCAGGCCAGTATCAGGATGATGCTACCCCAGGGACACCTGGCCCATGACCCCATTAGAGACCCTGAGCCAGAACCATCTGCTGAGATGCTCCTGAATTCCTGATTTGCAGCACATGTGAGTCAATCACCCTCTATTGCTGGTTTAAGCTGGCACCAACAGGATATTCCAGAAACACCAGGCTGTGATTCCTAAGGCTGGATATCACACACATTGTGGCTTCCTCTTTGCTCTTTGGGGACCACTCCCCGTGGGGAGGTCCTGGAGAGGACCTGGACTGAAGCCCCCGCCAATGGCTGTGCGAGGCACCATCTGGAAGCGGGCCCCCCATCCTCCCGACACCCCAGGCCAGTATCAGGATATGCCACCCCAGGGACACCTGGCCCATGACCCCATTAGAGACCCTGAGCCAGAACCATCTGCTGAGATGCTCCTGAATTCCTGATTTGCAGCACATGTGAGTCAATCACCCTCTATTGCTGGTTTAAGCTGGCAAGTTTGCAGCAATAGATAACTAATAGGCTGGATTTAACAGAGAAGGCGATGGCACCCCACTCCAGTACTCTTGCCTGGAAAATCCCATGGACGGAGGAGCCCGGTGGGCTGCAGTCCATGGGGCTGCTATGAGTGGGACATGACTGAGTGACTTCACTTTCACTTTCACTTTCATGCACTAGAGAAGGAAATGGCAACCCACTCCAGTGTTCTTGCCTGGAGAATCCCAGGGACGGGGGAGCCTGGTGGGCTGCTGTCTATGGGGTCGCACAGAGTCGGACACGACTGAAGCGACTTAGCAGCAGCAGCAGGCTGGATTTAAACCAGGCAACCGACTGAAACGCCGAGTCTGTCACTTGCTTAGATAAGAGGCCTTGAAAACACATTTCATCTCTTATTTATGACTTCTCTGAAATTGAAACAATCATATTTACCTCAAAGCACTGCTTTAAAAAGTAATTGTGAGCCTACGACACAGTCTTGGCACAGCGTCAACATTCTTGGGGTGACTGGTTCATAAAGTTCACCCCGAACTCTCGTGGTGTGTCGCTGATAAGCTGGCATTATGTCCCCTCACCCCAGGCAAACTGACCACCCGTCCCTCTGGCATGACTGGAACTTGGCTGGGGGTGAAAGGTGCCTCTGGAGAGAGCTAAGAAAGGAAGTCCAGAAACTTCAGGTAGCCTGGCACACACCCCCCTCGCCCACACGTAGAGAGAGATTCTGGCTGCAGGGTTTCCTCACCGCATCTGTGAGACCTGGGCTCCAGGCCGCGTCTCTCAGAAGCTCGCGGTGGCCGCAGCGGCATCTGGCTGGCTGGGAGCTCTCTGCAGTCCCCGTCACTCTGGTCTCAAAGGGAGGCCCTGGGCCTGCCCTGGACCATCTCTCGAAGGATGGGATAGGGCCTGCTTCACACCTTCAGTGAGGCCATCGAGGAAGCCTCAGGCCTCACATGCGGCTGGAGGTGGCGGTGGCTGAGGAAAAGGCCACTCCTTGGATGCCGGAGGCCGCTGCTCCAGAGCTTAGCACTCAGGCCTGACGTCAGAGGCCCTCAGCAGGCCAGGGCCCTGGCCAGCCCCAAGTCACCCTCCTCCAAGGCCTCGGGCATCCCCCAGGTTCCCTGGAGTTCTCTACCTGCCTGCAGTTCTCACCGGTCACCTCCTCCACTTGCCATTCCTGCCCACCCCCCTGATGAAGGCTGGCTCCCTTCCCCCTTCAGGTCTGCACTGAGGCCTCTCTCCCTCTTGGAAGGGGCCTCCACCTCCCTGGGAGCCTCTCGGGGGCCCCGTGCTCACCCCAATAAATGAGACCATTTATGCCACAGCTGCGGCTCTGCCAGCCTCTCCCTGCCAGCCCTCCAAACCCGTCTCAACACGCCGGTGCCCGTCACACAGCAGACGCTCAACAAAGAATTGTTGATTAAACGCACAAACATACAAATAAATGCCTTTCGTTCCCCTTGGCTCCATTTTCCAAAGAGCAACATCTGGGGAGCAGAGTAGAATGTTCCTTTCTTCCCAGGAGCATTGTTGGCTGCAGCAGAGGAGCCAAGGAGGGGAGGAGGCAGAGGTGGGGGGCTGGCTGCGGGCCCGATGCCCAGGTGGGCGCCCACTGATAGCCCCTCAGCTGGAGGAGCACTCCCCCCCCCAGGCTAGGCCAGGTCTGTGGGGACTGCTGCAGGGCAGCCCGCTTCCTGTCCACAGGGATCACTGCAGAAGTCAAGAAGAAAGGGAAGGAGTCTTGAGTGAACTTACTTTCTTTTCTAAACAAAATGACACCGACCTGGGCTGGAGCACTTGACAAACTCCAGCACTTTGTGGGTTCCCTGTAATGAGGAGCCCTCAGCTACCGAATGACCCACAGCAGACACACCGGGGGAGCCGGCTAGCCCCGGGAAGCGCAGGGGTGAGAGCAGGTGCCCCGCACAGCCGGCCCTGCAGACCGAGGTGGGGCGCGTGGGGCCAGGCATGAGTGAGCCCGTGTGCGGCAGGGCTGGCTTCCTGCCAGGGGCGCCTCTTCACACGTCAGACGTCTCATCGGAGAGAAGGGGAATGGCTTCCAGAAACCCAGGCTCCCGACATCTGGTTTAGCACTCTTTCCTGCAGCCTGAATAAAGGCACTCGCAGCTTGCAAAGTCAGGCCGGAGTGAATGAGGGGAAGGAAGTTCTGACAACAGGCTTCGTTCCACCTGGTAGATGAGAGAGAGGACAGGAAGTCCAGGCGGGCCTTGGGAAGAGCAGTGGTGAGCGGGCAGCCCGCGGAACGCAGGGCAAGCGGAGACGCTGGAATTCAGGCCGCAGGACGACGCGTCCGCTTGGATGCTCAGGAGGTGGCTGGGGACAGCGCTGTCTCACCAGCTTGTTTTCTGCAGTTTGCTCTGCGCGGCTGGTATTTTGGAGCCAAGCGTGGCACTGTTTACGGTTCCCCAAGACAGTGTGAAGCATCAGGGCCGGCAGGTCAGGCTGACTGTGGCGGCCACCCTGGGCGAGGGAGGGGCAGGAAGCCGACGTTGACTGAATGTCCTTGAACTCCCATGATGTCAGCCTTGAAACACAGGGCAGTGTTATCACCCCAACTTCATGGATCAGATCAAGAGACATAAGTGCTCGCAGCTAAGAAGTGGCAGCTTCCAGTCTGTCTGTGGCTGTTGTTCTGGAGTGAGCCGCCTCCTCCAGGCAGTGACCACAGTGTCGACCGTCCGAGGGCACCTTCCACGCCAGGGGCAGAGCCGAGGTTTCCTGGCTCAGGGCAGGTTCCCTGGACCGACCACTTATCGAAGCCGGGCAGGCCTCAGCCCTCTCAGGCTCCGCTCTGCTCCACTCTCACAGTCCGCCTTCTGCGATATTGGAACTTAGTACATTTTCCATGAGACGGAAGAAGTATCAGCATAACTGCATAAAACTCACACTCACTTAGGCTTTTTTTTTTTTTCTCAAATTCGAAAATCCAAATTCCCCATCTGCTCACAGAACCTTGTCTGGAATTAACCAGACAGAGTGATACCCTTACATTACAGAGCGGCTGCAGAGTCAAGGAAATGAACTGCCTTTACAGCAGTTACCCCTTTTATGCCAAGAAACTCATCTAACTGAGAGCTGGTTGGAAAACCAGCTCTCAAATGTTGGGTATTAATCGGACCCTTGGCTGAAGCAGTCGCTCTATCAGCCAATTAAGGTCCTTGGAGCGAGGGTACACTGTCATCGAAGCCAACACACGGGGCTCAGCCTGGTCACACGCCATTTCCCCGCTCCCTGGCCCCTTCATCCCCAGTCTGCCGGCGAAACCAGGGGCTTTGAAAGCTCTCCAGGCCCCAGCTACCCATGAGCATTAGACAAGAAGCCCCAGCCAGTTCCCGAGACCTGCGGAACGTCTGTGAATGTTCACGGAGGCTCATGGAGGAGCATGTGTGTGTTCTCCTGGAGAGAGAAGCAGTGAGTCAGGAGAAGTGGGAATCCAGGGGCAGATGGGCGGGTCGAGACAGCACAGAGACAGTCTCCACCACGCTTCTCTCCAACGTGGAGAGGAGCGCGAGTTTGGAACCCAGCCGCCTTTGGTCGTGGTGGTTTTCAGATCAACATGTACTAGAGACAAATGTGGCCAGCGCTTATGGGTGAGACGCGCAGACCTGAAGTCCAGAGTCAATGGACTCCCACTGGGATCCAGTCACTCTCCAGTCCAGAACCCTGGGAAGAGAATTGAAACGCTCAGCTGTCCGTGCTGTCAACCTCGATTGCTCAGCGACTGCAGCGAAAACCGTCTCACACTTAACACGTAGCTCGTGCTCAACACGTGTTAGTCACCGTTGCTCTTGTTCTCTGATGATTGTTTCCCCAAATCCTCCTGGACTCGGGCAGCCACGCTTCCCATTAAAAACAAGTCTGAGATCGGACATGAATTGAGGCCTCAAGTCTGGATGGCTGTCCCCTGAGTGGGCCAGGCTGCTCCGGTGTGCAATGCACGTGTGTGTAAACCTGGTCAAGCCCTGGAGACTTTCTGGTGAGTCTCAGAGAACAGGTGTGCACCCCCAAGGACAAGAAGCAGTGAGTGAGAGGAACAGAGAACCACGGCAACTGCGGTACAGTTGTGGACAAAGAGCACAGACCCACTGGAAATACTCCGATCGTCGAGGAAGAAGTGGAGGATTTTCATGGATGGGATTGTGTGGGAAATGGCCTCAGGCTCCCAGCGCCCCAATCTCCAGGGACACACAGCTCCCTGCAGCTGTCTGTGGGGCCACCCACACACGCAGGAGTGACTAGCATGGCGGGCTGAGCTGGGGAGTAGAGGGGACAATCCTGGCTGACTGTCCTCAGCTCACGGGTCTTGATGGCAAAAGAAGTTGTCACTTGGCTGAAGGGTGGCTCCTCAGGGAGCAGCGTCAGCAAGGTCTACGGCTGGAAGAAGGTCAACCCGATGCTGAAAAGTACAGAGAGATTTCTTTTTTACCTTTCTGGTGTTGTTCCTGATAGTTATCCAAGACTTGGCCCAGTGGGTTTTGTCCAGGAAAAATTTAGTGGCCACCACAATAACTCATGGGCCGGCCTTAGAATTCTTTGCTTCCAAGCCAAGCAAGAAGAGAGTTACAGAAAAGAACCTCCGGGTGCATTCACCTGGCATCTGGACTCCCTCCTCCTTTGCCTTTGGCGGAAACAGCCCAGCGGTCCTTGGATGGGCTGACATGGGTGGTAACTAAGGAGAGACCTTGGAGCCGTTCCCCCGCCCATCCTTCTTCTGAACTGTCTCCAGGGGCAGAGGAACCTGGCAGGTTACAGTCCACGTGTTCGCAAAAGAGTCGGACACGACTGAGCAACTAAGGAACAAGTCATGGGCGGTGCTGCAGCGGTCAGTCCTGTGCAGCGTTTAAGCACACGTGTCGATTTCTCTTGAGTGCCCTGAGGTCCCTTGGCGCCTCGAAGATCACGTGTCTACACAGACTTTACATCTTTCGTTTTCGTTATGCTTTGCCCTCTTCCCTCCCTCTCCTACAATACGAGCCCCATGGAGGCAGCAACTTTTGCCTGTTGGTTCGAGCCTAAGTCTCCAATGCACAGGAAACAGGTGGCTCAGTATTTCTGGCGACTGCAGAAACCAGGGAGGCCTGAGGGTAGAACAGCCTTTTGCTCCAGGAGCCCCCGAGGACTGAGTGAAACCGCCTGCAGGGGACGGGAGGCTGCAGGTGGGGCTGGGGTCAGAGACGGGGAGACCGGCGCGAAGGGCCGGGACCTGCCAAGGAGCGTGGGGACCAGGGGAAGGATGTCCATCAGGGCAGCGGCCAGATTCGTGCAGACAGCTTCGACCGGAAAGTATGAAATTCTCGCTCAAAGCAGCTGAAGCTGAGGGGGGCTACAGAGGAAGGACACGCAGCCCTGCGAGGGGCCGGCTCCACCGCAGGACCTCTGGGTCAGGGGGCTGCTCTTCTCGCCTCCCTTTGCCTTTGGCCTGTGCCAGGGTCCAGCCCTCTCCTTGTCGCCGGGGTGTGAAGTGGCGAAGGAGGTGCCCAGCCTTTCTCACCCTTTCAGACCCGGCTCTGGGAGAAGGGCGGCCACTGCTGCCTCCCCGCGGCCACCACTTCTCCCAGAAGGTCCTTCAGGAGTCCCCCTGGGCTCGAGGCTCCTTTCAGGGGCTGCTGGCCTGCCCAGCATGGCCAGTCTCTAACCAGGGGCCCCAGATTCACCTGAAAATGTGTGTGCCCGTGTGTGCTCGTGAGTGGGGCGGGTGTGCACGTGTGTGATGGTGGAGGAGAGGCCAGGGAGTTGGGGGAGGTTGGGGAAACTGGACTGAAGAAGCTGGCGCCATGAAGGTGAAGAGAGACAGGCGGGGGCATCAGAGGGGTGGGAGGAGCCCCCTGAAGGGGACAAGGGCCTGCTGGACGCTGACGTGGAGGACTAGGTGGGTCCCTGTGCCACTGACTGAAATAAGGGAAAGTGGAAGAGAATCAGGTTTCCTGGTTTTGTTACTCTCTAACACACACTCAGGCATTTTCAATTTAAGTCAAAAGATATGCCTGAAAATTGTGATCAGTAAGAGGCAAAGGAAACTAAGGCACACGGAGTCCTTTCCTCTGAGGCCTGAGATCTCACACAGACAACATTAAAAGTGCCCAGAGGTGGCACAGATGGAAAGTGAAGGTTTTCACCATATATGTATAAATTTAATATGTGCATAGGTGTGATAAAATGGGGTAGTGAGATAGCATACTGCCTCAAATTGAGAAGGATCAGAATTTATGAGTTTTTCAGTAAATAGGTAAACTAACTTTAGTGCTCATGGAATAATTAAATACAGATAATGAGAATGAGTTGACAAAAATGAGACTATGGTGCAGGGGTAAGTGTTGATATTTAGACAGGTGTTAGGTGATACAGGTAAGTAGGTGGCTAGACGGATGAATAAACTGGTTTCCAGTAGCTGCCATAATAAATCATCAAACCCTGGTGGCTTAAACAATAGAAATACGCCCTCTGTCAGTTCTGGAGGCCCCGGGTCTGAGAGCAGGGTGGCAGTGGCACCGTGCTCACCCCGAGGTCCCGGGGAGAACCCGCCCTCCGTCTCTTCCAGCTTCCGGCAGCTCTGAGGTCCTCGGCTTTGGCCACATCGCTGCAGCCTCTGACCCCCGTCCCAGGGCCTCTCCTCTCCTCCTGGGTCTCCCCTTGTGTATTTCCTATGAGGACATCTGCCACTAGATTGAGGGCCACCCAGATAATCCAGGAGGACCTCATGTCCAGGTCATTTACTTGGGCACATCTACAAAGACCCTTTTTCCAATTAAGGTCACAGTCACAGGTCTGGGAACGAAGACATGGACACATCTTTTGGAGGGGTGGCCGCTTCAGCCCCTACTATGTAGATAGATAGCATTTAGAGTTTCTCTGAATAAGCTCTCTTTCATCCACCCCTCTAGTGTCCATCCCTCCAGCGTCCACGCCTCCAGCGTCCACCCCTCCAGTGTCCATCCCTCCAGTGTCCACCTCTCCAGTGTCCACCCTCCAGTGTCCACCTCTCCAGTGTCCACCCCTCCAGTGTCCATCCCTCCAGTGTCCACCCTCCAGTGTCCACCCTCCAGTGTCCATCCCTCCAGTGTCCACCTCTCCAGCATCCACCCCTCCAGTGTCCATCCCTCCAGTGTCCACCCACATCCACCAACCCTCCAGTGTCCACTCCTCCAGTGTCCATCCCTCCAATGTCCACCCCTCCAGCATCCACGCCTCCAGCATCCACCAACCCTCCAGTGTCCACTCCTCCAGTGTCCATCCCTCCAATGTCCACCCCTCCAGCATCCACGCCTCCAGCATCCACCAACCCTCCAGTGTCCACTCCTCCAGTGTCCATCCCTCCAATGTCCACCCCTCCAGCATCCACGCCTCCAGCATCCACCAACCCTCCAGTGTCCACTCCTCCAGTGTCCATCCCTCCAATGTCCACCCCTCCAGCATCCACGCCTCCAGCATCCACCAACCCTCCAGTGTCCACTCCTCCAGTGTCCATCCCTCCAATGTCCACCCCTCCAGCATCCACGCCTCCAGCATCCACCAACCCTCCAGTGTCCACTCCTCCAGTGTCCATCCCTCCAATGTCCACCCCTCCAGCATCCACGCCTCCAGCATCCACCAACCCTCCAGTGTCCACTCCTCCAGTGTCCATCCCTCCAATGTCCACCCCTCCAGCATCCACGCCTCCAGCATCCACCAACCCTCCAGTGTCCACTCCTCCAGTGTCCATCCCTCCAATGTCCACCCCTCCAGCATCCACGCCTCCAGCATCCACCAACCCTCCAGTGTCCACTCCTCCAGTGTCCATCCCTCCAATGTCCACCCCTCCAGCATCCACGCCTCCAGCATCCACCAACCCTCCAGTGTCCACTCCTCCAGTGTCCATCCCTCCAATGTCCACCCCTCCAGCATCCACGCCTCCAGCATCCACCAACCCTCCAGTGTCCACTCCTCCAGTGTCCATCCCTCCAATGTCCACCCCTCCAGCATCCACGCCTCCAGCATCCACCAACCCTCCAGTGTCCACTCCTCCAGTGTCCATCCCTCCAATGTCCACCCCTCCAGCATCCACGCCTCCAGCATCCACCAACCCTCCAGTGTCCACTCCTCCAGTGTCCATCCCTCCAATGTCCACCCCTCCAGCATCCACGCCTCCAGCATCCACCAACCCTCCAGTGTCCACTCCTCCAGTGTCCATCCCTCCAATGTCCACCCCTCCAGCATCCACGCCTCCAGCATCCACCAACCCTCCAGTGTCCACTCCTCCAGTGTCCATCCCTCCAATGTCCACCCCTCCAGCATCCACGCCTCCAGCATCCACCAACCCTCCAGTGTCCACTCCTCCAGTGTCCATCCCTCCAATGTCCACCCCTCCAGCATCCACGCCTCCAGCATCCACCAACCCTCCAGTGTCCACTCCTCCAGTGTCCATCCCTCCAATGTCCACCCCTCCAGCATCCACGCCTCCAGCATCCACCAACCCTCCAGTGTCCACTCCTCCAGTGTCCATCCCTCCAATGTCCACCCCTCCAGCATCCACGCCTCCAGCATCCACCAACCCTCCAGTGTCCACTCCTCCAGTGTCCATCCCTCCAATGTCCACCCCTCCAGCATCCACGCCTCCAGCATCCACCAACCCTCCAGTGTCCACTCCTCCAGTGTCCATCCCTCCAATGTCCACCCCTCCAGCATCCACGCCTCCAGCATCCACCAACCCTCCAGTGTCCACTCCTCCAGTGTCCATCCCTCCAATGTCCACCCCTCCAGCATCCACGCCTCCAGCATCCACCAACCCTCCAGTGTCCACTCCTCCAGTGTCCATCCCTCCAATGTCCACCCCTCCAGCATCCACGCCTCCAGCATCCACCAACCCTCCAGTGTCCACTCCTCCAGTGTCCATCCCTCCAATGTCCACCCCTCCAGCATCCACGCCTCCAGCATCCACCAACCCTCCAGTGTCCACTCCTCCAGTGTCCATCCCTCCAATGTCCACCCCTCCAGCATCCACGCCTCCAGCATCCACCAACCCTCCAGTGTCCACTCCTCCAGTGTCCATCCCTCCAATGTCCACCCCTCCAGCATCCACGCCTCCAGCATCCACCAACCCTCCAGTGTCCACTCCTCCAGTGTCCATCCCTCCAATGTCCACCCCTCCAGCATCCACGCCTCCAGCATCCACCAACCCTCCAGTGTCCACCTCTCCAGCGTCCACCCCTCTAGTGTCCACCCCTCCAGCGTCTACCTCTCCAGCATCCACCCCTCCAGCGTCCACCCCTCCAGCGTCCACCCCTCCAGTGTCCAATCTGATTTATTCTCTGCTCCTAGTTGCGTAACTCCTGCAACTTGCGCAGCCGCCAGTCTCCAGCATCAATCTTACTGTATCATTTTGGGCCACAAGCTCACAAAAGGCTACATTTTTAAAAAGATGATTGTCAAACCAGACGCCAGAAACTCTCATGAGATACTCTACAACTCATACCTCGGGCTCCCAGGCTCTGTTTTAAGGACAGTCTGGTAATAGAAACACCGTGTGCACTCTCCTCGGCCTTCCACAGGCTGACTCACACGCATGTCAGTCACATGCAGGCAGGCGAGCTTCTGGAGCATGAGGGGTGGGGGTAAAGCAAGTGCTTGTTCGAAATTTGTCTTTTGGCCAAAACAGTCACCACGTCCACAGTCCCAGGACCAGGGTCCCAGGGACCAGCTGTCATATAAAGCATGTCTATCGGGGGAGGAATTAAAGAGTATCCCATTTCTTTAATCTTCCATTCCTTATTGCTAAAATAACTTTTCTTTAAAAAAGGAATTTGCTTGGGCCAGTGAAAGAGGAAGACTGAGGTTTGTTTCTGCTCAGTTTCCAAGGTGCAAACAACCTAAAGAAAGCAAGGTTTTCTCTGCATCCCAGATGGGTCAGGGTGAGAGCTTCCCACACGGCTGTCAATGAAGGCAGATTGGAGAGTGATGGGGTGGCTGCAAGGCGGTGTGCCCAGGAGAAAGGAGGAATGAAAACTGACTGGAAACACTAAAGGAAATAAAGATAAATTAGGCTTTGTTAGGGAAAGATTTAAATACACAGCAGCTGAGTAGAACAAATGGATTTGTTCATTTTAATTGATCAGACTTCTCTCTTAATCTATAATCATTTTTTCTTTGTATCAGCAAAAATTCTCTGACTCAAAGTATAAAATAGCTAATTGAGTTGTTTTTAGTAACCTACCCATATTTCCATTGATGTGCTAAAATGAAAGAGAGAAACTAAGTTGTTTTTCAAAGAGTTAACTCTGATCACCATATAACATCTCTCTCTGGCAACAGGAGCCCATCAGCCCCATTACGAACGCAAGCCCTCAGCAGCAGTCCCGCTTCTAAGCACTGTCTCGTGTCTGGCTCACCTCTGTTCCATTCTATCTTTCACTTTATGCAAGTGTTTCTGCTTTTTCCAACGTGCTCTTGGGTGTATATAAATATAAATAAATACACACACACACACACACACACACACATATCAAATTACACGAAGAATTAAGGAGACGCTCTAAGTGAAAGTCACCTTTATGTCTGTTTTTTTTCTGAATATTTCAGGCAACGAAAATTTAATTCATATAAATATTCATGATTTTTCCAACAATCCACATATACATCTCAACATGTATCTTCCTTTTTTCTCTGTGTTTCTGTTGAAAGCTTCTTTACTTAAAAAAAAATCTTGTAATACAGCCTTCCTTTGAATAGAAACTCCATTAATAGGCCAGAATTATGTAGGAAATAAAGTGAACTAGGACTAGTATTATTCACTTATACTTACAGTTTAATACCATATTATTAAATTTTCAGTTCCTATTATTAAAATGACATTTATATCCTGTTCAACTGCCAGGATAAAAAAAAAAATCAGCTCCTGAGAAGCATGGTGTCCAAATGTAGAATAAACTATAATGCCTCGAATTAACTGCTTCTATTACTCAACAGAAATAAAAGGTATAATGCAAATGGTAAAGGTTGCAGAGAACAGCTGGAAAATATTGCCCTCTTGATGGAAGTTACCTTAATTGTGAAATAATTCCCAAGCCAGGATACCATTATTTAAATTTGCTTTTCTGTCCCCTGGGCAATTTTTTATTATTCTGTGTCTAAGTAATAAAGTCTCCCTCTGTTGTTTACTTATACTCATTGCTGTCAGTTGCCTGGCCAATAAAATACATAAACTAGTATTTATCACAAGAAATACGTGTGTTTTATAGACATCTATGGTAAATTTTCAGTACTTTTTACAGGTTCTGTAACCAATACCAAGTCTCTAAACATCCAAGACACCTTCTGCCCCGAGGGCAGCATTTCCCAGCTGCGACATTAAACATTAGTCACCGGCTATTTTGTGAAATGTATAAATTAATCCATATTACAACTCCGCATCTAATTAGTACTCCATTCACTCTCTTGAGCTCCTACGGGATGCGGGTGCTGTGCTGGGATAAATAAGGTCTCACCCGTGGGAGGGGCTGGGCGCCTCCGCGGCGTACGGACAGTGCAGACCTTGAGGCTACGCCTGCCAGTTCTTACCTGAACTCAGTTTTAAACAGAACTTCTTTACTGGGCAGGTAACAAGCCAACGACTAAAACTAAAATAAAAGAATAATTGTGGCGATGATGACTATAATAATCACAATTAGAAAACCACTTGAAGAATGTCAAGGCCGACAGTTCACAGTGGAAATGCTGGTCACTCAGTGGTGTCGGACTCTTTGAAACCCCATGGTAACTGCCAGGCTCCTCTGTCCATGGGGTTTCCCAGGCAAGAATACTGGAACGGGCTGTCATTCCCTTCTCCAGGGGATCTTCCCCACCCAGGGATCAAACCCAGGTCTCCTGCATTGGAGGCAGATTCTTCACCATCTAAGCCACCAGGGAAGTGCTTTTTTAAGTGAACAATGCAAAGAAATAGAGGAAAGACTAGCGATACCTTCAAGAAAATTGGGAGTTATCAAGGGGACAGTTCACGTAAGGACACAATAAAGGACAGAAAAGGTAAAGATCTAACAGAAACAGGAGAGATTAAGAAAAGGAGGCAAGAATACACAGAAGAATCACACAAAAAAGGTCTTAAAGATGTGGACAACCATGACATTGAGGTCCCTCACCTACAGCCAGACATCCTGGAGTGTAAAGTCAAGTGGGCCTTAGGAAGCGTCACTTACAAACAAAGCTAGTTGAGGTGATGCAATTCCAGCTGAGCTACTTCACATCCTAAGAGACGATCCTGTTAAAGTGCTGCACTCAATATGCCAGCAAGTTTGGAAAACTCAGCAGAGGCCACAGGTCAGTTTTTATTCCAATCCCAAAGAAGTGAAAGGCTAAACAATGTTCAAACTAACGCACAATTGCACTCATTTCACATGCTAGAAAGGTAATGCTCAAAATCCTTCAAGCTAGGCTTCAACTGTATGTGCACAAAGAGCTTCCAGATGTACAAGCCGGATTTAGTAAAGGCAGAGGAACCAGACATCAAATCGCCAACATTTTTGGATCACAGAAAAAGCAAGGGAATTCCAGAAAAAAAATCTGCTTCATTAGCTATGCAAAACTCTTTGATTGTGTGGATCCAACAGGCTGTGTAAAATTCTTAAGAGATGGGAATACCAGAGCACCTTATGTGCCTCCTGAGAAAACTGTTTGCAGATTAAGAAGCAACAATTAGAACCAGACATGGAACAACTGACTGTTTCAAAACTGGGAAAGCAGTACATCAAGGCTGTATGTCACCCTGCTTATTTAACTTATACTCAGAGTACATCATGAGAAATGCCTGGCTGGATGAATCACAAGCTGGAATCAAGGTTGCTGAGAGAAATATCAATGACCTCAGATGTGCAGATGGCATCACCCTAATGGCAGAAAGCAAAGAGGAACTAAACAACCTCTTGATGAAAGTGAAAGAGGAGAGTGAAAAAGCTAGCTTAAAACTGAACATTCAGAAAACTAAGATCATGGCATCTGGCCCCTTCACTTCATGGCAAATAGATAGGGAAATAATAGAAACAGTGACAAATTTTATTTTCCTGGCACTGTGGCCAGTGACTGCAGCCATGAAATTACGAAGCTTGTTCCTGGAAGAAAATCTATGACAAATCTAGACGGCGTGTTAAAAACCTGAGATGTCACTTTGCCAACAAAGGTCCATATAGTCAAAGCTATGGATTTTCCACTACAGATGTGAGAGTTGGACCATAAAGAAGGCCGAGTGCCAAAGAACTGACGCTTTAGAACTGTGGTGCTGGAGAAGACTCTTGAGAGTCCCTTGGATAGCAAGGAGATCCAACCAGACAATCTTAAAGGAAATCAACCCTAAATATTCATTGGAAGGACTGATGCTGAAGCTGAAGCTCCAATACTTTGGCCACCTGATGCAAAGAGTCGACTCATTGGAAAAAGACTCTGATGCTGGGAAAGATTGAAGGCAGGAGGAGAAGGGGAGGACAGAGGATGAGATGGTAGGATGTCATCACCAACTCAGTGGACAAGAGTTTGTGCAAGCTCCGGGAGTGGTGCAGGGAGAGGGACACCTGGCATGCTGCAGCCCATGGGGTCACAGAGCCGGCAACAAGTGAGCGACTGAACGATAACAACAATAATGCCCACAAACCATACTGACTCTGTCATGGCCGACAAATGGGAATGAAATATCTGTGTAAGAAAAGCCTCTTATTAAAAAAACACAAACAGGGATGAAAAGAGCATATTCATGGGGAATGTTAGAGCGTGCTCCCTGCCAGTTAGTCCCGCCTGCATACACGCACGCTCAGTCGCGTCTGACTCTTTGCGACCCCATGGACTGTAGCCCATGAGGCTCCTCTGTCCTGGGGATTCTCCAGGCCAGAATACTGGAGTGGTTGCCATGCCCTCCTCCAGCAGATCTTCCCGACCCAGGGATCGAACTTGGGTCTCTTGTGTCTCCTGCATCGGCAGGCGGGCTCTTCACCACCAGCGCCAGCTGGGAAGCCCCAGTTAGTCCTGCAGGAGACTAGAGCTGGCAGCAGCCAGCGGCCAGGGGTGAGGTGAGGCTGCAGTTACCCACGTTTGCACAGCATTTTGGTGGATTCTAAACAACCTAATGAGCTAAAGAAAGCTGACCCCCAAAAACCAGTCCAAGGAAGTGTCCTGGTTGGAAAAATCAGATGCAAACCCACATGTGGGCTATGTGTGTGTGAAATCACCGTTCTGAGGAATCTTTTAATTTTAAACAGAAACCGCTTTACCCAGAGTTTGCAATGCCAACTGCCAATGCTGAAAGAAAATTACAATAATGATGATAAAAACCAAATTGGTTAGAAAGAAGAGAAAAGAAATCCTTCTTGTTGGACAAAGAAGTTAAGGATTCCTTTTCTCTAAGTTTCACATTCATCTTTTCAAAAACTTTCTTCCCTAAAATGCCACAACATAGTAAGCACTTGTACCGTAAAATCTCAAGGATAATTTTTAAGCAGTTTTGTTTTCACTGACATTCCTGAAATGAATACAGACATCGAACCGTCTGCCCCTTGCCTGTGAATTTCAGACCCTACACAGTACCTTAGCAGACTTTCAGAGACTCACTCACTCTTAACCAGACCGTTTAGACTACCTTCCCCCTCTGTTCATGCCATTCTCCAGAGCAGGAAAATGTATCATGTATCATATCATTTGCCCAAAACCAATTTTTCTGAGTTCCATGGTCATCATCTCCATCTTCCTGGAACAGAGCGTCTTACAAGTGTTGCCAACAGTCATTCAGACTTGACCGCTGGTCACTTCCTAGACAAGGCTGCCTTGACAACCAGTACCTGGTCACCCGACAACCAGTCTATGTAATGAGATGTTGCTGTCCTGCCGTGTGGCTGCATGTCTGACTGGGATGCGAGGGAGAAAGGCTCACACTCAGCCTCAATTACCTACCCCAGGCTGGTCAGGAAAGACAGACATAATTGGTATAATGCTTTTGTGGGGGAGGGGCACAAAATTTAGGAAGCCAGAAACCAAATAGGATACTGGCCACATGTTAAAAAACGTCTCTGTAAGGCCCCGGACAGGGGCGGCAGGGAGGAGTTTCGGGAGAAGTGAGCCAGCATCAGATCAGGGTGACCGGCTCTGTCCTTCATCAGCCCAGCGCGGGCTCGCTGCCTGGACCAGTCAATCTGTCTTCATTTTGCTGGCAGCTGACATTTGCCTGCAACACGGCATTCCTAAAAACGATACGATCCAAGAATGTCTTTTATTTACATTACAATATTCAGCACAGCCCTTATTTCTTAATTCATATAAGTAAAGACATCTTAAACTTCTCATTTTAGCATAAAGCAATAGTCTGTGCTCTGATCAAAGACAGTAACTCTTGGGTTCTTTCCCTCTGGTTAATTTCGATAAAATATAGTCCTTCACAGAAAAAGCAGTTTTATTTCTAAAAGAAAGAATAACAGAAAAGAGCAGGCCGTGAGCCTACGACTTCGGCAAAGAGTCAGATTTAGAATAATCATTTGGAGATTAAATGTCGCTTCTGAAAGGATCAGTAATAATTGGAGAATGAGCACTTACCCACCCAACTGGGTTACTTCTTTAGCAACATTTTTATCTCAGTTTTGGACATTGTAGAGTGTTTGAAGAATTAATTCCTAATTTAAAAATTGTTAGTATCTACTTCTGCTTCAATTTGGGGAATTTTTTTTCTATCAAAATTAAATAGATGTATCTACTTGTGTAATTATTTGGTATTGTTGATGGTGAAAATTTAATGTAATCAGAATTTTTTTTTAATCAAAGAGAAACATCATCATGATACTCCTCTGCTAACGCATCTCCTTCACATTGCATAGTCGTTATTTCACGAAGCAAAGACCCTGTGTACATCACACGTTAATTGTACACCTGGGAGACCCAGCTACCACTTTTTTGATGTGTCTGTGTGTGTATGTGTGCGTGAGGGAGAGAGCTTTATTACCCTTACTGATGCCTCAGCGCCGCTCAGCCATCCGTAGCTGGAGACACTCATGTGCGTGCTTGTCATGTAGACGAGCCTGGGCTCGTCTGTCGGGCCTTCCTGGGTCGAGGGTTCACTGGCACAGACTAGGTTCTGTCGCTCAGTCTTCCCGCCGACTAAAGCCGCTGGGAAAACCGTTCACGCCGGCTCTGTGTTTGCAGAGGGGAACAAGATACTGTAATTTGAGTTTAACAGAGCATGGCCAGAACGTATGCACGTTACCCGGAGTGGACGGAGGGCGCCTGGCCAGCAGAGCAGATGCGTGGAGCAGGGGCTCTTCCTGCTCGCCTGGCGCTCGTCTGGACCTCCCCTCCCGCCCTTTGGCTGCAGTTAGCGCTTCCCTGGTGGAACCTGCCTGCCAGACTCCAGCTCAGCTAACGAAGAAGATGAGAGACCACTTCAAGATGTGGAGAAGGAAGCGCCTGCGCTCACCTCCTCCCCTAACACAACAGTCTGCAACCACATATAAAGGAACTCCCTCGGACAAGGACCTAAACGCGAGGTAAAGAGTCTCCACACGAAGGGTAAAGGAAGCTCCGGGGTGGGCAGGAGAGCTAGAGAGAGGGTCTCACGGAAGAAAGGCCCACAGCCCTGCCCTGCGACCCACCGCTGGGAGGGGGCACAGGGGGGTGAAGCTTTTCCCCGAGAAGCAGGGACTGAAACTCCGTATCAGGCACCCCAGCTCCTGGATCCTGCACAGGAGAGACGAACCCACAAACGCCTGGCTTTGGAAAACGAGGAGAACTGTGAGACTGTTGCTGCTGCTGCTATGTCACTTCAGTCGTGTCCGCCTCTGTGACCCCATAGACGGCAGCCCACCAGGCTCCCCGTCGCTGGGATTCTGCAGGCAAGAACACTGGAGTGGGGTGCCATTGCCTTCTCCACTGTAAGACTGCAGGGAACAGGAAATCCACTCCTAAAAGGCGCACATGCGGGCTCACTCAACCCAGAAACGAGCACAAAAACTCCAGGTCAGCGAGCACGTGGGCCGTAAGTGGAGGTAACCCAGTTACTAATCTCGAGCCATCCCCCAGAGAGGCAGGAGCCAGCTGGGGTGCTCCCCAGGGACTGAGTCGCTGCTGGAGCCGTGCCTGCCGTTTCACGCTGCCTTGTGAGCGCCGGGCCAAGGGTGCCGATTTGAGGACCCCCTCTGATCTGTTAGCTCCAGTGGGTGCGCCCTGCTGAGGGCCCTGCTAACCCCTCACTGCTTGACTGGGGCCAGCTGGCTGTTTGCTCTGCTGGCTATGACAAATCCAGCATCCCTATATGATAAAAACTCTCAACAAAGCGGGTAGAAAAGGAATGTGCCAGAGCATAATAAAGGCCACATACGCCCACCCACAGCCGACATCCTCATTGATGCGAAGCTGAAAGCTCTTCCTCTGAGGTCAGAAGCAAGACAACAAGGTCCCCTCTAGCCACTTTTATTCAACACAGTACAGTGCTGGAAGACGAAGCCCCAACAATTAGGCAATAAAAAGAAGAGAAGGCATTCATGTTGGGAAGGAAGAGGTAAGACTGCTGCTCTTTGTAGATGGCACGACACTGCATGTAGGAAAACCTAAAGACGCCACCAAAACCATTAGAACCGATGAATGGATCCAGGTAGCGTCACCAGGGATCCCCACCGCTCTAGGCTCGCCTCTACTGTCTTGGCACATTGGATTTTAATGAAGTGACTAATTTTTGCTCAAGTTAACCATCTTTTGTTTTTGATGAGGTTGAGCAAGAAAAGACTGCAGAATAGACATGAAGTTGTAAACATTTGAGCACAATTTTATTTTTTTCACGTCAGCTCACCTGAGAGAAAGGGGTGGGGAAAAGACACTTCGCTCACGCCATGGACACACCGAACACACCTCTCAGGTGCAAGTGTGTTCGCATCCGACCATTTGCCCCACAACTCGTGAATAACTGAGACTCAGTTCCTGAAGCAGCTTTCTGTTTCGTCACAGCAGCCATGGGGACGTGTGTGTGAGCCTCAGGACACCTTCTGGCCCTGACTCCTAACTTCCATCCCCAGCGCATGTCCTGGGGCAGAAAGTCAGCCTGAGATGGAGCATGGTTATCTCAAGGAGCATGGTCAAATTAATGTGAGTGCCGTGACGCACGTCAGCAAGGAAATCACGTGGTCCTGGACACCTTGTACCCACGAGGTTTCATTTAGCCGCACACCATACGTCAACAGTCAGGGTTTGGTGTTGAGAACGTGTAGCTGGGAAAGCTGTCCATCTCCTGCACATGCAGACCATGTTTCTGGCCCTCCAGCTCATCATTCACGTCCCACAGGTTCTGTCCTGAGTGGTTCTCACTATAAACAACTCTGTGTCAGGCCACTCATCCCACGAGCGCACCTCTGGCCTACCACAAAGGGTGGCTGCGGCAGTGGAACTCTGTGTTTATATTCACCATTTCTGTTTAGTCATCGGTTCAGTTCAGTTGCTCAGTCTTGTCCAACCCTTAGTGACCGCACAGACTGCAGCCCGCCAGGCCTCCTGTCCATCACCAACTCCTGGAGTTTGCTCAGACTTGTCCATTGAATCAGTGATGTCATCCAACCATCTCAACCTCTGTCGTCCCCTTCTCCTTCTGCCTTCAATCTTTCCCAGCATCAGGGTCTTTTTCAATCAGTCAGGTCTTTGCTCAGTTGGCCAAAGGATTGGAGCTTCAGCTTCAGCATTAGTCCTTTCAATGAATATTCATGACTGATTTCTTTTAGGATTGACTGGTTTGATCTCCTTGCAATCCAAGGGACTCTGAAGAGTCTCCTCCAACACCACAGTTCAAAAGCATCCATTCTTTGGCGCTCAGGTTTCTTTATGATCCAACTCTGAAAAGCTTTTTCCAGAGTTATCATCACCACCAGCCTATTATAACAGGCAATGATGCTTTCAGCAATGCTCATTTAAAATGTTTTATAGGAGACCTTGCATGTCTTCATGATACCAACCTGTTTCAGGCTGACAACGGCTTCTAGTTTATTAAATTGCTGGTTACTTCTCAAGTGTCTACAAAATTCCACCAAGATCTAGGGATGCCCTTGTATTTTTTTTTTATAACTTTGCCCACTCTGCAGGACCTACGCACATGCCATACTTTTGTTAAGGTATATCTTTCCCAAATCTGCTAGCACACAGCAGATGCTCAATAAACCCTGCAAGAAAGAACAGGCAGTCTTACCTGAATCTCTCATGTACCTACTGCTGTGGAAGAAAATATTCAAGGAACCAGCTGCCTGAAAGGTGCTAAGAATCCCTAGGACTAGATGCACTTGAAAAAGAGACCAGGCTCATGAGGAGGTTGTTGAAAACCCTCACGGACGACTCCGACACAGACTAGACCCAGCCGGCTCTGCCAACAGCGGGCGTGAGGTCAGGTCTGGAAACAGGCCACGCTGGCCTCCTCAGAGAAACAGCTCCAGCCTTAAGAAGTCCTGCCGTGGGGGCCCTGCTCAGCAGTCCTTAAACCACCCCTTTCCACCTCCTGCCTCCTCTGTTTTCCTTCCTTCCTTCCCTCCCTACCACCCTCTCCCTTCTCTTCTTTCCTCACTCTCTTTCTGGTCTCAGAGCCCCTCGTGAGGCTCGTCCAGGTGTGCTGTTTATAGAAGGACTGTAGTCTCCCAGCATGGCTTGTGTGCAGAGATCAGAGACTCCATCCCGGGGACAAGTCTCCACCTCTTCAGGGAGGGGAGAGTGCGAGGCTTCCCGGGAGGAGCTGTGCCCGAGTCAGCGCCCCAGGATGCTTGCTCAGGGCAGCAGTTCGCAAGCATAAATGACCCACACATGGACCTGCTGTTCTCCTATTATGCTCGTTATCATGAACTGCCGAGGTTAACCATTGGGCCAGGCCGGAGTGAACCTTCTCTGAAAAGTTAACCAGCTTTTAGTTTAGAACATCCTTCTTGGTGGCAAACATTTTTGAACCAACAAATGACTGACTGCTCCAGGACTTGCTATTTTTAACATCTTCTAAATGACCGCTCTTACTGGTCCGCGGTGGGTGGGCAGCTGTTTGTAATTACGGCCATCCATGTGGTCCACAGGTGAGCCAGGCTGCGGAGCTGGGCTTCTGGTGAAATGTTTTCAAGTAACCTGCTGCCACATTGCACTTGGCAGCCAAACCACACCCAGTGGAAATTTGCTAAAAGAGACGGCCGGGCGAGGGCTCCCTAAAACACAGCAGTGACTCACGCTCGTAAACCATCATCGCCATGGCGATTCTTGAAACACACAGCCGGGCGGAGCCGCAGGAGGCGGGGTGGGGCCTCGGGCACCCCGGGAACTGCTCACAGGCCACTTGTTCAGAACATCATTCCCCAACTTGGGCTCCTACAGTCCTTACCAGTGTGGCCAGGAGTCAATTTGCTGCTGAAAAGAAAGGCCTCCTCGGCCAGGTGGAGAGGAAGTCTCCCTCCAGAATGGCTGCAAACCCTGAAATACGCGTGTCCATCTGCACCCCAGCCACATCGAGAGGCTGCGTGGCCTGGGGAGGGCAGTGCTTGGCTTTAAACTCAGGAGCTACTGAAACCAAGCAAAGAGCCAAATAAAAGACCTCCAGAAAATCTGCCCTCTTTCCGTCACTGTGACGGCCGCCAAGCCTGGGAACGTGGGAGAGGCAGGTGGCGAGCGGCCCGCACTCCTAGGCCCGCTCCCGCTCGCTCTGCCCAGGTCCTGGCCGGGCCTCTCTGACCTGCCTGGTTTCCGGGCCAGCTGAGGGTGTGCGCACTGACGTGTGCGGGGTGGTGGGGGTTTATGCTGTGGTGTGTTGAGCGGTGTGGGGTATGTTAGGGATGTGGATGGACGCGTGTGTGTATAGCAAAGTGCCGATGCTCCCGGCATAAACAGGGAATCCCGACTCCAGACAAGAAGCCAGTGGTCAGCACCGCACGCATCACTCAACCAGAGAGAAGACGGCCCCACCCGGCACGCCCCGGGGGAGGGGGAAGTGCCCGCAGCTCCCGGGCCGCCTCCGCCAGGGACCGTCACATACGTCAACAGGACGTCATCTTGACCATCAATCCTTCTCTCTGGTTTGCCCATGTTTTCTGCCCTGGAACAGAGGGGAGGCCGTCCAGAGGAAAGGGTAGGGAGAGAGAAGCGGAGATGGGAGGGGAAAGAGCAGTGCTTTGGACACAAGGCCGGGAGCCAGCCAAGGAGGGAACACACTCCAGCGCCCTGCCCCTCGGATCGACGGCCTTCGCGTGTCTGAGGCTGGGGGCACTCAAGGCTCCGCTCTGTCGTCACCCTGAGCGTGTTCTTGCCTGTGTGGTGCTCCCCGGCCCGGGTGTGCAAGTTCAAAGCTGGCTTTGTGTGTCTGTTCCCCCGAGGAAGGTGTTGAATTTCCCCCAGTGCACACTTCCATATCATCATTCCTGTTCTTGTTCTTGATGAGAAGAACATGACCCTGCTATGGGGAAACCAGGTGTCCTGAAATAGTCGTCTTTCAGACGAAAGCTTGGAGGGGGGGTGATGATTGTGGGATGTCAGCTGTCATCCCCCCAGGTCACAGCCATCCCGCACCCCCATTTTCTTCACAATAAAGCCAGATCAGAGGACGATCCTCAGCAACAGCTGACGGGCATAAATGACAGCATCGAGCCCCGCAGACTCTGTGATCAGCGTGGACACCCTCGTAACATGCAACCTCTGTGTCTGTCCGTCCAGGGATTTCCAACACGTTCAACAGACTCACTCATAGAACTTTATAGACGAAGGGACTTCGGAAATCATCTGTGCAAACACCTCATATTGGGATGAGAGTCCAAGGCCCAGATGCATAGAGGGACCTGCCTGAGGGGCCTGGGCTGGTTGCAGAGAGCCAGGCCAGGCCCTGAAGACACGCTTTCTGCCAGGGACACGGGCCCCTGTGCAGAGCTGGCAGCTCCGGGCGGCTTTCCTGGCTTCATTTGAAGAGGTGTCTGTAAGGGAGCCTGGTTGCAAATACCTCTCCGGAGACAAGCAAGTGGTTGGTGGTGAGCGAGGCCGCACCCCCACCTCCAGGAGGGTCGCGGGGAACACGTGTCCTCTCATCCGTCTTCTGAAGAACAAGATCCCTTTCCACGCCCTCTGCGGGCATCTGTGTGTGATCGGCCTGGATGAGGGGGGAGGAGAAAACAAGGAGCATTCTTGGACTTGAAACCAGGCACTCAGCTCCCGTGAAATATGTGTCTGCGCATTTGTCTTGCTCAGAAAGAAATATGAGAACAAAGTTTCCTTCTTCAGGGGGAGGAGAAACAGGCTAATATATTACAAGCTCAGAGCATAAGAGACTCTGGCAAATACAAACTGGGCTGTCTGCTTTATTACTTCTGAGATGATGTGGAACCTAGGTGGGTGGCAAAGTATAACTTCCTCCTGGAAAGGGGGCAGGCTTGACTGCCGATCCACCACAGTCCTCAAGCCGTCTCAGGGTCGGGCCTGGGCATCCGGGCCAGGACCCCAGGCCGGAACCCCAGGTTGAGCAAGGGGAGACTGAGAGGCAGGGTCTGCCACACCCTGGGGATACACGATCCGCGTGTCTGCACATGTCTTCATTTCGTCATTCCTCAGATTTTCCACCAACATACCTGGGCTCGGGCTCCGTGCTGCAAGAGTCTTGCAATTCTCCCAGCCTTTCTAACCCACACTTAGTCAAGGCCTCAGCTGAAGTCCGATGCCCCTGCCACAGGGTCCCATGGTGTTTGGGCACCCCTTCCATGCGCTTGTGAACTGCCAGCCCTGCCAGGCAGGGAGCACCGGGGAGACTCACACCTGTCCACGCACACAGCGCCATGCTTAGCACACGCTCGGCAAGGACTGGTTGGCTGGCAGCAGGACACACACCCTCTCTGCCTTCGGAGGCTGCAATTCAGGTGCCTCTGCAGACTACGAAAGGAGAAGCCCTGCTCTCCCAAGTCCCGTGTTCTTGGCCCTTTTCTCCATGAAAGCGCTTTTATGTGGCGCACAGGCTGCGGCCCTGCCACCGGCACTGGCCGGGAATTCAACTTAAAATTCCCAGAAAACGGCTGAGAGTGGGCAATTAGGGGCCCCTTGGAGCGCCATGCTTAGCACACGCTCGGCAAGGACTGGTTGGCTGGCAGCAGGACACACACCCTCTCTGCCTTCGGAGGCTGCAATTCAGGTGCCTCTGCAGACTACGAAAGGAGAAGCCCTGCTCTCCCAAGTCCCGTGTTCTTGGCCCTTTTCTCCATGAAAGCGCTTTTATGTGGCGCACAGGCTGCGGCCCTGCCACCGGCACTGGCCGGGAATTCAACTTAAAATTCCCAGAAAACGGCTGAGAGTGGGCAATTAGGGGCCCCTTGGATTCGAATCCCAAGTCTTGAAATAAAGCAGACCCCTACACTCCATCTCCACACAGTCTTCAGTCGAGAACTCTACCTGATTCTTTTTGGGGTTCTGAGTAGGCTTTTCAGAAAAGTTTTGTTGAATAATGTCCATTTTACTCCTACACCAAGAGAACACTGAAATGTAACATGACTGTGCAGATTAGATAAATTGTCGACGAGTCTGCCTTAGCCAAAAACTACCCCCGCCCCTGCCACCTGAGCACCAGTGCCGCAGGCCTAGCATTTGGCAGCGTGAAGCAGTCCAGAGACGGCAATCTGAAATGTTCTGAATTGGAAATCAACCCTAAATATTCAATGGAAGGACTGATGCTGAAGCTGCAGCTCCAATACTTTGGTCACCTGACGCAAAAAGCCGACTCATTGGAAAAGACCCTGATGCTGGGAAAGACAGAGCAGGAGGGGAGGCTGGGCACAAAGGATGAGGTGGTTGGATGGCGTCACCAGCTCAATGGAAATGACTGTGAGCAAGCTCCAGGAGAGGGTGAAGGACTGGGAAGCCTGGTGTGCTGCAGTCCACGGGGTCAAAAAGAGTCAGACTCAACGGAAGGACTGAAGAACCACAGCAGGTCTGGGTGCCTATAGCTGGGGGCTGCCTCAGTACAAAGTCCACTTACGCGCTGGGCCTCATGAGACGGTTGCCTTAATTCCAGTGTGCTAATATAAGAACCAGTTTATCATAAAGGCCAGGGGTGCACACACTTCTTCTGTAAAGGGCCAGAGAGTAAACCCGTCTGGCTCCCAGGCCCTTTGGCTCCGCCGCAGTTGCTCAGCATGGAGCATGCGTGGAGCAGCCAGGGATGACACCTCCGTGAGCTGCCTGGCTGGGTCCTGATGCCGCACCACCTGCAAAGTCAGGTGTGGGTCGGTCCTGCCCCGCCCCGTCCCCGACCTGAATGGCACACTGAGGCAGATGACACAGCAGAGAGCTCAAGGAAACTGCGCAGTGGTTTGAGCAGACAGAGATCGTGGGAGAAAAATATTATTTTGCAGAAGAGGATCAACGATGATACCAAGTTAAAAATGGAAAAAGATTTAAAACTTAACTGTCAACATCGTGTTCACCTTGCAAGCCATGACTTGTTACAGAGTCCCTGGAGCGCTGATGAAGAGATGAATCAGCACAGAGATAAACGTCACTCAGGTTGCAGAGCCCTGCAATGCACCTTCAGAATGTGTAGTAAAGCGAGTTCAGATATAGCTTTATGACTGTACATACGTACACATTAAAGCAAAGATAAACTCTGAGGGATTCTGTGATAGTTTTTTCTCTAAAGGAGGTTCATCTGAACATCCCTGGAGGCTGAGGACCACTGGCCTGGACGGAGCTGTGTCCCCTCCTTCGACAGCCGGGAACTGAGCGGGACCAAGGGGTCAAAGGCCAGACTCCAGGCCAGACTCGTGCGACGGCCTTGGGCACACCACTCAGGGTCACATCAGCCTCTCAGTAGGAAGGGGTTCCTGGTGGGTGTCGGGATTCATTCTGGCCTGTTTGGTTTTGTTTCCTTAGTTGAAACATTTCAGATGGTGTTTCAATCAACACTGAACTGAGAAAACACCCAAGTGTGGGTCTTTTTGGAGAGACAGTGTAACAAAGTCTACAAAGCTGAAACACGTGTGTGTGCACGCACATGCTCGCACGCGCATGTGCCAGGCAACGAGGTCTTGTAGGGGCTTGGCACGTCCAAATTCTGCTCAGTTAAGGCTTCAACTTCCCTCCAGTTGCCAGCTCCACTGCTGAGCATGTTTTTTTGTGTGCCAATATTTTTATACAGTAAGGGAGGTTTCTCTCGATTTCTGATTTACTGGGAGTTTTTTTTTTTTTTCATGAAGCAGTGTTGAATTTTGTCCAGTTTTTCTGCTGCCTCTATCAGCATGGTCATATAATCTCCCCTTTTATTCTCTGATAATCTGATGAATTAGACTGATTGAGTTCCAAATGTTAAACCACCCTAAATTCCTGGAATAAACCACACTCAGCACGATGTATTACCCTTTTTATATATCACTGGATTCTGTTTGCTAATAATTCTGTTAGGAAATTCAGCATCTTGTAATTTTCCTTTTTTGTAATGCCTTTTTCAGGTCTTGATATTCAGGGTAGACTGGCCTCATAAAAGGAGAAAGTATTCTCTTTTTCCTATGTTCTGGAAAAGTTTGTGTGACACTATTACCATTCATCCTTAAATGTTTGGAAGAAATGACCAGTGAAACCATCTGGACCTAATTTTATCTCATATAAAGGATCCTGGAAACCCAACTTCGTTTTTTCACAACAGAACAAAAGTGAACGCAGACATCAGATCAGAGGCTGGAGCCCCCGCCTACCCTGAGCCCCTCCCGGCCCCTGTCGTCGACCTCCCACTCTTACCTCGTCCCCAGGACGTGCCAGAGTGGGGTCCCGAACCACAGCCTCGTCACAGAAGCCCTCCAGCACGTCTCAGCCACACAGCGCGTTATCATAGGCTGCAGGAGTGGTTACTAAGATAGCCCACTGGACATGCTTGTCTTGCTCTCTGGGGATCTGAATCTTGTCAGACTCAAAGTTCCGAGGGCCCCGAACAGCCCAGCGTGCGCCACCTTCTGCTGGGGGAGCGGACAGGCCCGGACCTCTGCAGGGGTCAGGGCCTCCTCCGGCGGGGACCCCATGCGCACTTGTGGTGCGCGTCTGCTCACTGCCAGGGCTCCTGCTGCGCCCGAGGCTCTCTGCGCCCCCCGGATGGAGCAGCGCCGGCCTGGAGCGCCCCAGTCATGGACACAATGTCCCAAAGGGCCAGAGTCACGGCACTCACATCCCCCCAACCCCAACCACCGCAGGACAGCCCAAAGGAGGGGATGGACACACAGACACATGCACACACACCACACACAATCACAGATACACAGAGACACATGCACACACACAGACATACACACGCACAGATACACAGACCCATGCACACACACAGAGGTATACACACACACACACAGATACACACAGACACACACACACACATACACAGATACACAGAGACACATGCACACACACAGACATACACACAGATACACACAGACACATGCACACAGACACACACACAGATAAACCCAGACTCATGTACACACACAGACACATACACACAACACACACACACAGAGACAAGTGCACACACACTACACACAATCACAGATACACAGAGACACACACACACAGATACACAGACCCATGCACACACACAGAGGTACATACAGACACACACAGAGATACACACATACACACACACACATACACAGATACACAGAGACACGTGCACACACACAGACATACACACAGATACACACAGACACATGCACACAGACACACACACAGATACACCCAGACTCATGTACACACACAGACACATACACACAACACACACACACAGAGACAAGTGCACACACACTACACACAATCACAGATACACAGAGACACACACACACAGATACACAGAACACACAATCACAGATACACAGAGACACATGCACACACACAGACACACACACACAGATACACAGACCCATGCACACACACAGAGGTACATACAGACACACACAGAGATACACACATACACACACACACATACACAGATACACAGAGACACGTGCACACACACAGACATACACACAGATACACACAGACACATGCACACAGACACACACACAGATACACCCAGACTCATGTACACACACAGACACATACACACAACACACACACACAGATACACAGACCCATGCACACACACAGAGGTACACACAGACACACACGCACACACACAGAGATACACAGAGACACACAGAGACACACACAGATACACACAGACACATGTACACATCACACACACACACGCACACAGATACACACAGACACAATACACACAACACACACAGAGATACACGCAGACACATGCACACACACAGAGATAGACACAGATACATGCACACACCACATACACACACACAGTTACACATGGACACATGCACACACATACACACACAGATACACACAGATCCATACAAACCCCACACACACATAGACACATGTACACCCACACAGAGCTACACACAGACACACAGAGAGATACATACACACACACACACACAGTCACACACACACACACACACACACACGTAGACACTGACCTCCGCTTCTCTGTGAGGAACCCCAGGCCTGCCTGCAAGCAGGATGGAGCTCGCCAGGTTTGGGCTCCGTGAAGACGTGTTGACCCCCCGCACAGCAGCCGGCAGGGGCCGATTCCCAGGGGCCTCCACGCTGAGACAGGACGTCCGTTTCAGGGTCACCCTGGGTTTCGTCTGGGTCGGCGAGAGGATGTTTTGTACCCGAAGCCGTGCCGGGTCATCCCCTCTGACGCATGTGTAGGTCCCTTTGAAGCCCACTTTAAGTGGCAGGAGGTCTGACTGGTGCCAGGCTGCTCTTCCAGGCGAGCTGGGGAGCGGCCAGGCCACAGCCCTCGGGGCCTGGGGTGCTCCTGTCGGTGAGCCGCTGGCGGCTGGCGTTCCTCCTCGGAGGCTGGAGGAGCGTCATCTCTGGAAAGACGTTTCCCACCCCAAGGTCACTTTGGAGTCTTTCCGTGCTCATTAGCGTCTGCATGGTTTCAGTTGCTTTACGTTAACACTTGTTAGGCCTGGAATCTGTATGGAGGTAACAGTTAAGACAGGGACTCCGCTTATTAGACCTGGAGTCTATGTGGAGATAACAGCTGGGACAGGGACTCGTCTTATTTAGACGCTTGTCCTGTTGTTCTGACTTCATTTATTATATGACCCACTCATCCTCACAGGTTCTTCATGGAATCCTTTTATCAAACACTGAATCTCTGGAGATGTCAGGGCCAGTGGCCCCCGCAATTTGTCTGATAAGCTTAAACCCGTGATTTATTCCTCTGGCCTACCTGCACTGGCTAGTGCCCCCAGGACGAAGCTAAATACTGACGGTAACTGGGGAACCCTTGATTGTTCTCACCATAGTGAGAATGTCTGTGTTTCCTCATGAAGCATGGCGTTGGTTTGAAGTTGAAATATTTTATTTTAAGGGCGTAACCACCGATTGCTAACTACGGCAAAATCTCAGTGACTTAAATGCAAGAGTTTTGCTTTGTTTTTTTATCTCTCAAATCACAGCCCTCCCTGGATCATGGGGCAGTGAGGGTTCTGCTCTCGCAGCCTCTCGGGCCCATCCACCTACTGGTGCCACCGGTGCCCACAGCCTCCAGCAGCCTCCTGGAGTCTCTGCATCTGGACGGCAGGAAAGAGAAAACAGAGAGGCGACTGTTTGGGAGATGCTGCGTGGGCCGGGCCTAGAAACGGCTGACATCACCTCTTCCTACATGTCATTGAAAAGAACTCTAGCAAACAAGAGCGCTGACCAGTGGAGCCGCCTCTGGTCCAGGTCGAAAAGGAAGCAGGTTTGCTGAGTGCTCTGCTGTGGCCATTACCCCTGTTACTGTCCACCTGTCTGCGTGGCCGTCCATACACTCATCAGGTTCTGAATGTATCAGTCAGAACCGGCTCCGCTGCGTTGCAGTAACAGACAACCTAACTGTCTCAGTGCATTTCCCACTGAAGATGCACCCACCCAACGCAGGCCAGAGGAGCGACTCTGCTCACCCCAGTTACTCAGGGACCAGCCCAACGATGCTTCCATGACAGCTGTAGCGTGAGAAGAACAGGCTGGAAAACCAGGATGCTGGCCGTAGCAGCGGCTGGCTGCGAGGGTAAGGGAGTGCCGGCCCCCCGGAGTCTTCTCACAGAGGTGCGAGAAGTGGGGTCAGCTGTGGGAGGAGCGTCCCCACTTCATGCTCATAAAGCTACGAATGCGTGTTCCAAAGCCCATCTGGTGTCTGATCTGGAAATGTTTTCCAGCCCACAGACGTGCATTACTATGGTTGGAAACGATCACCCCCCTCCAAGGACAGGATTGTGCTCTCAGATGGCGGAGACTGGTCAGCTTGTGCCAGAGCAACACCATTAACCCCCCAGCTCAACAGAGCCTGACTAGGAAGTGTGTCTGCATTTGTTTGTCATAAAGCAGATAAACCAAACATAGCAGGTTGGACTAAGCCATTCCATAATCCTCCGTGCCAGGGGCTAACATCTATTGTGGCTAAAGCCTGTAGTTCAGTTGGAATCTGTCAAATACCACAGAGAAGCCAAAAGCTGAACTCTCTGTTAGCAAAGGTCAAGGATTGTGGAAACTAAATACAAAAATAAAATCTCTTTGGCATTTCCATTTTCAATCGTCTTCTCCTTCAATTTTAGAAGCAGGTGGCCCCTCTTTCCTCTGTGGATGGTCAGGTACAAAGCATTACAATAAAGAATTATCCAATCTAGGGAAGTATGTCATCAGCAATGTGAATTAAATTCTCATTAGGTGTAGCAGCTCTTGGAATGTGGGCTATTCATTTTTCTACATCCAGCCATTATTCAGGTTTCTAACATGAACCTTCTTGGTGGTTGGATAGGCCAGAATAGGTCAACGTGAAACCTGAGTTTAAAATGCATTTGGAAGAGATGGCCTTTCCAGGTCTGTCCAAAGTAAGCACATGGCCTTGCAGGAGGACATTGCCTGTCCACCCCCACGTGTGGTCCCTCAGGTGGGTTTAGGAGCAGTGACTGCCCTCACCCGGGGGTTGGAGCGGAAGGTCTAGGTAAGCTGGGAACTCTCCTGTTAAAGAGAAAGAGGACAGGGGTCTTTGGGGAGCCGCCGGCATCTGGACTCAGCCTGAGCCCTTGCTTTTCTCTGCCCCACCAGGTCCACCTGATTCTGCAGCCCCAGTTGGCCCCGAATTCCCCCTTCTGCTCACAGGACTGAGACCCGCAACGCCCCGGGTTCTGCACCAAATCCCAGAGCCACAAAGCAGAGTAAGCCTTGGGCCCGACTCTTGAGAATGTCACATCGAGGAAGAGAACAGTTTTGTGAGCAGGGCAGAGACGGGTCGGTCGTGCTGACAGCCCTGAGCGCGCGTGTGTGGCTGCGCTCACTGCACGTCCTTGGGGTCATCAGAGCCGGGAGCCCCTCCTCCTGGCTGGCAGGACTTCTGGGAGCAGGAGGGGACTGCTCTGGGTCCTCTGGAGACCCTGGAAGCCCCCTCCCAACCTCCTTCAGAGGAAGGGGAGGCCCTACATCAGTAGGCTACTGCTGCCCCCTGAGGTCACTCCACGCTGGCCCCTCGCTCACAGCCCTTGCTGACCCTGCTGAGTCAGGGGGTCCTCAAGCTCCTGCTGGCCCCCGAGGTCACTCCACGCTGGCCCCTCACTCGCAGCCCTTGCTGACCCTGCTGAGTCAGGGGGTCCTCAAGATCCTTCAGGCTCGGCGTGCAATCTGTGCAAACCCCCTCGGTCGGGGCTGTGGATCCCAGGTTCTGTCCTCCCGGAGCCCTTCTGCACTCTCTCCCAGGGTCTCCCTCCCCGGGACACTGGACCTCACCCCTCCAGGGCCCACAACGCCCTGGGGCTCCCTGGTGTCCTGCCTGCTTTGCTTTAGCCCTGCTTGCCTGCTGTCTCGATTTCTCCATTTCTGGCCCATGGCTGGGACAAGCCTGGGTCTCTGGATACTTGGCAGGCGGAAGGCCCTCCTCCCGGCTGGTCCAGCCGCCCGTTCTGTGGTCTGGGGTTGGCCGTGGCCCATCGTTGTGCAAGCAGCACGTTGCACAACTTTTGCTGGGTCAGAGGACAGACGCACACTCAGCCTCACGTGGAAACACACGGCTTCGCAGAATGCCGGTACGGCGTGCGCGCCCGCGACGACACCCTGTCTCCGCACCTTCCGGCAGCGCCTGAGTCATCAGCTCTCTGACCTCGGCCGTCCTACGGGTCTGAGGTGTTTTCCATCACTGCTGGGTCTAGAGAGGGACCATCGGGGGCCCTAGGCTTGTCGTTTACAGTCTGTCTTGCTCACAGACCCATGTCTGAGAGGGCCATCTGGAGCAGGCTTCCTCCTCATGGTGTGCCTCACAGATGACGCCTGATAGCCAGCCCTCCCAAATATCGACTCTGCGTGACTTCCTCGGGTCCTCAGAGCCGCACGGGTGCAGTGAGGCTAACTCAGCTCCTGGCCAAGCCAGGACAGGACTGGACATCCCGCGGTGGAGGGTCAGGGCCCTGGGGACACACACACAAGCCTTGCCACTGAGTTCTCAAAGCTGACGTGGTGACGGCTGTGGAGTAACGTGAAGGTGCTCAGCCTCACTGAACTCTCCACTTAGCTGTGACGAAATCATGAACCCGAGGTATGTTTTACAACAGCTTCTAAACCAACTTCTTGCTTCGTGAAGAAGTGGCTGGGAAGTTCGAGATGAAGCCAGGAACAGCAGCTTGAAGTGACTACGGTAGAGGGGGCAGGAGCCGGGTTCATATGGGAGCAGAGGAGGTGCAGGGGTGGACGGGGAGATTTGGGAATCCCCGTGTTTCCTCCTTAACATCACTAATTGGCTCCTGAAAATCACAGATTATGCACAAAAGCACAAGCAGCAGGTTTCCTCTTGTGTGTGAGTGGAAAAAAGTCACACGACACTGCAGGATGGCAGACTTCCCAAAACAAGACTGGTCACGAAACTTACACCTGGTGTCTAAGGGCAGGATGCGCAAAGCTTAAATAATCATTTCCTGACCTTCAAATAAGCGATGTGACGGCTACAGGTGACACATTCGCTTGGTGTGCAGGCAGTAACACGCACAGGTGGTCTTGCTGTAACACACACACCATGATCACTGGGTGTGTAAACAGTAACACAGGTGGTCACGCTGTAACACACACCCCACGATCCCTTGGTGTGTAAACAGTAACACACACACCACATTTACTACAGGAGGTGGCACATGACATGTGAACTCATTTGCTTACGAAATGCAAACATTTTGAAAAGTCTTTTTATTAAAGGCTCTTTCCTGTGATGAGCGGCTGCACACATCATGCACAGGTTCTCGGATGGGGGTGAGTCGTGCTATTCTATGTCATACCAGCTGGAAACCCCAGCAGGGAAGGACAGAACCGACCTGAGCTCTTCACAGTGATGCTGACCTGCCGACACGGAGTCTCCCATCTCTGATTTTTTACTTTGTAAAAGAATAGGTTTCTGAATTGTTCAAGGGGAAAAAAGCATTTATGTTCTTTCACTTTGGATTTTCCAACTGATATTGATGGTGATTGCAGCCATCAAATTAAAAGACACTTGGAAGAAAACCTATGACAAACCTATACAGCACATTAGAAAGCAGAGACATGACTTTGCCAACAAAAGTCCTTATAGTCAAACTGTGGTTTTTCCAGTAATCATGTACAGATGTGAGAGATGGTTCACGAAGAAGGCTGAGCGCCGAAGAATTGATGCTTTCAAGTTGCGGTGCTAGAGAAGACTCTTGAGAGTCCCTTGGATGGCAAGGAGACCCAACCAGTTCATTCTAAAGGAAATCAACCCTAAATATTTATCAGAAGGACTGATGCTGAATCTCTAATACTTTAGTCACCTGATGCAAAGAGTTGACTCATTGGAAAAGACCCTGATGCTGGGAAACATTGAGGGCAGGAGGAGAAGGGGACGACAGAGGATGAGATGGTTGGATGGCATACCGACTCAATGGACATGAGTTTGAGCCAGCTCTGGGAAACGGTGAAGCCTAGGGAAGCCTGGTGTGCTGCCATCCACGGGATCGCAGAGTCGGAACAACAGCAACAGATACTAGCCCCATCTCAGTGCTGTGCGACTTTGCCTGCTGATTCTTTTTATACTAAATTACACTCATGAACACCAAAGTACCAGACTAACAGGGCAGGTGAGTTACAGGCACAAGGGGAAAAAGCTTGTCTTTAGATAACCTGCCACATTATGATTCCTACTTGTAGGATTTAAAACTAATCTTTATTATTAAAGTATTTTTTGAGAAACAAGAAAGATTTGCTATTTTATCCTTAAAGGGTTGAGGTAAAAATATAGCCAGTCCTACAGGGGCTAATCCATATTAATTTAATATAAAAATAAAGTATGCCAGCTTTTTCTAAATTTGCTTTTCTAAGTATGTATCTGAACTAGATGTCTCGGGAGTCCTTATTAATAAAACATGAAGGAGCCCTGGGGAACAGTGCTCGAAAGAAGGAAAAGGCAAAGAAATTTCAGAGTCTGGTCTGCTTGGAGGAGGACTAAAAATACACACCAGAAGAAAACCAAGAATTAGAAAAAAATTCAACAGCACTTTTTAAAATCTCTCCTCTTTTCTCCTTCCATATATGATTCAGCAGAGGTGTAGGCTCTCAATAAACACAGCAGATACTAAGTGAATGAATGAATGGGTAAGTGACTGGGAGGCTCGTCACCTGGGATCCTGCCTGTGGAGGGTGGAGAAGGGAGCCCGAGGCACCATCCGGAGCATAAGAGTTTGCAGGAGTTTCCTGCCCCTTCCCTGCCCCGAGAGTGTGCGCCCTCCCCTCTGCAAGCAGGTCTGTATCCTGGAGCCTAGCTGTGGCCTCATTCTCCTGGTGTTAAGACCCTAACTGTGAAATCACACGGACCCTCCTGGGCATTTGTGTTGTGTATTTTATGCATCACACACAATATAGATTAAAAAAATAAAGAACCCAAAGACTGTTTTAGAAATGACGAAAACAAAGCTAGCCAGTTGACGTGGGAACCAGAGTCCGAGAGAATAGCTTGGATATGCTGCACTGACCTCACTCATTCAAGCAGCAAGTCCAGTTCAAACACCCACCACTCAGTTAAACCTACATCGCAATCCTGACTCAGAAACACGTTCTGACAGCGTAGACGACCTAATCTGGCCCCCAGGCCCTCTGTTTCCCAACAAAACAGGGCTGGACCAGCGGGTTGCCAGGGGGCCTCTCAGTCCTTGCCGTGAGCATAGTATGAACTAACGTCTGAAGAAGCACACACGCCAAGAACTCTAGCGAGACTCTGACCACGGAGTAAGAAACCTGGGCTGTTCTCCAAGAATCTTAAAACTTACTTGAATTTTAAATTGCCTCGTGGATACAAAACAAAATCTGTTTTTAACTGAAATATTTGATTGGTGTATTCATACAGACATACTTTTCGGCATCTACCTCAACTCCCAACTGCAAAAATTATTTTAAAGTCTGAATCTGTAATTCATAGGTCTTGTGGTGGGGAAGGGTACTGTTGTTCCTTAGCTCACAGTTCTAACATCCAGCCTAGGAAAGGACTTTCCCATCTGCAAGTTACACATGTCGGAAAATGTAAGTATAGCACCATCATTTTGTGTAGATTTAGGAATTTTAGCTGATCTAAAATTATAAAATATACAAAAATTTATGTATTTATGGAGATTTCCCCAAATCAATCCTCCTCCCCTTCACCCCCACTTTAAAAAAATTTGGCCTATTATAGCTGCATAAATTTTGCCTCTGTCTTTCTTTCACGCGGCTTCAATGTTTTAGTGTTTGCAAAGATCCTGTTACAAAGCTAATACAAGAGTAATGTCAAATACAGCCATGCTACAAAGGTAGAAGCAAAAATGATTGGTTAAATTAATTTCTAAAACCAAATGTGCAGTTTCCAGCACATTTGTTGAGGAGTGACTGTTTGCAGCAGAAGGGTATATACAGATACAAACTTCAGGGACATAATGATTAAATCAAAAAACTCCATTGCAATTATAGTGTTCTTTGTCAATGAAGAATGGTTTGAGTCAGTAACTGTAGACTCTCACCGTAACTGGTAATTTTAAGCATTCTTCCCAAGAAACAATTAATGAATGAGATGCCAACAGCTAACATAAGTTTCAGCCTCATTTTCTTAAATCCTCTTCACTCTGGGTACATTTTCTTAATGAAAAGACAAAGACAAAAATAACAACCCGGAACTAGAACTGTTTACAAAAGGAATTATTAGCGCCACAAAGATTTAGAACTGCCATAACTTCCGTAAGAATATGGGAATGTTTTGGGGGAGAATGGATACATGTGTATGTGTGGCTGAGCCCCCTTGCTTTTCATCTGAAACTACCAAGTGTGGTTAATCAACTGTACACCACTGCAAAATATTTCCGGTGTTAAAAAATTTAAAAAAAGAATGTGAAATGCTTTGTAGCTATATGTGATCCCAATACCTATCAACTCATTTAGAAAAAGAAATCACACATAAAAGCACATTTCTGTGAAATCCACTGGCAAGCAGAAGGAAAGACAGACTCTGTCCTTTGTAAATAATATTTATATAAATAAACAGAACTTAGCATTTACGTCTCTATAAATGCTGATGTCCTTGATGGGACCAGCAGGTGGCGATATGGACTGCTTGCCAGAACAGCCGGAACCTGGCTGGAATTTCTCATTGTTTCAAAAGTAATTCCCAAGAAATACAAATGAGTTAATCTTATCTGTGTTTTGAAACTTTCAAAGATATTATTCCATCCTATCAGAGACTACCGTGAACTCCCTTTGTAAAGCCTGACGATCCATCTATTTCTCTTGGCTCGATGTGGCGCATTCAAGAGACGGGCGTCTTTCATTTCCAAGTCTCAGCAGCGGTGGGATACGCTTTATCTGTTTCACGGCCAGAGAAGCACCACTGTTTACCTTGCCGAGGACAGAGCTTTGGAACGACGGGGGAATTTTCCTATCGACACGTAGACCAACAAACCCGTGAAACAAAAACAAGCGTTGTTTGGAGACACAAACAAGGCAAGGGTGCAGCCGGCTGATTAGCGTCTCAGCCCACTATCCCGGCAGGATCTTCCGACAGGCCTCTCGTCCCCGTGTTTGTGTTTGATACCACTTATCTGCGTGTGGAACAGCCTCTGACAGGAGGCCTTTGGATCCTATCAACAAGATAGGAGACGCATTTATACACATGCCGACCGGTGCATCTTCTGAACAAAATTTTCTCACTCTTTTTTATTACCAAAGTTTCCAGGCTTGCTCTACACATTCCTTCCAGGAGACATTGCTAAAACCACAGATGAGTTATTTACCCCTTTCAAGCAGGGCGTGGGGGATGGGGGCGGTGGCCAATTCCTCTTAAAAGGCCAGATAGGAAATGTTCCAGGCTTTGAGAACCGAGAGGTAAAACTGAGGATACCACGTAGGTGAAGCGGTAAAGAATCGCCTACCGATGCAGGAGACGTGAGAGACACAGGTTCAGTTCCTGAGTCGGGAACATCCCGTGGAGGAGGAGATGGTGACCCACTGCAGGATTCTCGCCTGTACAATTCCATGGACGGAGGAGCCCCATGGGCTACAGTCCATGGGGTCCAAAGAGGCGGACACAGCTGACCACAGCAAAACAACGGCCTCTACAACTATTTAAGAATGTGAGCAGCATCCTTAGCTCAAGGGCAGCATGATACCCAGCCGCAGGCCAGGCTGGACCTACCAGCTTAGTCTGACAACAAGATTCTAGAGAATAAACTCTGTGGTGGGTTTTTCTAGCCAAGCACATAAATGCTCTCAGAAACATACACTGTAGCCTTGTACACTGTTTAAGATGTTTTCCTATTTAAAGCTAGATGGTAGAGTTTCATACTAATCTTATATTTTAGAATATATATTGTATTATTATCACTAAAAAATAAAAATCGCATACCTGAGATCAGAAGATTTGCTCCAAAAGACATCTGTGATGCTGTCGAGCAGGCTGAACTTGGTGAGGGACCGCGGCGTGGGTGGGGGGCAGGGGAGGGGAAACAGCCAAAACTAAGCCACCAAGGCGCATTTACAGCGTGCGCTTTGCAGTAAAGGCCTCAGTTAGAAAGCCTCTAGGCGCTCTGTGTGCGTGAGTTTTAATTTCAGTTTAAGACTGATACTTTTTAAGAGTGATCGGCACTGCAGGCCTTTAAGAAAAGATCCCCGCTCCGGCCGGCCCTGCACAGCCAGGTCCCCCGAGCCTGCTGTCCTGGTCTGTCATCCGAGGAGATTTCAGCGGCTAATGAGCTAATCTGTAGAACTAACTTAGAAAGAAATGTGAGTTTGGAGTTCACAGTTTCTTTCTTCCTTTTCACGAGATCATAGACTATTTCACCAAGTAGATTAGCTAGTAGGAAAGGAATGGCATAAAATAACAGACTTGCTCAATAATTATTTTATCTTTGACTTTGCAGTTTAGTCAGAAATATTCTTGGAAGCTTGCTTTTTAGCAGTGAGGAAAAGAAACCTAACCCACTCAGCCTGCATGTTCAGTCCTGGCGTGGAGCTGGGAGAGGCCTTCAGGGAAGCCCAGTGAGGCCCCTTTGTCCTGCAGGTGAGGAAACTGGGCCCCAGGGCCCGGGCGCCCTGCCCCGGAGTCGCACAGCACGGGCGGGCTGAGCACGCGTCATCCGCCTGCCGCTCAGCCGCTCAGGCCGTCTGACTCTTTTGATGCCATGGCCCATAGCCCACCAGGCTCCTCTGTCCATGGGGTTTCCCAGGCAAGAATGCTGGAGTGGGTTTCCATTTCTTTCTCCAGGGGGTCTTCCTGACCCAGGGAATCAAGCCTGCTTCTCCTGCTTGGCAGGTGGATTCTTTACCACTGGACCACCCGGGAAGCCCAGATTAATAAAATGTTGCTGTTTAGCCACGAAGTCCTATCCGACTCCTTTGCAGCCCCGTGGACTGTGGCCCGCCGTTCATGGCTCCAAGGGTGGCGCTGACAGCAAGTTATCTGTCTTTCAATCAGGTCTTTACTTAGACTCACAAGATAAGCACAAAATACACGCTAATTTGAATGCCTCCAGTATTGCCCAGAGAGCCAGCATGAATGGGGATTCGGGGCACACGTCTCTCTACTCCAAGCTGGTTCTGTGCCCACCTTAGAGAGAGAGTCCTGGGCAGTAAATTTGCTCCCCAGCCTGTAGACACCAAGGGATCTGAGTCCTGACTGCTCTGGGTGGGCACCAGCCACGCTGCGTCTGTGGGCTGGCAGCCATGGCTCAGGGCAGCCCACGTCTGCCTTAGGCCAGAGGGACCACAGTCAGGGCACCCCAAACCTGGGCTCTGCTCACAAACAACAGGCCAACCCCTTCAATGGACAAAGTCAACACAGCCGCTCACACCTCTCTATAAACACAGTGAACTGCGTGCTTATGACCAAGTCACATCAGTAAAGTTTGCTTTCAGAGTTAAGGCTTGTACTTTATGGGACACACTGTGACCCTTTAAATACATCTTTATCCAAAAGTGCTGCTTGCTCAAGGAACTCCTGGCTATCCAGGGGCTCGCCCAGGGGCCCCATCGAGACTGTGCATCTGGATTTCAGACTTTTGTGTTGCCAAGTCAGACCTCCAGCCCAGCACCTCACCACCAGCACCCAGCCACTCCGCTTGTCTGCTCACCCACTCCAGAAAGAAACAGGGCTTTATCTCACTCTCGCTCCTTCCAGCATGACAGCAGACAAATGCCAGCATAATGCCACGTGCCACGTGCCACCCCCCGGGGAGGGGGCCCTGTGTGCCCCCACCCAGCTCCCGCTTCTCAGAGACGTTCTTTCCAAACTCAAGGCCCAGAGGAGCTGTTATGACATCACCCCACAGCGCCCAGTCATTGGCTGGGCCGATCAAAGCCTGGCACGGGACTGGCTTTAGTCAGAGTGGTCGCCAAGAGCCTTTTCTTCTTTGGTTGTAAGGCCTTTAAAAGGTGACCCTGAACCCCCGCCCTGGATCTGTGATGGAGTCTGTCTGGAGCAGGAGAGATGGGAGAGAGAGAGAGACAGAGGGAGACAGAGACAAGGGAGGCGAAGGAGCAGGCCTGCAAGGCGGCCGCCCGTGGACCCAGCGCTAACTCACTGGATACAACGTGAGCTCAGAGGCGCCCCAGCTGCCCCAGGGCAGGAGGAGGAACGCCTGGCAGGCCCCATGGCCTCCAAGAGCCTCAGAGCAAGCTAGGAAGTGCCGTGGCCCGTGCGGGCTGATGCGCAGCCGCGGGCTGCTTCCACTCGTCTGTGTTTCATGCTGTCAGCACAGTCGTGGGGTTTTCAGGCGATCAGTTGTCAGCATTTACCGAGCAACCTTTTCTGTGTAAACCTGAGTCCCGGTGTCTCAGGGACAGTGTGTGGAGGACCCAGCCCTGGGCTGGTCCTCTGCCCAAGCAGGGCTGTGCGGGCTCTAGCAAGTACCAGGCCCCCAGACCAGGGAGGCCCAGCGTATGACCCAAGTGTCTGCGAGTCCTGGACCTGACCTCGTGCCCACAGCCCACAGGCCAGGAGCACACCAGGCCTGCCGGAAGCCACCCTGGCGAGGCTGTCCCGTAGCTGTCGTCTGACGGGAACGTGTGTCTCTCAGAGTGTGTGGTTCTCAGCTGCCACTAGGCGCTCAGCCCAACACTGTCCTTTTCAATCACACATCAGGATGTCAGACATTCAGGAGTATTGTTACTGAGATGCTGTACGTAGACTGTACTAGCTACTGTGGAAAATAATGTTGTATCACTTTTTACCGACCTTCAGAATGTTCTGTTGAATCCTAGAGCAAAGTTCCCCCGAGCTGATTCGTCTTTAGAGTGTCGCCTCTATAGTTGGGACGTGTGGGACCTAGTTCCCCGGCCAGGGATCAAACCCAAACCCCCTGCACTGAGAGCACAGTCTCAGCCCTGGACCACCAGGGAAGTCCCATCGCAAGGCTGACATGACCTGTGATCCTCGTCCGCTTCAGACACGCTGGAGGGAGCGCATGGCCTGATTAAAATAGAAAACTCCTCTGGGATCTCAAGAAACAGTCTCCCTGGGCTGCGTTCACCGTCGCAGCTCCACTCGCAGAGGAAGTCTTTCTCTTCCGTTTGCAAGTTGGGGGCACAGGACAGATGGGACTGCTGTTCAGCCCAGTGCCCAAGGGTTGCATTTAAGGACTGGGTGACTGGCAGAATAGTGGGTTATTTGACACTCTCGCCCGCCGGGTGGTCTATTTACTCCCAGGAAGAGGCTGACTAGAGGCGACGTGATGTAGACGGAGCACCGCCAGCAGCTGCCCAGCATGACTGTCTGCTCACCTCTGCAGGGCATGGGGCACTTCTCCCTCTTCACAGCACCCTCCCTGGGGCGGGCTCCGTTGTCTTCACGTGTTGCCTCTGTGCTGGTGTGTGTGAGATGGGGTGACCTTTCTGGGACCTGCGAGCATCCCTGTCAGCAGGTGGCTGGGACCCACTGACTGTGCTCTGCCGGCCACAACTTTGCCCTGGGCTCCATCTCATTTCTGTTCTAAAGCTCTTTCCAAAATCTTCTCCCAGACTTACAGTCCAGCTGAGGAGCTAGTTCCCATTCTTGCTTCTCTTTTCAAATAGGTCTCCAGTGTCAGTCTCAGCTCCACGGACAAAATGAGATGAGAGCACTGCTTTAACTCTCAAACGTCATCCAAGGGGATATTCTAATCTAGCCTGAAAACCTCCTACAGTTTCGTCATTGTCGATGTTTGTTGTTGTTGTTATTGAGAGATAGTTGACATATAACATTATATGTCAATATTATATTATATGTCAACATTATATGTCAATATTGTAATATTATAAAATACAATAATAATAACATAATGGTTGATAAGTGCATATATTGCAAACTGGTCACCAGGATAAGTGCCGTTAGCATCCGTCATAATACACTGTTATCAGAAAAGTTTTCTTTTGGTAAGAACTTTTACCGTCTGCTCTCTTAGCGATCTCCAGGAGTGCCATCCAGCACCGTTAGCTGTGACCCCGCCACATTGCACACCACTGGCCCGTGACTCACTCACTTTACGGCTGGGATCCCCTCCCACTCATGTCACCCCACCTCTGGCAACGACCAGTCTGATCTCTGTGTCTGTGAACTTGGTTGGGTGTTTGGCTTTTTTGTTTTAGATTCCACAAATAGACGAAATCATGCAGCAATCTTTCCGTCTGCCTTCTCTCACTTAGCATAAGATCTTCAACGTCCATCTGTGCTGTTCCAAACGGCCAGATTTCATTCTTTGTTATGGCTGGAAGGTATTCCAGTGTGTCTGTATGGGGAGGGGGGTGTAGACAGAAAGGAATAGATCGATAGGTAGAGAAAATAATCTCTTTATCCAGTCGTCCGTCAGTGAACACCTCGGTCACGCCCATGTCTTGTAAATAACACTGCAATAAACACAGCCTCATTCCAGTCGGATCTGGGACTTGAACTCTTGATCTACAGAGCCTAGCCTGCCTGTGTACCTGCCCGTCTAACCACTACACTACCAAGGCTGACTAAAAGCAAGAGAGTCATTTCCAGTCAGTGTTTTCATTCTCTTCAGATACATGCCCAGGAGCGGGAGTGCTGATTGTACGGTAGTTCTGTTTTTAATTTCTTGAGGAGCCTCCCTGCCGTCTTCCACAGTGGTTGCACAAATGTGCATTCCCACTAACAGTGCTCAAGAGTTCTATTTCTGCACATTCTCCGCAACACTCGCTATTTCTCATGTTTGTGATAGCAGCCAGTCAGGCAAGTGTGAGGTTACTTCTTGCGTGATTGACTTGCATTTCCTTGATGATTAGGAGCAAGGGTTAAGGCTGAAGACCGTGCAGGGAAGAGGGCTCAGGCAATCCCGTGAGAGCGGGTGACCGCCAGTGGAACATAATGCACCCCAAGACTCGGGCCCCCCGACAGTCAGCCACCTCCAAACGAAGACCCCAGAACCTGTGCTGCTGGCATACAGGACAGCAGCGAGAAGACTCTCTCTTGAAGCTCAGCTTTCAGGACAAAAAAATCAGGACAGAGGGGAGCCTTGTCAGTTTTACTGATGACCCACAGCAACGTGTGCCCAAGTGCACCCGGGTCTGATGCGAGCAGCAAGTGCGCACGTCTGTGAGATCAGCTCGACACCAGGCTTCTAGAGTCTGGTCCTATCCCACTGGCCTCCTTCTTAGAGCCTGAAGCAAAACAGTGACGCAAAAGACAGCAGACAGGGATGAAAGACAGCGGCCTGACTGCACCAAGGATGCCAAAATAATGGGGAAACAGCCGCAAAATCTGGG
>SJXQ01005914.1:315370-334854 GCA_006408695.1 Aepyceros melampus | reverse complement strand
CATAGAACCATTCAACTTCAGCTTCTTCAGCGCTACTTGTTGGGGCATAGACTTGGATTACCGTGAATTGGAATGGTTTGCCTTGGAAACGAACAGAGATCATTCTGTCGTTTTTGAGACTGCATCCAAGTACTGCATTTCAGACTTTTTTGTTGACCATGATGACTACTCCATTTCTTCTGAGGGATTCCTGCCCACAGTAGTAGATATAATAGTCATCTGAGTTAAATTCACCCATTCCAGTCCATTTTAGTTCGCTGATTCCTAGAATGTCGACGTTCACTCTTGCCATCTCCTGTTTGACAACTTCCAATTTGCCTTGATGCATGGACCTAACATTCCAGGCTCCTATGCAATACTGCTCTTTATAGCATTGGACCTTGCTTCTGTCGCCAGTCACATCCACAACTGGGTATTGTTTTTGCTTTGTCTCCATCCCTCCATTCTTTCTGGAGTTATTTCTCCACTGATCTCTAGTAGCATGTTGGGCACCTACTGACCTGGAGAGTTCCCCTTTCAGCCCTGCCTAAAAGCCAAAGTTCCCTGACTTCTTTTTTAAAAGAAGAGAGAATATTGGAAAAGGTCTAAGTCTGAATATTTAAATATGTAGGCAGGTTTCAAGTGGACTCTTCAGGCAAAGAAACTCTAAGGCAAAAGAGACCGGAGTGGTGGATGAAACGTTAGACTTTCCTGGAAGACTGGCTGAGCCCAGCTTGCAAGGGGCCGCGTTCCCCAGAGTCGCCATGTCTGGGACACAGTCTGAGAACCGTGCTGCAGGGACAGGGACGCCACGCGCACGCCTTCAGCTCCTCGTTTCATGTGCTCCTGCCTTTGCCGCGTTGTTGACACTCGTCTCCCGACTGAAACAAGACTGTGACGCATGGATTCCTGTCTCAGTGGCCAGCGAGTCAGGCCCTCTGCAGGTGTCACTGAAACTCCAGTTGCCACGCACTCTGGGGACAAGGGGCAGGGGACCAGTTCACCCAGTCTCCAAGGGTCTGAGGCTCTGAGATGGGAGGGGGCTCGATCCTTTTCTTCTATTTCACACACATTCATTTTATCCTACTCACATTGTGCAATTGTTACACGCCTATAAAAAGTACCAAAGCCTAGTCCATTTCCCAGCGCCGGGTCAGAGCTAAGTTGTGAGAAGGGGAAACCTTGAGGAGAGTCCGGGTGGAGCTGAGGGTGTGCCGGAGGCTGGCTGCCTGGCCTCTGACACGTGGCACCATCTGTGGCCACGATTCCGGCCAAGAGGCCGCCTGAGGCCCCTATGTCTTTTCTCTGGGGCATAGGACCAGGACACCGAACAGACCTGACCCAGACTGCTCCTACTCCATCCGGGTAGAATCCACTGGGCGTCTGCAACAGAGCTGTTGGAAAGAAGCCTCATTTTTTCCAGAAACACTCCACACAGAAGCTCTGGGCCACCTGCTCTTATAATATTTACAGTGAAAACAGCCCTATTTTTGGATCCAAAATGGGCAGTGGGGCTTCCTGAGCCGACCTGTGGCCTGTCTTTTCCCCAAGACGCTTGGGGTTTATCAGTAAACGTCTTGCCTGTCACCTTTCACCTTGACCTTGGTTATAGCAGGCATGGACTGTGAGAACTAGGCAAATAAACCCGTCACAGAAGGACACATACCACGCAGTTTCACTTAAATGAGGTATCTGGGGTTGTCAGACTCACAAGAGCAGGCAGCAGAAGGGCGCCAGCTGCCCGGGGCTGGGACAGAGGGCAGCGGGTGTGGCTGCTCGGGGTCACGGAGCCTCAGTTCTGAAAGGAGGCAGAGTTCCGGGGTCTGCTCCAGAGCAACGCGCACATGTAACATTCATGATGCCGGTCTACGCGTGTAAGAATTTATTAACTTTATCTCACTGTATGCGTTTTTTTACCACAATAAAAAATAATTTAGCTATTCCAATGGTGAACACCCAAAAGGTGGACAAGAAACCATTGACAAGGCTGAGTGTGGGGTCACAGGCCCCTCACTCGAGCCGACAGGAGGGCGAAACCATACAACCTTTAAGGAGGGAGGGCATTGCTCGATGATATCACAGGTGTGGGCCTGCCACGTGTCCGTTGACCTGGCGGTCACGCTTCTAGGAGCTATCCCACAGATACACCAGCAAAGGTGTAGGAAGACAGCTGCACAAAGCTGTTTTCTGCAGGGCTGTGTGTAACCCAGAGCCAAAGTGTGATGGAGCAACTCCACAGCATGGAAAAGGAGTGAAGGGGGGCATCTCAGCTGTTGTGAACCAAATATTTGTGTTCCCTCCAAAATTCATACAGTGAAGAGCCGATCCTCACTGTGATGGTATCTGGAGGTGGGGCCTCTGGGAGGTGATTCAGTTTGGAGGAAGTCCTGTGATGGGATTAGTGGACATAGAAGACGAGGAGGGATGTGTATGTTGTTCAGTTCAGTTCAGTTCAATTGCTCAGTTGTGTCCGACTCTGCAGCTCCATGGACTGCAGCATGCTAGTCCTCCCTGTCCATCACCAACTCCCAGAGTTTAGTCAAACTCATGTCCATTGAGTCAGTGACACCATTCAACCACCTCATCCTCTGTCGTCCCCTTCTCCTCTTGCCTTCCATGTTTTCCAGCATCAGGGTCTTTTCAACTGAGTCAGCTCTTCACATCAGGTGGCCAAAAAGTATTGGAGTTTCAGCTTCAGCATCAGTCCTTCCAATGAACATTCAGGACTGATTTCCTTTAGGGTGGACTGGTTGGGCGTCCTTGTAGTCCAAGGGGCTATCAAGAGTCTTCTCCAACACAGTTCAAAAGCATCAATTCTTTGGTGCTCAGCTTTCTTTATAGTCCACCTTTCACATCCATACATGACCACTGGAAAAACCATAGCCTTGACTAGACAGATATTTGTTGGTATACAACTAAAATGTTTATGAATGCAATGATAATGCAATGATGTTTATAAATGCAATGAGTTTTCTCCAAAAAGAACGGAGGAGAGGGAATAAGCGAGGGTCCAGAGGAAATGAGATTAGTCCTGGGTGATGTGCTAAGCCTGAGTGCTGGGCCCACAGCAGCTCACTGGGCTCTTCACACCATTCTGCTTGTCTTTGCATGTAGGGGGAGATTGGCCAACTCATCCTTCCGAAAAGCACGGCATCTTGTATTTCAGCTCACTTGATGTAGACACAAAAAGGAACTACCCTTTTCCTCTACCCTCTCAGCTCCAGTGATCTGTGAATCAAACTTGTAAAAGGCATATTAGTAGGAGGGAAATGTTCACTCTATGTGTAGAGTGGAGGAGCTCACAGAAGAGTGAGAATCCCAAAGCGGTGATCAGACCCAGAGGCGTGCACTCGATTTTAACAAAGGGTGATAAATCCGTGCAGAAACGACAAGACCAAGGGAAGGAGCTGGGCTCCAGGGGGCGGTGCATCTGAGAAGGTACATGTTTGGGAGAAGCCGATGGGAGATAAGGGTATTCACAGGGTTTGTCTGTGCAGACGCATCTCGGTGGGGCCTCCATCCGCTGTGATAAAGGCCATTTTCCCCTCCTGGTATTGGGGGGCAGGGGGGTTTCCACACAGGGGAAATGCACGCTCTGCTTTCAGGCAGACGGGATGGGCAGGAAGCACTGCTGCTGGCCGCTCTTCCTCAGCTGCTCTCAGTTCAAAATAACCCTTGCGCCCAAGTGGCATATTTGGGGGAGGCCTATTCTAATCCCCTTCAGTGTCTCCCTCAAGACGAGAGCCAGGCTGAGCGGCCGGGAGCCAGACTCCTCCCGCCTCGTCGCTCTGCTGCCTTCGGGCAGGGCCTCCTCCAGTCTCTCTCGCTGGCTCCTTACCCTCTAGCCGCAACGTCTGCATTCTGGCTGGCGGGGAGAGGGAAGGACAAGGAGCAGTGTGTCCTTCTCTTAGGATGGTAACTCAGTGCAGAGTTCTAAGACTCCACCTCCTATCTCAGTGGAGCCAAGAGGCGTGATACACTGGATTCCTCTTGCAAAGTGGGAGGTTTCTCACACTTCCACCTTATGGCCACTATTTTTTGGTAGCAATAAAATAAGATTTCACACCCTTTTCTCCCCCCAATCATCTTTGCCAGCGTTTGAACTGAAATACACCCTGGTATTCAAATAAAGTAACTTCTGGTATGAAAAATGGCAAGCTTTATGCCATAAAACTCAAAACCAATCTAAAATTGGTAGAACTCCTAAAGAGCCCTAACATCATTAAAAACAGAGTGAAGATATTAAAATTGAATTTTCAAAGGCCAAAGAGATGTGCTATTTTTGCACAGATGTCAGTGAGATGTTCCATTGATACCACGTTGAGGCAAATAAAACAGGGCTGATGTTTGTATGTATACTCATGTGTGCTTTTTTCCTGGATTCTCATCATCTTTAATTTTCTTATTCCTGGAAAAGGCTTACTCAACCCTGAGGCTTTTTTCGTAATAAGACCTTTCCAAAGGCCTCTGGTTCAATGGCACTCAATAAATCTTTTAAAGTAGTAAAATTGAAAGCAACATTTTTTAAATGCCCCAGGACAATATCCTGTCTCACAAACATAAGGATCAGTTCTCAAGGAAGAGAATTTTTGTAAAACGCTGATAGAGCTCAGCACAGCACTCTTCTCAGCTGTCTGGAGGAGATCTCTAAGAGCTCGCTGTCTAGTGAGAAGAGCCAAGATTCTCTGAACAAGATGGTGATTAGATTATTGAGGATAATCTGGCCCTTGATCCAGCAGTGATTCTCCACCATCAACAACTGGATGATGAATCGGCTACAAGGAAAGAAAAGGAAAAGGCCTCCCAACCCCTTCTGTGATACAGACCCCGTCATTCCAGGCAAAGATGGGATCTCCAGCTGGTAAACAGTTTTTTCTGAGTTTCAGAAAAGCAATAAAATGTATGGTTATGAAGAATGGAGTATCATACTTATTTGTGGAAAATATATCCTGGAGAGACATTGAATAAAAAACTTTTATTTCCTTAAAACCTTGAAGTTGCAGGTCCCGAGATGTGGCTAAGCCACGCACTTTACTACGGTGGGGGCCCACTGGACCCCCACAGTTTGTGTAGACAGAAAATAGTTGCTCAGCCGTGTCGGACTCTTTGCGACCCCATGGACTGTAGTCCCCAGGCTCCTCTGTCCATGGGATTCTACAGTCAAGAATGCTGGAGTGGGCAGCCTGTCCCTTCTCCAGGGATCTTCCCACCCCAGGGATTGAACCTGGGCCTCCTGCATTATAGGCAGATTCTTCACCATCTGAGCCACCAGGGAAGCTCAAGAATGCTGGAGTGGGCAGCCTGTCCCTTCTCCAGGGAATCTTCCTGATCGGGGATTGAACCTGGGTCTCCTGCACTGCAGGCAGGTTCTTCACCTCTGAGATGATTTTAAAGTGAAAACATTTGGTCTTGATAGGGCTCAGGACAGGCCACCCCAAAATATGCCATGTTGGTTGGTATACTGATTCTTTTTAATTAAAGTTACTCTAGAAACAGCCAATGTATAAAGGACAACCTCATCTTCCTTGGTCCCCATGAAAGTGCAAAATAAATCTCCCCTGGAAAGTACCCTTCCCCTGGAAAGTGCCCTTCCTGCACCGGGAGGCAGAGAGACAGCTCATCACCAGAGACAGAGAGTTTAAGGCAGAGAAGTCTGTGTAAACAGCTGGTAACTTCTTCACTAATTCACTGCCGCCAAGCCCAAACCTCTGTCTTGTCAAATTTTCACAAATTTGTTGTTTCTTTGTCTGAAAAGTATAAAAGCTGTCTGCTTGGGTCACTGTGAGTCTCACTTCTATGAGTTCCTGACGCAGGGATCATATTTGGTTTCCTGCTGTTAATCGGTCTCACATCAGTCTAAAGAATGCTAGTGGGATAGTACACACTTGCTTCTTAGTTTCCAGTAGAAATAAGGGTTTCCATGGGTCAAAATTTCTGATACGTAATTAAAAGCACTAGAAATAATAAGGGACATGTATGCAGCAAATGTAGGATATGTGTTTCTGGTAAGAAAAAGTATGAGGAGCGGGCCTCTAGTAATTTCCTTTCCATTAAATGACTTGTTTTGAGATAGTTTGTACGCAAGATGTAAAAACAGCAAACAAGTGCCTGAAAAGACGCTCAGTCTCACCATCAGCGGGGAAGTGAGAATCGAGTCACCTGAAAAGACGCTCAGTCTCACTAACCAGCGGGGGAGTGAGAATCAAGTCACCTCACACTGTTACAAAGGCCGTGAACAAAAGCACAAGAAATCACGAGTGCTGCTGAGGATGTGGAGAGAGGGGACACGTGAGCACAGTCAGTGAGGACTGTAAATCGGTGCAGTCGCTATGGAAGACACTATGGAAGCCCCTCAAAAAATTAAAAACAGGGCTACTCTATGACCCAGCAGCTCCACTTCTGGGTATTTGTCCAACAGAAAGAAGATCATCGCCTTGAGAAGATATCTGCACCCTCGTGCTCACTGCAACATGCTTCACAACACGCGGAGACACCCTGTGCTCATCAGCAGCTGAGTGGATTACACACACACACACACACACACACATGCACGCGTGCGTGCGTGATGTGCCGTGGAATACTATTTAGCCATGGAAAGATGGGCATCCGTGGGGATTCTCCGGTGGTCCAGTGCTTAGGGTTCAGCCCTTTCACTCCTGGGGCCTGGCTTCAATTCCTGGTTGGAGAACTAAGATCCTGCCAGCCATGTGGTATGGCCGAAAAAAAGAAAGGAAAAAAGGGAATCCTGTCATTTGCGACAACAGGGATGAACCTCTGAGGGCGTTATGCTGAGATGAATCACACAAAGAAAGACAAATACCGAATCATCTCACTTGTATGTGAAATCTTTTTAAAATACAGAACTGGAGAGGGTGGCGGGCAGCTCCCCCTCCTTACAGAATGTATACTGATGTAAGGTGACATGAGATTGAAACTGAGCTCTTCCTAAACTAGTTTTTGTCGAGGAAGGGCTGCGTCTCTAGTTTCAGATGTGGAGCCAAGAGGATCTCAACCTTGCCTGCAAACTAGAAGCACCAGCGGAGCTGCTAGAACCCCCAAGGCCCGACTCCCGCTCTGTGCCTCCGAGCCCATCTGTCTGGGTTCGGCCCAGGCATCGCTCTGTTTTTAAGTCTCCCAGGTGATCTGATTGTGCCGTCATCTTGCCCGACGCATGGATTCTTGTGCAGACCTCAGTCTTGCAGCCGGTGATACACACGGGCAAGGCCACTGTGGTGCCCTCCTGCAGAGGAACGAAGGAGAAAGCCTGGAGCCAGGGAGAATGAGGGGCCTTAGCTTCTTACCACTCCTGGCATAGGAGGGGCACGTGTGTGCTGCGAAAGAGAGGACTGGCTTTTCCCACCTGCTGCAGATTCTCGGAAAGCGGGGCCCTTGCCCTTGGGGCTGGGCGAAGCGCAGATCAGCGCTGCCAGGCAGGATGGCACCCCTGGTGAGGCTCCCACAAGCCCCACGCTTCAGACTGTCCCAGCGAGAGGCCCCAGGTGGGACGGCTCGGGAGGGCGGGGCCAAGGGCCTGCAAGAAAACAGCCATCGCCCTTGAAAACCACCTGGCGGGAGACAGCCACGGGTTGCGTTTCCAAAGCAGAGCTGCGTGTTACTCACTCAGTGGTGTCCGACTCTGTGCCACCCCGTGGACTGCCAGGCTTTCTGTCCGCGGGATCTCCCAGGCAAGATGACTGGAGTGGGTTGCCATTTTGTTCTCCAGGGGATCTTCCCCACCCAGGGATCCAACCCGCATCTCTTGTGTCTCTTGCTTTGGCAGGCGGATTCTTTACCGCTGCCAGAGGGGAGGAGGCATTGAATGGATGTGGTGAAAACACCACCACATTTTCCCTGCACTGTGTGATGAAAGGAAAAAGAAAATGGTAAGCATTCAGAGAAGTGCTGAATACTGAATCTGTCTAAAATGTCCAAACAAAATCCGGTCAAACATTTTAAAAGGAAAATTGAACTTGGTTTGACACCAGGCAGGATTCCGAGGGGCCTTCCCTGGTACAACGCCCCTTTGTGTCCTCCGGTTCTGTTTCTTTCTCTCTTTCTCTGTCTTTCTAAGTTAATTTTGTTTGGCTGCACCAGGATGTCTAGCTGCAGCGTACGGGTGTTTTGCTGCGGCAGCGGCATCTGTAAGTCGTGGCATGCCGGCTCTTAACCGAGGCATGTGGGATCTAGTTCCCTGACTGTGGACTGAGCCAGGCCCCTGCACCGGGAGCACGGAGCCTTGCCTTGTTTGTGGAAGAAAGGCTTCTCTCCTGCGCTTCCCCGTTTCCGAAGAGCAGACTCCAGAGTAACAGGACAGCAGAGTGACCGGATCCCTAGTCCCTCCTGAAGGGATACAGATAATCCTTGAGCCATTTTGAAGAAACTAAGACGGCCCCCCCGACCTCCATCTGAGGAGGACGGTGACCACATGCTGCCCACAGGCACACAGACCCCAGACTGGCTGAAACCCGAAGGTCCATGACTGAGATTCCTGAAACGTGCACCCTGTTCCCTCTCCACCAACCAGTCAGAAGCAGGTCCATGCGCTGATCCAGCCCCTGCGACCTTCATTCCTAACACTGTTGCTAAAACCCTAAGCTGAACGCCCCAGGGATGAGCTGTCCTTCCCAAAATGTCAGAAGCTGTCTGGCTCCTTGTGGCGGCAAATAAGACCCATCACCTGGGACTTCCCTGGCGGTTCAGTGCTTGAGCCCCCAGGTTCCCAGTGCAGGGGGCCTGGATTTGATTCCTGGTCAGGGAAGCAGGTCCCACATGTTGGAACCAGGACCTGGCCCAGCCAAAATAAAGATAATAGTAAAAAAAAAAAAAAAGACCCACAGCTGCCTGTTCTCAGCTTCCCAGGTTCGTTCCACCCTGCCTCGTGAGCGTCACTCCCTCGCTTTGCCTTTGGATGCCATTTTGCTTGTTTGTTTTTAGATCCTAATTCTGTCATTCCAGATTAAATTCAGAATAGCAAAACGGGCAAATAACCCTTTCTTACCTCCTCTAACTCCAAGACCCACTCCTGAGAATGGCCCTCCAGGAGCCCTGGGGGTCCGCGTGGCGGTCTGAAAGGGTACAGACATCTGGAGATCCCTGTGGAACCAGTGGGTCTGGAAGCGCCCTTCAGCCAGACTCTCCTAGCTCCTCAGGAGAGGAGTGCTCTCGGTCTAGCTTTGCACATCGTGGGTTTTCAAGCGGCAGAAAAATGTCACCGCTCGGTTCATTATGGTTGTAGAGTGACAGTAACAGCGGATTCACTGAACCGAATCACGTGATTCACTAGCACTTCATTTCACGTAACCTCATTCCTGGAAGCTGAGGGGACAGCCTGGCGCGCGTGGCTTCCTCCTGCCCTATCGAGCCTGGTGATCTGTTAACACCTGCTGAGTCAGAACGTCTGGGGTTTTCCCGTTTGTTCATGATAAGCACAGAGTGAGAGAGTGACAGAAGACACCTCACACTGTGTCTTGTTTCCTGTACCCCCCCACCCCCACCCCACCCAGAACCAGAAGTATCTCCCTGCCGTTGATCAAAGGTCTGCGGTGATTCACGTCACGCCTTTCCAGACAACCCAGCGTGAGCAGCTAGCGTCACCGTGCCTGGTGAGCAGTCGGCACTGAGGACTATGTTCTGATGAAAGCTGACCAAGTAGAACATTCAGCCTCAGTCTAAGTCCCTTTTGTCTCGCTCAGTACTGAGCAAAGAGAAAGCTGCTCAGCGTTTTCCTCAAAGCCCTCTATTGGACTTGAACCGAACACTGAAGTCTTCTCTCTGGACGGAATGATTTTTTTTTAAAGCTTTAATAGGAACACATGTTTTTATTTGTAATTTTGCGTGGTAATTCTGGTGACCAGTCTCTGTATTTTAGGGGAAAACAGTGGATACAACAAGCTGAGACAGCTTCGCCAGGCTGTTGAGGAAGAGGAAGGAGGGCATTCCTGACCTTGAAGGTCATGATCTCCGTGGATTGATTTGTAAGCCACCCTGATAAAGCGCAGCTGACTGAGGAACAGCGTTGCGTTTCTCATCAGGACTCAGTTCAGCCAGCGTTCACGGAATGTCTTTCCGGCCTGCGCTGGTAGGTTGAGAGAAATAAAACGCACAGGCCTGCTTTCGAGGATCCGGTGAGTCCAGAGGTGCTGGACCATCCTGATAGTTTCTTGATTCATTAAGAACTCGGTTTTGATTTTATACACTCTGAGAAGGCTTTTGCAGGAAACACTAACTTCTAGTCCTGACATGACTTAGATTTTTGAATGAGAAGGCAGAGAAAGAATGCGGGCGCTGAGAGACTTTTTGAACCAGAATTTCCCTCCACTTTGAATTCTCTCTTTCCTTTTAGCTATCTCATGTTTTGTTTGTTTGCTTGTTTTTCTTTTCCTCTAAACACGATCAAAGCTTCATATTGGATTCCAAAGATGCTCATATAAATTTTGCACGTATCATGCTTAATTGCTCAGTCATGTGCAACTCTCTGTATCACCCTGGACTGTAGCCTTCCGGGCTTCTCTGTCCATGGGATTCTCCAGGCAAGAATACTGCAGTGGGTAGCCTATCCCTTCTCCAGGGGATCTTCCCAGGCCAGGAATCGGGCCAGGGTTTATTGCAGGCGAGTGCTTTACCAGCTGAGCCACCAGGGAAGCCCCAGACTTTGCGTATATGAATGGAGTTCCCGGCACAGCAGAGTGGGAAGTGTGCTCTTGTGAGTAAACGCGTTATGACTTGTCCTTTGGTTTATTTCCAATGCCTTTTACAACTCCATCAAGTAGCCCTTTGTGTGAAATTTTTTCTGGAGATTTTTTTAAAACAGAGGCAACAGCTTTTCACAGGTTGCATGAATCATTCACTATAAGGTTTTGGACCCAACTGCAAAGTGTATTTTTGGGGAGTGTACCCACACCACCAACAACAAAGGTCCGTCTAGTCAAGGCTATGGTTTTTCCTGTGGTCATGTATGAATGTGAGAGTTGGACTGTGAAGAAAACTGAGCACCGAAGAATTGATGCTTTTGAACTGTGGTGTTGGAGAAGACTCTTGAGAGTCCCTTGGACTGCAAGGAGATCCAACCAGTCCATTCTGAAGGAGATCAACCCTGGGATTTCTTTGGAGGGAAAGATCCTAAAGCTGAAACTCCAGTACTTTGGCCACCTCATGCGAAGAGTTGACTCATTGGAAAAGACTCTGATGCTGGGAGGGATTGGGGGCAGGAGGAGAAGAGGACGACCGATGATGAGATGGCTGGATGGCATCACGGACTCGATGGACATGAGTCTGAGTGAACTCTGGGAGTTGGTGATGGACAGGGAGGCCTGGTGTGCTGCGAATCATGGGTTGCAAAGAGTCGGACACGACTGAGCGAATGAACTGGACTGAACTGAACTGAACCCGTACCACCAAGGGGCAACTGTGTGTGTGTGCTCAGTCGCATCAGTCGTGCCCGACTCTTTGCAATCCCATGGACTGTAGCCCGTCAGGCTCCTCTGTCCATGGCATTACCCATGGACAAGAACACTGGAGTGGTTTGCCATTTCCTTCTCCAGGGGATATTCCTGACCCAGGCATCAAACTCGCGTCTCTTGCATCTCCTGCACTGGCAGGCGGGTTCTTTATCACCAGAGCCAGTGCAGCTGGCTGTCTGTCCTACAGTCAACTCAGCTCTGACTCCGTGTGTCTGGGGACAGCATCGGATCCCATAGTTAGGGGCTCAGTCCCACGAGCTGCCTTCCACCACAGACACCAGGCACATCAAACAAGCCTGGGTTGTTACCTGTGCTTCTGCCCAACTGGCAGCAAATCAGTGGCTCCCAGGATCCCCTTCTCGGGTTCAATCAATTTGCTAGAGCAGCTCGTGGAACTCAGACTTTATTTACTGGATTACTGGTTTGTCCTGAAAGATTATAGCTCAGGAATAGCTGGTGTAAGACAGGTGCAGGGCAGGTGGGGGAAGAGGTGGAGATTCCACGCCCTCCACAGGTGCCACCTGCTCCCCAGATGACACGTGTTCAACACGGAAGCTCTCGGAACACTTATCTTCCAGGTTTTATGGAGTCTCCATGACGAAATCATGAGTGATTAAATAACTGACCGTTAGTGACTGATGGAACATTCAGCCTCCCCTGCCTGGAAATAAGGAGGTAGCCCTGAAGTTCCAACCTGCTTTCATGGCTGGTTCTCTGCAACCAGCCTGGCCTGCACCTCCCCCTCGAGCCCACCCCCATACCCTCAGATGCTTCCAAAGTCATCTCATTAACAAATCTCAGTTAATGTGGGGGTATGGGCTTGTTATGAACACAAAGACACCCAGTTCACCTTTATGACTTTGAAGCAATTTCAGGATTGAAGATAAGAGACAAATACATTGATAAAAGGTATTCCTGTTCTCTAGTTGCCCATGGAATTCCAAAGATTTGGGGGGGACTATGAGCTGAGATCTGTGGACAAAATCCAAATATATATGAGAAATATATGTTGGTCAACTGAGTGATCAGATAAAAATTTATTATAGGTCATAATGTTGCAGGAAGGGGGACCCCTTCCAGGCCTGAAACTGGGCTCTTGTCTAACAGAGATAAATTGTCCGAGGAGACACATGTGCTGACAAAGCAAGAGATTTTATTGGGAAATGGCCCCCGGGTGGAGAGCAGTAGGGCAAGGGAACCCAGGAGAACTGCTCTGCCGCGTGGCTTGCAGTCTTGGGTTTTATGGTGATGGGATTAGTTTCCCAGTGGTCTTTGACCAATCATTCTAATTCAGAGTCTTTCCTGGTGGCGCACACATCGCTTATCCAAGATGGATACTAGCAAGAGGGATTCTGGGAAGTGGACGGACACGTGGCGTCTCCTTTCGACCTTCCCCGAACTCTTCTGGTTGGTGGTGGCTTATTAGTTCCGTGTTCCTTACCAGGATCTCCTGTCGTAAAACAGCTCATGCGAATGGTTAAGGGGTCTGGCCAGGGTGGGTGGCTTCAGTCAGAGTGCTGCCCCTAACAGTAATACTGCACACATTAAACCAGAAACTCAAACACATTTAAAAAGTATCTGTTTTTAAAATTTTACCAGATTTATTATCATCTAATGTTATTTATTCAACAGTATTGTTTATTTGGGCTTCCCCAGGGGCCCAGGAGGAAGGAGCATGACCCCACAGAGGCGGACGCAGACATGCCCACGAGTGTCCAGAGTCTCCGGTGCAGGCGTGGGTCAGCGGTGGCCCTCTGCAGGGTGCAGGCACTGAGCCCAGCAGTGCAGTGTGGGACCTTTGGAAGGAGGCCGCCATTATCCTCATGACCTCCACCATAGGTGGCCTCAGGCCAAGCAGCAGGGAGGGAACACGGCCCCACCCGTCAACAGAAAACTGGATTAAAGATTTACTGACAGGCCCTGCCTATCAGAGCAAGATCCAGTTTCCCCCTCAGTCAGTCTCTCCCATCAGGAAGCTTCCATAAGCCTCTTATCCTTCTCCATCAGAGGGCAGACAGACTGAAAGCCACAATCACAGAAAACTAACCAATCTGATCACCTGGACCACAGCCTTGTCTAACTCAGTGAAACTACGGGCCATGCCTTGCAGGGCCGCCCACGACAGACGGGTCATGGTGGAGAGTTCTGACAAAACGGGGTCCACTGGAGAAGGGACTGGCAAGCCACTTCAGGATCCTTGCCTTGAGAACCCCACAAACAGCATGAAAAGGTGAAAAGACAGGACACTGAAAGAGGAGCTCCCCAGGTCGGTAGGTGCCCAGTATGCTACTGGAGATCAGTGGAGAAATAGCTCCAGAAAGAATGAAGGGATAGAACCAAAGCAAAAACAACACCCAGTTGTGGAAGTGACTGGTGATAGACGCAAGGTCAGATGCTGTAAAGAGCAATATTGCATAGCAACCTGAAATGTTAGGTCCATGAATCAAGGCAAATTGGAAGTGGTCAAACAAGAGATGGCAAGGGTGAACGTCGACATTCTAGGAATCAGCAAACTAAAATGGACTGGAATGGGTGAATTTAACTCAGATGACCATTATATCTACTACTGCGGGCAGGAATCCCTCAGAAGAAATGGAGTAGCCATCATGGTCAACAAAAGAGTCCAAAAATGCAGTACTTGGATGCAATCTCAAAAACAACAGAATGATCTCTGTTCATTTCCAAGGCAAACCATTCAGTATCACAGTAATCCAAGGCTATGCCCTGACCAGGAATGCTCAAGAAGCTGAAGTTGAACGGTTTTCTGAAGACCTACCAGATCTTCTAGACTAACACCCAAAAAAGATGTCCTTTTCATTACAGGGGACTGGAATGCAAAAATAGGAAGTCCAGAGCTCCTGGAGTAACAGGAAAATTTGGCCTTGGAGTACAAAATGAAGCAGGTCAAAGGCTAACAGAGTTCTGCCAAGAGAACGACTGGTCAGAGCAAACACTCTCTTCCAACTACACAAGAGAAAACTCTACACATGGACATCACCAGATGGTCAATACAGAAATCAAATTGATTATATTCTTTGGAGCCAAAGATGGAGAAGCTCTATGCTGCGGCTGCTGCTTCATCGCTTCAGTCGTGTCCGACTCTGTGCGACCCCAGAGATGGCAGCCCACCAGGCTCCCCCATCCCTGGGATTCTCCAGGCAAGAACACTGGAGTGGGTTGCCATTTCCTTCTCCAATGCATGAAAGTGAAAAGTGAAAGTGAAGTCGTCCAGTCATGTCTGACTCCTAGCTACCCTATGGACTGCAGCCTACCAGACTCCTCCATCCATGGGATTTTCCAGGCAAGAGTACTGGAGTGGGGTGCTATTGCCCTCTCCAGGAGAAGCTCTATACAGTCAGCAAAAACAAGACAGAGAGCTGACTGTGGCTCAGATCATGAACTCCTTATTACCAAATTCAGACTTAAATTGAAGAAGTAGGGAAAACCACTAGACCATTCAGGTATGACCTACACCAAATCCCTTAGGGTTATACAGAAAGTGAAAGGGAAGTCACTCAGTCGTGTCCGGCTTTTTGTGACCCCATGGACTGTAGTCTACCAGGCTTCTCCTCCATGGGATTTTCCAGGCAAGAGTACTGGAGTGGGGTGCCATTTCCTTCTCTTGGGGATCTTCCCGACCCAGGGATTGAACCTGGGTCTCCCGTATTGTAGGCAGACGCTTTTACCACCTGAGCCACTGGGGAAGTCCAGGGTTATACAGTAGAAGTGACAAGAAGATTCAAGAGATGAGATCTGATAGACAGAGTGCCTGACAACTACGGACGGAGTTTCGTGACACTGTACGGGAGGCAGGGATCAAGACCATCCCCAAGAAAAAGAAATGCAAAAAGGCAAAACGGTTGTCTGATGAAGCCTTACAAGTAGCTGAGAAAAGAAGAGAAGCTAAAGGCAAAGGAGAAAAGGAAAGATATATCCATTTGAATGCAGAGTTCCAAAGATAGCAAGAAGAGATAAGAAAGCCTTCCTCAGTAATCAATGCAAAGAAATAGAGGAAAACAGAGAACGGGAAAGACTAGAGATCTCTTCAAGAAAATTAGAGACACCAAGGGAACATTTCATGCAAATATGAACACAATAAAGGACAGAAATGATATGGACCTAATAGAAGCAGAAGATATTAAGAAGAGGTGGCAAGAATACACAAAAGAACTATACAAAAAAATCTTCATGACCTAGATAATCAGGATGGTGTGATCACTCACCTAGAGCCAGACATCCTGGAATGTGAAGTCAAGTGGGCATTAGGAAGCATCACTACGGTGGAATTCCAGTTGAGCTATTCCAAATCCTAAAAGACGATGCTGTGAAAGTGCTGCATTCAGGATGGCAGCAAATCTGGAAAACTCAGCAGTGGCCACAGGACTGGAAAAGGTCAGTTTTCATTCCAATCCCAAAGAAAGGCAATGCCAAAGAATGCTCCAACTACCGCACAATTGCACTCATCTCACACGCTAGTAAAGTAATTCTCCAAGCCAGGCTTCAAGCAGTACTTGAACCATGAACTTCCAGATGTTCAAGCTGCATTTAGGAAAGGCAAAGGAACCAGAGATCAAATTGCTAACATCCGTTGGATTATCCAAAAAGCAAGAGCGTTCCAGAAGAAACATCTACTTTTGCCTTACTGATTATGCCAAAGCCTTTGACTGTGTGGATCACAATAAACTGTGGAAAATTCTGAAAGAGATGGGAATACCAGACCACCTGACCTGCATTCTGAGAAAGCTGTATGCAGGTCAGGAAGCAACAGTTAGAACTGGACACAGAACAGACTGGTTCCAAGTAGGAAAAGGAGTACATCAAGGCTGTATATTGTCACCCTGCTTATTTAACTTATATGCAGAGTACATCATGTGAAATGCCAGGCTGGATGAAGCACAAGCTGGAATCAAGATTGCCGGGAGAAATATCAATCACCCCAGATATGCAGATGACACCACCCTTATGGCAGAAAGTGAAGAGAACTAAAGAGCCTCTTGATGAAAGTGAAAGTGGAGAGTGAAAAAGTTGGCTTAAAGCTCAACATTCAGAAAATGAAGATCATGGCATCTGGTCCCATCACTTCATGGCAAATAGATGGGGAAACAATGGAAACAATGTCAGACTTTATTTTTGGGGGGCTCCAGAATCACTGCAGATGGTCATCTCAGACATGAAATTAAAAGATGCTTGCTCCTTGAAAGAAAAGTTATGACCAAGCTAGACAGTATATTAAAAAAGCAGAGACATTACTTTGCCAGCAAAGGTCCATCTACTCAAGGCTATGGTTTTTCCAGTAGTCATGTATTGATATGAGAGTTGGACTATAAAGAGAGCTGAGTGCCGAAGAATTGATGCTTTTGAACTATGGTGTTAGAGAAGACTCTTGAGAGTCCCTTGGACTGCAAAGAGATCCAAGCAGTCCATCCTAAAGGAAATCAGTCCTGAATATTCATTGGAAAGACTGATGCTGAAGCTGAAACTCCAATACTTTGACCACCTGATGGAAAGAACTGACTCATTGGAAAAGATCCTGATGCTGGGAAAGATTGAAGGCAGGAGGAGAAGGGGATAACAGAAGATGAGATGGCTGGATGGCATCACCGACTCAATGGACATGACTTTGAGTAAGTTCCAGAAGTTGGTGATGGACAGGGCAGCCTGGAATCTGAAGTCCATGGGGTCAAAAAGAATTGGACATAACTGAGCAACTGAACTGAACTAAACTGAGTGGCTCAAACGGTGAAGAATTTGAGTGCAGTGCGGGAGATCTGGGCTCGATCTTGTTGCTAAATACTCGAGCCTTCCCCCATGAATGAGTTTATGGACTTTTCAGTATTGACTTGGGAGAAGCATAACAAGTATCAAGGGGAAGTTTTGGTTTGATGGGTCACCAAACCATGACTGTATGTGTAGCAGGATGCTTTTTCGGAAACAGAGGTACTGAAACAAATAAGATGCTGGTATAAAATTCATATATAAGCTGTAATTTAAGATACTTTGAAGAAAACCAGAGTAATCAATAGTTGGCTTTGAGGTACTTGGCTATCATTTGAGAAAAAACACATTTTATTACATTTTAAATAAAAATACAAACACAGGAAAAAACAGGGAACAGTTGTGTAATACTGTTGTGGGGAATATCTTTCTAAGTAAGTCCTCGAAAGAAAGGGAAATGAAAAGCAAGCTGAAGGGAGTGCGTATCTGTAACACATAAAATAATGGCGTGGTTCCGGCCACCACACACAGAAAGCTCCAGCGCATCTGTAAGAAGACAAGCAAAGCAGCAGAAAAGGGACAGAAGCTGTGATGTGGTGGTGTAGAGAAAAATAAACAAAAACATAAAATAAATTTGAAGAGATGATCAGCATTACTCACAATCAAAAACATATAAATTAAAACAAGATACACGTATGCCATCAGATTTTGAAGAGTTCTAGACTGAATACACAGTTTGGTGAATAAGCTGGAGAATTGAGTACTTTTAAGTATCGTTAGTGGAATTACCTTGAGGAAGGCAGTGTGGTCTGGTACGTGGCATAAGGTAGGCATAAGATAATGATTTGTTTACCTAATGCAAGATTACTTCTCTGAAGGAGCATGGACTTTGCTATCAGACAAAGCAGAATTTTTCCCTGGCCTTGCCATTTATTTACTAAGCAAACTTTAAGCAATTTACTTAACTTCTTTAAGCTCCAACTTCCCTTTCTAGAAAATGGAGCTACTTCCGATCTTTTACAATTGTGACATATAATGAGATAACATAGGCTGGGCTTCATCTAGGGGCTGCCCAGGTTATTTGCTTGGTAAATGGAAGAATTTATTTCCTCTTAATTTCCCTGGCCACGCAAGAGAATTCCATACCCTCAGAAAATTTTACCCAGGCTCTCTTCACAGTCTCCTTCCTGGCCATCTGAGCACCTCTCTATTTTTTTTTAAAATCCGGCCTCCCCAGCTCTGCCCTTCTATGCTGCCCACGGTTCAGTCACATCTTCCAGTTACGATGACTTAGCGGCAGCACTTCAGTTCTCGGTAGACTCACAAACGCTGCGTTTTGTGGGCTGCATTGTGTCCCCAGAAAGATGTGTTTGAGGCCTACAGCAGGCTCTTGGGAATGTCACCTTATTTAGAAATAAGGTCTTTGCAGATGTCCTCAAGTTGCAATGCGGTCAGACTGGTTAGACTTCACTGGGGTGAAGAGGGCCCTGACCCACTGTAACTCGGTGTCCTTATAAAAAGAGGAGTTTGGATCTGAGACCACACTGGGGGGAACGCCAAGTGCTGGTGGAGGCAGAGGTCAGAGGGAAGCATCTCCAACCCAAGGAATCCCAACGCTGGCTGGTAACTCAGGAGCCAGGGGCAGGCTCCTCTCAGAGGCCCCGAGGGAGCACAGCCCCACGGACGCCTCTCCTCCGGCCTTCCAGCCTCCGGAGCCAGTAGCGGCTGAGTCTGCTCCACCGAGTCCCTGGTACTTCGGTGAGAAGGAGGAGGAGACGGACGGGCTGTCCCCAGAGGTCACTGGGCTCCCAGGTTTGACTCTGACATCATCTTGGCTCAGATGGAGGCGGTAACCGGTTTTGACAGTTCTGGATAAATCCACGAATATATAGTCTTGATGTTCCAACAGGAAGCCAGGCTTAGACAAGGGGAGGATATTTAAGGACTAGATGGGCTAAAAAAAATTCTAAGGAGACAAAGCAACAGGCGTGGTTAGCCTCAGGAGAGAAGGCTCCGGGGCGGGTTCCCGGCAGGGAGCCTGAAGGCCCCACTTCCCCGGCCGCGAGCTGGAGGGCAGGCGCGCAGTGGCCGTCCAGGGCTTCTGGGGTGGCCAGGCTCCTTTCTGCCGCCGCCGGGGCTCACAGCGTCGCCCACGGGAGGCGGGGTACCCGGGGCACAGCAGCAGAGGCACGTCACCAGCGCATCTTGGGGCAGGGTTGACCGACAGGAGGGCATCAGTCCCTCCTGAGAGGGGTGCGATCACCGTGGTGAACTCTGATTGGCGCTCCCAGGGGCCCCTCTCCCTACACTTGCCGCTCGGTCCTCGTACTA
>SJXQ01005914.1:281780-307605 GCA_006408695.1 Aepyceros melampus | reverse complement strand
AAACGTGCGCCTGTTTTGTGCTTTTTAAATAGAAAGCCCGCCTCGCGGGAGCTGCCGTGAGCGCCGGCAGTTCCGTGTCCGCGGCCGCACGTGCACGTGGGGCCGCCGGTGCCCTTCCCGCCGGGCCCGCAGGAGTGGCCCGGCACGGCCCGGGTGGCGGCGGGCGGGGCCCGGCCTCTCGGGTCCCCGGGGCTCAGGAAGCGATGGGCGGCGGGGTAAAGGTGGTGACCCCAAGGCGCCTGCTGCCCTGCGCGCTGCGGCCGGTCACCTGCTGATGCGTCTCGTTTGGTTTCCCAGCTGCTTCTCCAGGGGGTGCTCTTAGGACCCCCACTTCACAGACGGGGCAGCGGAGGCAGTGATCGTGCACTAGGAGGTGTCCAGCGGGATTCACCTGCGCTCAGACTCTCTGGGGCTGAAAGCAGAAACCGTCTAGCCTTAGGCAATGCTGACTGCTGACCTGATAACTTCCTGGTTAATGGTACCTCTCTTACTGTGTTTACGTTAATTACAGTCAATAGGGGCTGGAAACTGGTGGCAGAGGTGGGCGGGCTGGAGCTGTGAGGTTGAGGAAGAGAACTTTTGAATTCAGTCAAGAGACTGCACGCTTTCAGTATTCGGGGAGAAGTCAGTTAAGCTGTTCTTGTAACTCTGTTTGTATGGCTCATGGCAAGCTAAGTGCCAGCAGTGTGAATCCACCCGGGTTAGAAGGGAACCCTTGCTCACAGCCCTGAGCCCAGTGGGCTGGTTGGTGCTGACGAGCCAGGGAGGTGCTGTGAGCACCTCCCCCCACGGAGGAGCACCACCTTTAAGCCCCACCTCTTCGTCTCTTCACCAGTGTTTCCCGCTTGCCCCCAGCACCCACCCTCTGCGTTGTCCCCTCACTTGTTGGGTAATGTTGTTGGCTTCTGCAGCCCTGGCCCGTGCTGAACTCTGGGGGCCGCGTAAACCCCTCCTGGTGGAGGTGACTGTCTGCTCTGCACTTATCTTCCAGGACAGTGGCTCCTGCCCTGGGTATCCCGGGTCTGGGAGAGCCGTGAGGTCAATGGGAAGGGTCTGGAGATACACACCGTGGTCCATTTTCTTCATCACTTTGGGTGAGAGCTTAGTGAACGGCACACTTTGCTAAACATTTGCTATGTCTCTGTGTAAGAGGCAGGTATATTTTCTGTCCCCATTTTACACCTGGCCTAGTAAGGTTGTGTTCCCTGGGGGTGCATACCTCCTGAGTGTGAGGGCTGAGATCTGAGCCCAAGAATTACTCTAAGGTATCTTGTTACACTGCCTCTGTGGTGAGCCACCCACGTGAAATTACAGCTCTGCGTGTGTGTGAGAGAGAGAGATGGGGTGGGCAAAGGGATCGTTTTTACTCTCAGAAGGGGTCTCTTCTCAGAGGAGAGGTGGAAACCACTGCCCTGGCCCTTGGGGCTGCCGCGGCCATGGGCCTGTGTGGGCTCTCGGGCGGGTTGCCCCAAGCGTTCACTTCAGGTGCCTGTCTGCCGTGGTCTTTCGTCTGCACTGTCAGCAGCCACCCGGTCTCCCTCCCGTCTCTCCTGACAGGGGCCGTGAATGGTTTCTCGGAGATTTTTCTTACTGTCTGGCTGGGAGGATCGGAGGCCCTGCTCTGTGTGGCCGCCTCCAAGCCCTCTGCCCCTACCCCCGGGTTCACCCTGTGGTCTGACTGCACCTGCCCTTCTTTACTGCACCAGGGAATGTTCCCGCTGGTCTCTGATGCTGCCTGTACCTCTTCAGGGTCATTATTTGTGGCTGAATGCCCTCCCAGATCTCCCTCCTCTTAACTAAAAGCCTCTGTGCCTGCACGCATCCAGCCAGGTGCAGCTCTTCAGGGCTTGTATTTTCATTTCTTTGTATTTACAGAAGTGCGGTCTCTGTTGGTTGCATAGGCAGTGTACGTATCTTAGTGGTTTTTTTTTAACTTTCTTTGGTTTGTAAACACCTTTAAGATAGAAACCCTTTTCTGACCTGTTGCATCCACGTGACTTCTCTGAGTAGGCTTCCAGAATGTTGATTTACTCTTCTCATTAATGGAGTGTATCTTTACTGTGTGTCTGCAGGGTGTGCGGCTTGCTTTGATGCCTCTGGGAACATGAGGATATGCAGGGTATACTCTGCCCTCCAGAACTGCACAGTTTTGAGGGACTTAATGCACGTGACAAACTTTGTGTTGTCCAAGTATTAGAGGCCCCATGACTGGTTCACCCTCCTCAGGACTTTGGGAGAAGTCACTGACTGCTGGAAATAGCATGGAACTGTGTTCTGGGTGAACAGTGGGTACAAGAGTGCAGAGGGAGGGGGGAGGCGGTGGGGGATGGTGCGGATCAAATGTAGTAATAATGGGAGGATATTTAATAATTTATCCTGGAGAAGGAAATGAAAACCCATTCCAGTATTCTTACCTAGAGAATTCCATGGACGGAGGAGCCTGGTGGGCTACTGTCCAGGGAGTCACAGAGTCAGACGCGACTGAGTGACTAACACATATGTAATAATTTATGAAATTCCATTCTCCTTGCTCCTTTCCAAAAAGATTCTGAGGTGGCTTCAACAAAAATCACATCACTGGACCATCCGAAGGAGAATGAAGAAAGCAGGAGTCTGCAGTGAGGGCCGTAGAAAGATGGAGATTGTGCCCCCAGTGCCAAGGATGGCTGTCAGGCGGGCGTGAGACTCGGCTTTGGGCTCCCTGACAGTCGAGACAGAGTGGGTGGGCAGGTGAGGCTCAGTTAGCCCTGAGTTCTCGGGGACATAGAGCAGAATGACACACGAGGAGCCCAGTAGGGTCGTCCCCCGGCGGTCCGTGGGAGCACGCCGGGTGGGTGGGGACTTCGGAGAAGTGGACGGTCAGCATCTGTAGACGCATCTTGGTCTTCCAGCTGTCGGTTATGTCAGGCTAGTCTCTGCCAGGAGCGTAGGCAGGTTGGAACTTAGATTGTTTTGTTGGGTCTGCTTGGTAGGACGTTGGTGTTTTAAAAATGGAGGAGTTGCACCAGTGAGCCTTCGTACCCACAGGTACCCTGGGTTTGCCTTACGAAGCAGTTGCGATGTGCTTGGACATCTCAGCAGGCCCGAGTTCCGGAGTTCTGCACCATGACGCTTGGGAGACAAAGCGTTCCTCTGTGCGTGGTTGGAAAGGCAGTCCTGGTCAAGAGGAGTTACCTTGCTGGAAGACTGCACATCTGTGCTGAGTCTTGTGTAGAGCAAAGAAATGGACCGTTTGAGTTGTCAAGGTCCGATTATTTACGCCACAATATTTTGTCTTGGAATTGCGTTTTTATGTCCTTGTTTCTTATTTTCACTGATCTGGTTGTGTTCTAGCTGCTGTAGGTCCCCCGTAGCCTTTAAAGGGAACATACGTGAAGCCGGGGCCCAGGCTCCCTGGACTCGGGCGGCTCTCACAGGCCTCGTCTGCTTCTGAGGTGGATGGACGAGGCCAGGAGGTGGCGGCTGAGGACTGGCAGTGGGTGCCCTTCCCCCCGTGCTTCTCTGCTCCCTGCAGCTTGGGGTCTGTCCTCGCTGACAGGCCTGCGTTTCCGAGGAGACTGGAAGTCCCCCGTTGCAGTCTCCTGTACCCCGACACGTAAGCTGGGAAACCTCCTGGCCTGCTCTTGACATGCACTGCTGACTTGCCTTTTCCCTGAAGGGGGTCAACTCTGCACAGTTGCTTCCCTCACTTAAGAGAGGCCTCCTGTTTCTCTCCTCCAACAAGCCTTGTGTTCAGGCTGAGAGTGGTCCTCCATTTCATATCTCCTAAGTTTCCAGGAGCAATTTTTTCACGCTTGGTTAGTCTCCTCCTGGAGGCAGTTACATCTGGGGGCAGACCATCCTCTGTTTAGTCATAGACGTGCTAGTGACCGTGCCTCGGTCAGCGTCAGCAGGCATTTGCGCGCCAGCCACGTGCCCCGCCCTGGGGCTGCGATGGGACAGGCAGCCCGGGGGAGCCTGCTTGTGGCCTGATGTTCCTGGTGGTGACGTGGCAGTGACGAGGGGCGACGACGGTGCTGAGGCACGCGGCCGTCACCGTGTGCCGAGCGTCGCCCAGTGGGCTCTGCGTCTGTTTCCCTTTCGCAGCAGGGAGCCCTCCTTGAGGCCGTTTTATTGTCACCCCTGGGAAAGGCAGAGGTTAAAGACTTTGCCCAGAGGTTTACAAAGTCAGGTGTAAGTATAAATCCCTGTAATTTTACTTCTTATCAGGTTTTTAACTAATATTAACTAATTCTAATGACAAGTAAATAACTTTTAAGGAGAGGTGGATAAACTGTCACATTTGAAGTAAAGCGTATGCGAGTTTCCTCTTTTTGCAGTTGTGAAAGGATGTAGGTCACGGCAGAGGCGAGTCTGTATCGGCCACCGTGTTCCCTGCTGCTCACTTTCTTTTCTTTGCTGTCATTGGGTCCTGCTGTCTTGGCAGTTTATCTTGTGAACTCTCTGGAGGCTGGGACTCTGACTTGGGGCAATGGAGGAAGGCTTGGGTTTCTTGGCCAGTGTGGGTTTGAGCTGCTGCTTGACCCCTTAAGTGCTGTGTCAGTTTGGGCATGGTGTTTACCATTACTGCCCTGTTGGAAGAGTTATTCCTACCGGATAGAAAAGAGGTCTTAGCAATGACAAATCGGCAGTGGCAAACCTAGACAGCACATTAAACAGCAGAGAGATTACTTTGCCTACAAAGGTCTGTAGAGTCAAAGCTATGTTTTTTCCAGTAGTCATGTAAGAATGTGAGAGCTGGGTGATAAAAAAGGCAGAGCGCTGAATAATTGATGCCTTTGAACTGTGGTGCTGGAGAAGACTCTTGAGTCCCTTGGGCAGCAAGCAGATCAAACCAGTCAGTCCTAAAGGAAATCAACCCTGAATATTCATTGGAAGGACTGATGCTGAAGCTGAAGGTCCAATACCTTGGCCACCTCATGTGAAGAGTTGACTCACTGGAAAAGACTCTGATGCTGGGAGGGATTGGGGGCAGGAGGAGAAGGGGATGACAGAGGATGAGATGGTTGGATGGCATCACCCACTCAATGGACATGAGTTTGAGCAAATTCTGAGAATGGTAAGGGACAGGGAGATCTTGCCTACTGCAATCTGTGGGGTTGCAAAGAGTCAGACACGACTTAGCAACTGAAAGTGAAAGTGAAGTCGCTCAGTCCTGACCGACTCTTTGCGACCCCGTGGACTGTAGCCCACCAGGCTCCTCTGTCCTTGGGATTCTCCAAGCAAGAATACTGGAGTGGGTTGCCATTTCCTTCTCCAGGGGATCTTCTCGACCCAGGAATTGAACCCATGTCTCCCGCATTGCGGGCAGACACTTTAACCTCTGAGCCACCAGAGAAGCGAAATCTGGCGTGAAGCAGAGAGCTTACTAGGATGGACTTTCCTTCATAGGGCAGCCAGATAGTAAGCATTCTTGCATATGAGGAGAGGGCATTGCACGTGGAGGGAACAATAGTCAGCCTTGCTTTGTGCAGGCAGAAAGTTCCACGGGATTTGGATCAGCTGCAGGCTGTAAACCGCTTTGCCGTCTGGTGGGTCTTACAGGTAAGCAGATCTGGGAGCCGGGCTTATCCTCCCGGGCGAGAGGATTGCTGGCCGTGGTCGGACGCTCATCCTCCCGGGCGAGAGAATTGCTGGCCGTGGTCGGACGCTAATCCTGTGCAGCGTGAGTGCGCCGGGATGGCGGGTCCTGCTTTGGTCAGAGACTATTACCTGGTGGGAAGTTTATGTCTTTACATTACACGTAATTAATTGATTAACTGAGGAAAGACAGTGGACTTAAGTGAGAATCAGAGGTTGGGTTTTGACTCTGATTAATTGTATAGCCGTGATTTTCTTCTGAATCTGTCATGTGAAGGGGACACCTGGCGACCTCTAAAGTCTGTTCAGAGTGAAATGCGCTGTAACAACAGGATTGAATGCTAATTGTAATCTATTGAGGGCAAAAAATCTTGTATTTAAGCAGCACAGTCATTTAAAAGATAAGTTTTAAAGATAAGTCCAATAGGAAAATTTGAAAAAGTGACTATTAACTGTAGTTGTTCAGTGGCTAAGTAATAGCCAACTCTTTTCGACCCCTGGAAGTAGCACCCTAGGCTCCTCTCTCCTTCACTATCTCCTGGAGTTTGCTCAAAATTAACTGTAGTGAATTTATAATTAAATGTGTACACTGGAAAGAGATGAGTTGGTATTTTGCTAGAAATTATAGGGTTAAAGGCAGAAAATCTGAGCTGTCTGCCATGGTAGGTTTTACCAAATGAAGTGATTTTTTGAAGAAGGCTTTTAAATTCCTGTTATTTGTGTTTTTGGATTGAAATGTTAAAAGATATAAGCACCTATATTTTGTGCTTAGTGTTTAACAGTGGAGGTGTTTTCATGCAGTAAATATCTGCCAGCCCCTTCACGATCACAGCCTTGTCTTGGCAGAGGGGCTTGCATAACTTGGTGAAGGTCTGAGCCATGCCATGCAGGGCCACCTGAGATGAACGGGCCGTAGTGGAGAGTCCTGGCAAAACGTCCACTGGAGAAGGGAATGGCAAACCACTCCAATATTCTTGCCGCAAGAACCCCGTGAACAGTATGATAAGGCAAAAAGATATAACACCAGAAAATGAGCCCCCCTAGGTCAGAATGTGTCCAATATGCTGCTGGGGAAGGTCGGAGAGCAGTTAGTAACAGCTCCAGAAAGGATGAAGCATCTGTGCCAAAGTGGAAATGACGCTCAGTTGTGGAAGTGTCAGTTTTCATGGGAACCAGAGATCAAATTGCCAACATTCGTTGGCTCATAGAGAAAGCAAGGGAATTCAAGAAAAATATCTACTTCTGCTTCATTGACTATGTGGAAGCCTTAGACTGTGTGGATGACAACAATGTGGTAAATTCTTAAAGAGGTGGGAATACCAGACCACCTTGACCTGCCTCCTGAGAAACCTGTATGCAGGCCAGGAAGCCAAGGTTAGAAACGGACGTGGAACAACTGACTGGTTTGAATTTGAGAAAGGAGTATGTTGAGGCTGTGTATTGTCACCCTACTTATTTAACTTATATGCAGAGTACATCATTGGAGAAGGCAATGGCACCCCACTCCCGTACTCTGGCCTGAAATCCCATGGACGGAGGAGCCTGGTAGGCTGCCGTCCGTGGGGTCGCTAAGAGTCGGATACGACTGAGCGACTTCACTTTCACTTTTCACTTTCATGCATTGGAGAAGAAAATGGCAACCCACTCCGGTGTTCTTGCCTGGAGAATCCCAGGGACGGGGGAGCCTGGTGGCTGCCGTCTATGGAGTCGCACAGAGTCGGACACGATTGAAGTGACTTAGCAGCAGCAGAGTACATCATGCGAAATGCTAGGCTCGAAGACTCACAAATTGGAATCGAGATTGCTGGGAGAAATATCAACAACCTCAGACATGCAGATAATACCACTCTAATGGCAGAAAGTGAAGAGGAACTAAATGGACTCTTGATGAGGGTAAAAAAGGAGAGTGAAAAAGCTGGCTTAAAACTCAGCTTTCAGAAAACTAAGATCGTGGTGTCTGGTGCCGTCACTTCATGGCAAATAGATGGGGGAAAAGTGGAAGCACTGAGAGGGGGCTTCAGAATCACTGCAGATGGTGACTGCAGTCATGAAATTAAAAGACACTTGCTTCTTGGAAGAAAAGCAATGACTAACCTAGACAGCATATTAAAAAGCAGAGACATTACTTTGCTGACAAAGGTCTTTTTAGTCAAAGCTGTGGTTTTTCCAGTAGTTATATACGGATGTGAGAGTTAGACCATAAAGAAGGCTGAGCACTGAAGAATTGATGCCTTTTGACTGTGGTATTGGAGAAGACTCTTGAGAGTCCCTTTACCTGCAAGGAGATCCAACCAGTTAACCCCAAAGGAAACCAACCCTGAATATTCATTAGAGGGGCTGATGCTGAAGTTGATGCTCCAGTACCTTGGCCACTGATGTGAAGCGCCGACTCATGGGAGAAGACTCTGATGCTGGGAAAGACTGAGGTCAAAAGGAGAAGGGAGCTGCAGAGAATGAGATGGTTAGATAGCACCTCTGACTAAATGGAAATGAGTTTGAACAAAGTCTGGGAGATAGTGAAAGACAGGGAAGCCTGATGTGCGCAGTCTGAGGGGGTCACAAAGAGTAGGACACAGCTTGGCGACTGAACAACAAGTGTCTGCTGTGGTTTATCCTGAGCTGCGTTAGGAGCTGGGGACCTGGCCTCCAGTTCGATGGCTGGGATGTTTCTCACGGGACTGATTGTCCGGGGGTGCACTTAATTTGACAGATAACTTCACAGCATGTTAACTTCTGTGATCAGAATAGATAAGTCGCCGCAGCACGCGTGTAACATGCCGTGGTTGTTCGCATGCGAGGACGCCTGGGTGGGCCTGCAGCGGGGCCCTTGTGGTTTATTTCTCGTTGTGTGAGCACACTGAGAAGCGGGTGTCCTGGCTTGCTATCTCAGAAATGACGTGGGGAATAAGGAGAAGTTACTCCTGCCAGGCCCTGTGTTGGGTCTGGGGGATGAGCTAGGCAGAGTCCTGAGTATCAGCCCATCCCAGGTTTCATAGACTGAGAAAAGCTTGAGAATGATATGCAGTGGCCAAGTTTTAATCCTGAATGTAGGAACTTTAAGCAAATTCCTCCGTGGTACCAGCCATCTTGCATGCTGAAGTGTAACAAGGATGTGTTGTCAGAATAAAGAGCAGTCACCGAATTACATCCTCGGGCTGTGGGGCCTACTTTTGTATTAATATGTCTCTTCTTCTCATTTTGTAAAAGAGTGGGTTGTAACTGTGTCATGAATTGGTATTGGTCTATTGGTAACATTTGGGGACCTCCACGGAATCCTGCTCTATTAAAAAAGAGTTACTTGTCTGATTCTCAGGGCTCAAGTATAAGTCTCTGGGCCTGCGATGACCGCTTTTTCTGGACGGCAGGGTAGGACACGTCCCGTGACTCATGCCCTGGAGCAGGCCGTGTCCTCCACACCAGGGCCGTCGGGAAGGGCGAGCAGGGCCTGCCCACCATGCCCACCATGTCCTGCTGGTGCCCGCCGACTGCTGGGCACCTTGCACGGTGCTTGTGAGCACGAGGAGCCGTCTGCTGGAGAGTTCGTTTGTCGCCACGTTCCTTGGCCGCTGGGCAGAGCCCACTTCACAGAGAGTACCGCAGCAGCCTTGGGGCCAGGACCCCCGCCCCTCTGACAGCTGTGGACCTGGGCTGCCTCCGAGGGCGCCGGAGGGAAGGTGCAGATTCTTGCTGTTTCAGGTCTAACTTGGGAACCTGAAACTGAAATCAGGTTTGGGGCGGTTCTGACTTGGCTTTATGACATTGGTCAAACCTGGATATGCCCTGTGGGGCAGGTATTGAGTGAATTTCTCAAGGGTGAAAAGGAAGATTTTGGGAGGGGTTGTTTTTCAGGGGAGGTGATAATACATGGTGGGTTTTTCAGAAAGTTTTGCTTTTTAATGTAAACCTTGGGAAGGAAACAGAAGTTAGAACAAATCCTGAACCATTTCTATTGTTTTCTTTTAGCTTTCTTGTGGATGTAGGCTTTTCATTTCACCCCCCGCCATCGATTCTGCTGTTTTGACTGTTTAGGAGCTTCTGAATTATTTCGATTTATGTAGTATTTTTTTTCCCTTGAGTTGTGTTTTAGTCTTTAGTAATGTTCGAGCATATAGATGTTAAGGTTATTCTATTGCCAGACTGTTATTTTGGAGATTTTGGTTTTAATTCCTAGAAACAAGGGGGTGTCTTAGAAGGAACCCTTTGTGGCAAGCAGGCCAGGGGCTGGGGCCCGGCTAGGGGCCAGAAGGCCCTGAGGGGGCTCCGTGCTCGGTGGTGGCGTGGCTTGTGCCCAGGAAGCCTGGGGCTCCCGGTGGGCTCTCTGGCCTGTGCTGATTTTCTTCTCTTTAGATACACTTTCTGGAAGAGGCAGATCCACGCAGGGAGTGAAGGCCTGGATGCCTCCCCTCGTCTCCTGGCTGGAGTTTCCAGCGCGTGTAATGGAAACCGGACTTGAGGAGGGCTGGTCAATCCGGGTGACATCCGGTGTGGCTTGGGCTCGGGGAGGACTGGGGAGCAGCCTCCAGCTGGGTTCTTTAGGGGGTCTCTGGGTGGCCGGGGCCCTTCGCTGGGGAAGGGGGCGCCTGGGGCCGATGCTTGAGTTTCACTGAAGGATGGGCTCATGTCCCTCCATGCCCAGAGCTGAGCCGCTCGGGGCAGGCGTGGGAGCCCGTGCTCGGGGGGCGCAGGGGAGCTCTGAGCAGCCTGCACATGGCCGGGCCCAGGGGAGTGGGCCTGGCCACTGAGACCACCGCGCCTGCGGCCCAGAGTGCGCCTGTGCAGACACACCCTTGTTCCAGAACCCGGAGGAGGCAGTCCTCGCCTCTCTACCCCGCCCTCCAGCCCACCCCGCCTCACCCCTGCTCCTGTCTCCCCAGCTCCGGCTCACTCTCTAGGAATTACTGACATTCTGCCAGCATCAGTGATTCTCTCGATTTGGGGCTCGTTCCAAAAGAAGGCTTTGTTTTTCTCCTTGGTATTTGACCTTCGATTCCAGTCCTCCTCAAAGATGCCCAGGTTCTGCAGCTGCAGTAGGAACCAGCTGGGCAGCGTGGACAGCTCTCAGCTTGGACAGTCTCAGGTCCTCCCACTTCAGTCTGCTGGCCTCGGGCTGGGACTCACCCTTGGCTGCTTGTGGAACAATCCCAGTGATCAGGAGTGAGCTGGAGCTGAGCGGATGGTGGCGGCGACTGGAAGATGCAGCTTGCCTTTTCCCGAACACTTTACACAGTTTAAAAAATACTGTAGAAAAATGGTGAAGTGTGAGAGGGTATAAAGCATCAGGGGAAAGTTCACCGCCGTAATGACACTAGTCAGAGCCGGCCGCTGGCCGCGGCGATGGCACTGCTTGCTTTCGTTGTTTCGTCTGTTTCTGAATCACTTCCCTGCCTTTCAGCAAACCGTACTGCCTAGACTGGGACAGGCCCTCCTGGCCGCCCTGGACTCCCGCTAATCTCCCATAGGAGTCAGCGAGGGTGGGCAGGGCCGTTCGGGGCGAGGGCCCCGTCTTAAGGCTCCTCGGCCCACGGCCCGTGCGGTACCTCCTTGCCTAGCTGCAGCCGCCACAGGCTCTGCTGGTAGATTCTGGCTCACGTGTTAAGTCGTTTGTATGTTTTCTGTTTTCAGGGAGATCATGTAATTTAGGGGAATACGTGCGAGTAGGATCAGAGTTTGTTAATTTTGACATGTTAAAGGCAAAACCTTCAAGGAAAACTTGCTGTTATGGCTTGAAGATTGCGGTTTCGGAGACTCGGACCCCGTCACCGCTTATCCTGCCTGGACGTTTCCACACCTTTGGTGTGGGGACTGTTGCTCTTGGTATGCTTTTCAGTTCACTTTTGTTAATGCTGTGTTCCATGAGAGCACTTTATTAACTTGATTCATTAACATTTAAATTTAATTATAACACACAGCAGTGCCAGGAGTTGGTTTTGTTTTTATTCTTACACAGTTTTCATCTATAAATCTAACTTTTAGATCCCATGGTGGTCTCCTGCAGCTCTGATAAATTCTGTCAGAGTTTGGAGCCTGCATCCTGGCCCCTCTGTAGAGGAGACTCTCGCTTCCCAGGTTTTCTATTTTTCTGCCCAGGAGCCCGGGTTCTGCACCCAAGGCCAGTCCCAAGGAAAGACAAGCTTGTGCGCAGTAGGGCGTGCACCGTGATGGCCTCTCACACTAGGAGGGTGGTGGTGGAGGGCCCACCTGGCCGAGGGCCACCAGGCACTGTCAGGATTTCTCCTGGATTTTCTCCTCTTGAGACTGGCTGTGTGGAGACGTGGTGAACTGTTGGAAAGTCTTGGCTGCCAACTTGGCCAGATGTCACCTTTTAGAAAAGATCCTGGCTTGATTATCTGCTTTTTCTCTCTCTCCTATAGTTTTCTCCCTCCTCCATTTCTTCTTATAGTCGTCTCCCTCACCCCCCTACACACACACACACACACACACACCCCTCCTCTTCTTCAGCAGAGCCCTTAAGTTGTCTCCCTCACCACCCAACACACACACACACACCCTCTTCTTCAGCGGAGCCCTTAAGGCCTGCAGTGAAAGCAGCTTATCATGAGGGACAGAAGTCACCTGCCCAAGAATGCAGTACTGTAGGGGCAGGACTCTGGCCCCTTGATTGCCTTGTGGTGGTGACTGTGCCTGGAGAGCTGAGAAAGCAAACAGTGAGTTCTTATTTAAACAGCCCTGGAAGGGGCAGTCAGGATGTGTGCAGGTCTTGGTCCGGGTGGAAAGGGGCGCCGGCCTCCGTCCACCCCTCTCTCTCACCTCTGCTGCTGCTGCTGAGTCGCTTCAGTCGTGTCCAACCCTGTGCGACCCCATAGACGGCAGCCCACCAGGCTCCGCCGTCCCTGGGATTCTCCAGGCAAGGACACTGGAGAGGGTGGCCATCTCCTCTCACCTCTAAGCGCTTCCTTATTCTGCCCTCCTGGTGCTTTGCAATCACTCCCGTCTGGCCTCCAGCGTAGTGTGTGATTACAGGGGTTTTGCTGCTTCCTTTCTGCTGTGATGTTGATCTTTAGTGTGGGTCTGTAGCAAACACGGGCACTCAGGTGCAGACAGGGAAGTCGGAGGGCTGCTGAAGGGTCAGCGTCGCCAGGAGTGGCCCAGAGGGGCTGCCCGCGTGCACGTGGGCCCGGGGCAAGGCGGTTTAGAGGGAGCCCCCTGGGATGCGAGAGCAAAGGCTCCGGTCCAGTTTTGGGACTGCGATCAGGCTTTACCCTCTGGGAATCTTGGAGTCTTAATCTATTGAATGAAGGTAATTCACCCTTAATTGCAGGGTTGTTGGTCCATAGGCTAGTTTACGGTAAGTGGTATGGCATTTGTAATCTGAAACACTTTAAAATACACACACATTAAAGTATATAAAGTATCCAAAATTAAAACCATACACATCTCAGGATATTGAAGCGTTGTCAGGTGGGGAGGACAGAAGCTAAGGTATGTCAGTGTGCTGTGGTCTCGGAGGGGAGTCAAACCAGCACCTGCTTTCCACTGCAGGATGTGAGAGCATGTTGCAAAAGTGAATCCCTCAACTTCTGGCGAGACGGACTCTCGGTCCAGGAAGCGGTTATAAATGCAAGTGCTCAGTGACCCCTGAGCGCCGGTCTTGACTGCCTGGCCTCCATCCTGCCTTTCCTGGGGGACAGGGCTCCGTCCCATCGCTTTCCTTTGTCTCTGGGGGAGAGAGGACTGGAGGTGATTTGGGCGCAGAAGGCTGGGGTTTGTTTTGTCCTTTACCCCTTTCCTTTGACCTCCCAGGTTCCAGAGGGGTTTCTGGGCATCTTGGTTTTCAGATGAGTTCTTTGTGACCCTTCAGCTTTCTTTTCCTCTTGTTTCCTGAGATTTTTCGTTACAACTCTCAGATGTGTTTTAGAAAGGGGTGAGTGAGAAAGTGCCTTGCCAGGCTTGGGATGGAGTGCCTGTCTTGCCCGCAGGAGGGTGTGAGGGCCCTCAGGCCCTGCCCATGGCTCCTGTGGTGCTACCAGTGCCAGCCGTTTCTCAGCTCCTCTGCAGCTGAGAGCATCTGTTTTCCGTCAGCGTTTCTTTCAGACGCAGCTGGAATAATTCCAGAGCCTAAATGAATTTGATTAAAACAGGGCCTGGCGTTTTGCTCTCTGAAGCATAGCCCATCTTGTCTTCCTTTTGGAGGGCTGTTGTTTCCTGACGGCTCCCCCCGAGAAGGGCCCCCCCCGAGAAGGGCCCCCCCCCCACAGGCTATGGGCACAGGGCCCCGTGGGGCTGGGAAGGTCAGAGAGGGGTGAGAAAGAACCACCTTGCCCGCGAGGAGCTCACTCACTTGTATTAAGATGCCCGGAGCTCAGTTACTCACATCAAAGCCATTATACTCATAATTGAGGTAGTACTAGGATTATCCTTAATAACAGCAGCTAAAACACACCCAGTGCTTGTATGTGTCAAGCCCTGTGTGTGCTAGGATCTTTGCACGTTTAATCCTCACAAGGGTACCATCACTTTAAAAGCCATTTACAAAATTATTATGAGCACAGTTGGGTATTTACTATTTAAAACAGGGTTGGGGGACCTTTTTATCCACCTTATACCTCAGTAAAAGACTTGAGTTCAAAAGCAAGTTGATGAAATTATATATATCTCCTTTAAAATTAAATAGCAAACCACAAATATAAACCTTCACCTAATATTAAAATATTTTTCTGTAAGGACAGAGGGCAGCCCCGGGCCCCTCCCGTCGCAGGACACGCACCTCCCTCTGCAGGGACCACTGCCACATGGCCCGGCACAGTGGCCGGGGCTGAACCACGGGCTCTGGCCCCAGGGGCACGGTGGGCGGCAGGAGGGCTCCCCCGCCCAGTGGTGATGGCTGAGTTCAGGTCCTTTAAAGTGGACGCAGTGGGGGTCCTGGCAGGTGGGCGGCTGCTGGAGGACAGTCAGGTGTGCAGTGCGAGCGTGTGTGATGTGTGGTGGGAAGGGGTCGCCTGATCCCGGCGGTTCTGTTTGTAGAGATCACACTTTGCTGTGTGAGATGGACAGCAGCAGGTCTCGGGGAGGCAGGGATTTTTCCTTTTAGTAACTGTCCTTGGATGGCAGACCCTTCTGACTAAATCCTCAATCTTTCTCTATAGAAAAGTGCAATAAGTGTGTGCACACGTATATCTACACGCTCAAACACACTCGCTTACACAGAGGCCTGAGGGTCTCCTGAAACACACCGTTTCAGGGAAACCATTCAGCACCATAGTAATCCAGGTCTGTGTCCCAACCACTGATGCCGAAGAAGCTGAAGTTGACTGGTTCTATGAAGACCTACAAGACCTTCTAGAACTAACACCAAAAAAAGATCTTTTCCATCACAGGGGATTGCGGTGCAAAAGCAGACAGTGAAGAGATACCTGGAGTAACAGGCAAGTTTGGCTTCATCACAAAATGAAGCAGGGCAAAGGCCGAGAACGCAGTGGCCGTAGCAAGCACCCTCTTCCAGTAACGCAAGAGCCAGCTGTACACATGGGCATCACCAGATGGTCAATACTGGAATCAGATTGGTTATATTCTTTGTAGCCAAAGATGGAGAAGCTATATGGTCAGCAAAAGCGAGTTCTGGAGCTGACTGTGGCTCAGATCATGAGTTTCTTATTGCAAAATTCAGGCTTAAGTTGAAGAAAGCAGAGAAAACCACTAGACCATTCAGGTATGATCTAAATCAAGTCCCTTATGATTATGCAGTGGAGGTGGCAAATAGATTCAAGGGCCTAGAGCTGCTAGACAGAGTGCTTGGGCAACTATGGTCAGGTTTACAGACTTGATCTAGTTCATTCTTGGTCTGGGGGCAGGTGAGGGCCGGAGTTGCTCCCATCTGGTCCTGTGTACCCCTGTCAGGAGACGCGCACGGCCTTGTTTTCCTTTTTACAGCGTCGGTAGACACTGAGGATCCGGTTCATTGTTTTATTAGAGGCTGCAAAGTGGTGATAGTTGAATTCTGTAATTCCTTCTTCACTGATTAGCTGAAATGCTTCCTGAAAGAGAACCTTGTGAATACTTGGTTACCCGAGGTATAGGAGACTCAGGGAAAATCATCCTTTCTTTTCTTCTATCAGTTCTTGCTGAGTTGGTCTGTAGCATCCTCTAAGGGCCAGCTCTTTTTGGATCTTTATGAACTCATGGAATCAAATCTTCTTCATGCATTCCAGTCCTCGGTCTGTCGACACTCCCGTGGCCTTGTCTGTGGCCTGGAGAACCTTCCGTTCGGCCTTCGCGTCCCTCGGGGCCAGCCTTGGTGGTCCCGGCTTCCTCGGCTCTCTAGGGGGATGGGACGGTCCGTGTGTGTTTCTGCTCCAAATCTAGGATCAGTTACTTTTCCAAGGAGCTCAGGGGCAGGTTTATTTTAATTTTGAAAGTCTTAAACTAAGAAATGAGCGGCCTTCACTGTGTTTCTGCTGCTGCTGCTGCTGCTGAGGCAGTGGTTTTGGTGGAGGGTCCGCAGCGTCGGGAGCTTCCTGTCTGCAGCCGTGCGGTGTGTCGCGCGTGACGGGGCTGCATCCGTGTTTGCAGATTGTCGTGCGGAAGGCTGTATTCCACTGGCCCCGTGAGTGGTGATGGTGCCGTCTTTCTCCACCTTGAGGGGCCCTGGCCCCCCTCATCTGTGTGCCTGGCGCCTCCCGCCTCCAGCGGCTCCTCCGTCCTCCCCCGCAGTCCCATGCTCACCGTCCTCCGCCTTGGGCCGGCTGGGCCTGCGCCTTGGGGCTTGCCTGCAGCCGCTCCACGGGGGTCAGCCCCGGGCCTCCCACGGCCGCCTCAGTGGCTCTCAGCTGGCCCCAGGCCTGCCCTTCCAGACCTGGGGGGCTTCACGGTGCTGTTTACCTGTGCCCCAGCCCCTCCCCCCCACGATAATAGAATCGCCTTCTGCACTTTTGTGACAAAGTTGATTTGTGTTTTATTTGCTCTCTTTTCAAAGTGAGTTCAGGTGAGAGTCTCATTTAATTCCCACAGCTGCTCTTTCAAGCCTGGTGGGCCTGCATTGTTCTCATTTTAGGAATGAAGAGAGTGGAAGGCAGATGGCCTCCCGGGCTCCTCCCTGTGTGACCGCAGAGTGACGGGTGGCAGAGTCAGGACTCGGCTGCAGGTTTGTCCGCGGGGCTTCCCGCACACGTCCAGGCCCCTGTGCATGAGTCAGGTATCCCTGGGTTAGGATGTCTCCGGGGCTTTCCTGAGAGCTGTTTGCTCCCTGAGGTCGAGGTTTTCCTTTGCCTCAGGGTTTTACAATTTCCAGTACATACTGCAAGCAGGAATTTACAGGGGGAGCCTGTGCTCCCTTCAGTGAGTTAAAAAATACGGGAAGTAAGGTTCAGTGGGGAGTATTTTTGTCTTCCTGGCCCTGAGGTTCTTAAGTCACCTGGAGAGGGAGTGGCCTTGGAGAAGAACACCCAGAAGGAATGACAGGAAAAGGTGATGCTTTTCTGTTAAAAACGTAAGCAGTGTTTTTTTTTTTTTTTTAAACCAAGATAACTATTTAGCAAATAGCCTCTGTCTTTACTTTCTAGGAAGGTAACAGTTTGCCGTTTGAGGCCAGAGTCCGTGTCAGGCTACACGAGTGTGAGTTTTCTTGAGGTCATTGTCAAGTAGTAAACTCAATTTTTTGAGTTCTTTAAGAAGTTAGCGTAACTTTGGAATACCGACAGAGGCGACAGCTAAGAGGAGAAGTGTTCTCAGGCCCTTTCCACTTCAGATGCTTCCAAAGGTGTTTTTCCAGCAGTTATACTCTTCATATCAGCTTTATAGGAACATGAGTTGGGGGCTGTGCAATTTTCAGAGAGTTTGGATGTTTAAGGTTTAACTCTGTAAGGAGTATACTGTAGTTACAGGATTATGTATTATGTTCTAACAGTTGTTGTGATATTCATGAAATTTTGTCCCTTTGATTTTTCCCTTTCTCTTCCTGTCGTACACATCCTTTGAAATCATGGTCCTGCAAATGCTCCTGCTGCTGTAGCGTTCTGTCTAAGTCTGAAAATTCTAAGCCATCAGTGTGTTCTTGTGCTTGTCTCTTTAAGTCATTGAGGAAGAGCTTCTTGAGCTTAACTTTTCCAAGTAGAAATAACATCCAAGTCACTTAAGGAGTGAGTGAGTTGAGGTATTGCTGTTTTATAATTGAATCCAGATGTTTAAAAAAAGTTCATGTCAGAGGTAGTATAACTTTTCTTTATCACATCACAAAATATCACATCTAGTTGACTTTTTAATCAATTGAATTACAGTGAAATTTAACACGGGTTCTAAATGAAAAACAAGTAAGTACTATAAAATTCTCCACACAGTTCTGCCATATTTATTTAATTGAATGAACTATAATTCAGAAGGGATGGGTTAAATTGTCAATTGTTGAAAGTTTAATGAAATTTTTGCTGATTGAACTGGGCTAAGTGATAGAAAAGTTGCTTATATATTATGGCTTACAAAAGCTTACCTGACAGATTAGAAGTCTCACTTCCAAATGGAATACATATTTATGGGGATTTAAAATTCTGTAGTAATTTTATAGATTCATTATCATTAATGTTTTCTGATCCTGTAGCATAGGAGATTTTAAGAATACTAACACACACAAAAAATTATTATTTTGCCTATGGGGCCTTTGGGAGTTAAAAAAAAATTGCCTACTGCTTTTTAAAAAAAATTTATTTTTTTACTTTACAATATTATATTGGTTTTGCCATACATTGTCATGAATCCGCCACGGGTGTACACGTTTTCCCCATCCTGAAGCCCCCTCCCACCTCCCTCCCCACACCATCCCTCTGGGTCGTCCCAGTGCACCAGCCCCGAGCATCCTATATCACGCATTGAACCTGGAATGGCAGTTCGTTTCACATATGATATTCTACATGTTTCAATGCCACTCTCCCAAATCATCCCACCCTCGCCCTCTCCCACAGAGTCCAAAAGACTGTTCAATACATCTGTGTCTCTTTTGCTGTCTCGCATACAGGGTTATCGTTACTTTCTAAATTCCATATATATGTGTTAGTGTATTGTATTGGTGTTGTTCTTTCTGGCTTACTTCACTCTGTGTAATACACTCCAGTTTCATCCACCTCATTAGAACTGACTCAAATGTATCTTTCTAATAGGTGAGTAATACTCCATTGTGTATATGTACCACAGCTTTCTTATCCATTCATCTGCTGATGGACATCTAGGTTGCTTCCATGTCCAGGCTATTATAAACAGTGCTGCGATTGAACATTGGGGTACATGTGTCTCTTTCAGTTCTGGTTTCCTCTGTGTGTATGCCCAGCAATGGGATTGCTGGATCATAAGGCAGTTCAATTTCTAGTCTTTTAAGGAATCTCCATACTGTTCTCCATAGTGGCTGTACTAATTTGCATTCCCACCAACAGTGTAAGAGGGTTCCCTTTTCTCTGCACCTTCTCCAGCATTTATTGCTTGTAGACTTTTGGATCGCAGCCATTCTGACTGGCGTGAAATATACCTCATTGTGGTTTTGATTTGCATTTCTCTGATCATGAGTGATGTTGAGCATCTTTCCATGTGTTTGTTAGCCATCCGTATGTCTTCTTTGGAGAAATGTTTGTTTAGTTCTTTGGCCCACTTTTTGATTGGGTCGTTTATTTTTCTGGAATTGAGCTGCATGAGCTGCTTGTATATTTTTGAGATTAATTCTTTGTCCGTTGCTTCATTTGCTATTATTTTCTTCCATTCTGAAGGCTGTCTTTTCACCTTGCTTATAGTTTCCTTTGTTGTGCAGAAGCTTTTAATTTTAATTAGATCCCATTTGTTTATTTTTGCTTTTTTCCCCAGTATTCTGGGAGGTGGATCATAGAGGATCCTGCTGTGATTTATGTCAGAGAGTGTTTTGCCTGTGTTCTCCTCTAGGAGTTTTATAGTTTCTGGTCTTAGGTTTACATCTTTAATCCATTTTGAGTTTATTTTTGTGTGTGGTGTTAGAAAGTATTCTAGTTTCATTCTTTTACAACTGGTTGACCAGTTTTCCCAGCACCACTTGTTAAAGAGATTGTCTTTAATCCACTGTATATTCTTGCCTCCTTTGTCAAAGATAAGGTGTCCATAGGTGTGTGGATTTATCTCTGGGCTTTCTATTTTGTTCCACTGATCTATATTCTGTCTTTGTGCCAGTACCATACTGTCCTGATGACTGTGGCTTTGTAGTAGAGCCTGAAGTCAGGCAGGTTGATTCCTCCAGTTCCATTCTTCTTTCTCAAGATTGCTTTGGCTATGCGAGGTTTTTTTGTATTTCCATACAAATTGTGAAATTATTTGTTCTAGCTCTGTGAAAAATACCATTGGTAGCTTGATAGGGATTGCATTGAATCTATAGATTACTCTGGGTAGTATACTAATTTTCACTATATTGATACTTCTGATCCATGAACACGGTATATTTCTCTGTCGATTTGTGTCCTCTCTGAATTCTTTTACCAGTGTTTTATAGTTTTCTATATATAGGTCTTTTGTTTCTTTAGGTAGATATATTCCTAAGTATTTTATTCTTTTCATTGTAATGGTGAATGGAATTGTTTCCTTAATTTCTTTTTCTACTTTCTCATTATTAGTGTATAGGAATGCAAGGGATTTCTGTGTGTTGATTTTATATCCTGCCACTTTACTATATTCATTGATTAGCTCTAGCAATTTTCTGGTGGAGTCTTTAGGATTTTCTATGTAGAGGATCATGTCCTCTGCAAACAGTGAGAGTTTTAATTCTTCTTTTCCAATCTGGATTCATTTAATTTCTTTTTCTGCTCTGATTGCTGTGGCCAAAACTTCCAAAACTATGTTGAATAGTAGTGGTGAAAGTGGGAACCCTTGTCTTGTTCCTGACTTTAGGGGAAATGCTTTCAACTTTTCACCATTGAGGATAATGTTTGCTGTGGGTTTGTCATATATAGCTTTCATTATGTTGAGGTATGTTCCTTCTATTCCTGCTTTCTGGAGGGTTTTTTATCTTAAATGGATGTTGAATTTTGTCAAAGGCTTTCTCTGCATCTACTGAGATAATCATATGCAAAAATCCTTAAAATTCTAGCAAACAGAATCCAATAACATGTTAAAAAGATCATACATCACAACCAAGTGGGCGTTATCCCAGGGATGCAAGGATTCTTCAGTATCTGCGAATCATCAATGCCGGCTGCCTTTTGAGGGAGGAGCTTCAGAAAGGAGCAGCACGGATAGCGCTGTCTCATCTAAAGTTTAAGGTGCAAGTCAGAGGATCAGAGGCGAAGGAGCCACTGAGATGCCATCAGAACACACTGAGTGCTCCGAGGTCCTTTGAAAAGCAGATACCTGCGGGCAGGAATAAAATTACCTTAATTACTTCTTCAACAAAAGTTTGGTGGGTGTCCTGCTCAGACCCAGAGCTGAGACGGGCTGGCAGGCAGAGGAGGCCAGGCCCTGGGGTTCAGCGCCCGCGTGGGGCCTGACGCGGCACCCACGGCTGTCCCCTGGCCCCGGCGTCGTGCAGGGCAGGCGGACATGACCTCGAGGAGACAGCGAGGCCGCTATAGGAGTGCAGCTGGGTGGGAGGAAGTCCCCACGTGCTCAGAAGAGATGAGCCTCGTGCTGAGAGAGGGTACGGGGCTGGAGAGGATCTTTCTGCCTGACTGCCTCTTCAGAGTAACAAACCCTTGCCCAGAAGGAAGCCCCCAGCGACTTCGTCTATTTCTCGGGGTTGTTGCTGACCCTTGAATGCTCCCCTGACCCGCCCGGGGCCGCCTGCACTGTGAGGGCTGGGGAAACCCCCCTGGGGCTGCGTGAGCCCCGGTGGTGCGTGCACTGCAGGCCAGGTGCCCTCGGCCCGCTGTGCCAGCCCAGTCCCGCCAGCTCCCCGAGGTGGACCAGCCCCGGCCTCACTGTCCCACAGTGCTGCCCAGAAAGAGAGGTGTGTTTCTGAATCATCCTAGGCACATTTGTTATTTAGAATAGAAACTCTAAATTGATCAACATTCAGTAGCTAGAAAACTCCATTTATATGACAGCCCTTGCTTCTCTACCGTGTGGGACAGGGAGTGTCTTTCCACGCTTCTGCACACAGCACTGTGCACCTCCGTGCGTGCCCATGTTGTCTTGTTTAGACGGTATCAGCTCAGCTCTGGGTCCTGGGGGTGAGAAGTGGGTTCTGTTGGAGCTCACCGCCCACCCACCGGGAGCCCTTGTTTCACCAAGGCGGCTTGAGATCAGTCTTCAGCCTCCTGTTAGCCGTTGTGATAAATCATGAGCTCAGGTTCCCAAGACAGATTTCCCCTTAATGTAAGGCTTAGCCTGTCTTACTTCGTTTGTTTCTAGGACCACTTAGCTGATTTTCAGCGTGTTTTTAGTAAATGCTCACGTTTGATGATGCTAAACATAGGGACGATGACCAGCGGGCATCCTTCTCCAGTTCAGTTCTCCAGTTGAAAGTGAAGAGTGAAAGTGAAAGTTGCTCAGTCCTGTCCGACTCTGCAGCCTCGTGGACCATACAGTCCATGGAATTTTCCAGGCCAGAAGAGTGGGTAGCCTATCCGTTCTCCATGGGATCTTCCTGACCCAGGAATCGAACCTGGGTCTCCTGCATTGTAGGCGGATTCTTTACCAACTGAGCTATCAGGGAAGCCCATGTGTGTGTGTGTTAAAGCTCCATCACACTTCAGGATGTGAGCGTGGATTTTGTTTTCTCACTTGGCACCTGCGAAGTCCCAGAGGGCAGGTGCGGGCCTGTGTGTTGGGGAGGAGGTTCTGGACGGGGCAGCGCTGTGCAGGACTGTGTCCCCCAGCGGGGAGGGTGCTGGGAAGTCAGCCCTGGGCTGAGGGGCCCTCTGGAAGGGAGCGTTGGCAGCGCCTGCCCTCAGAGGTGTTGATTCTGGATTGTGTGTGGGGCCCCCAGAGCCCCTACCTTGTCTTCTAGGGTTTGACCGAAGAAAGACCCCGTCACACACGAACACTGAATCCTGCCATCGTTTAAAATAAAGAACAGTCCGCAGTGAAGCACTCAGGAGGTCACCTTGAGAGCAGAGGTCCCAGGAGAAGTGTTGAGTGGGGCTTCTCTGACCTTATCCTAAACCCTTCTTTCTGTGCAGCAGCCTGGGGAATACTCACTCGGGACCCTCCGGAACAGGGATGGCAGCTTCCAAGTGGCGGGGGTGTGTGTGGAGCTGAGTGTGGGGTCTTTTCAGCCGTGTCCCCGCTGGCCCACGCGTGCGCCTGTGTCTGCTGAGGTTAGGGCCTGTGATTCCGAGGCGCTCCCATCTTCCCTTCCATCCGGGATGGGGACGGTGAGCGGTGTCCAGACGGCGGTTCCAGAGCTTTCCCAATGCAGTACACTCTGCAGGCCTTAGGATTCAGTGATTTAACAAAATCGTGCCAGTTTTACTTGAAGAAAATGGTAAAAAAAAGAAAAAGGTCTTTCTAAAATTCTACGCTCTCAAATTACGTCTCGGGCACGCTATTTCCTAAAGTGCTTTCCCTTCCCCTGGGAGTTTCAGCAGCGCCGAGCCCATCTACTGTCTGAGTTTTGAGTAATCACGTGGCCAGTTCCCTGGGAGCATTTAAGATGTGCGGACTAAGCAGCTGTTTGAGGCCCCGTGAGTGGAGAGGGACGTGTGTGCGCATCCCGTGTTAAGGGCACATGTATACACACAGGCACTTTACTTCTTGGTTCCCAGGATGCTGTTTTTGAGAAATGACCTCAGTTTTTCTGACCCAGAGGAATTCAGGTGAGTAACGCCGTAGTCCTTCAGAAAACTGCTCTGGCAGGCTCGTATCGCAGTCTTCCCAGGATAACCTTCACATGGGAAGCCTTCCAGGGCAGAAGAGGAGGAGTCTACTGTGAGAACCCTGTTTGTTTTTATTTAATGGTGGGGTGCAAGTTGCTGTTGTGGGTGGTATCCATTCCTTCAGCAAATATTTGTTGACCATCTTCTATGAACAAAATGCTTCTAGGAACAATGTAGATAAATGAGCTAATGGACAATTTGGATCTGATACAGACTTTCTAAGTTTTACTACAGTTCCAAGCTCTGTCATTATAACCTAGTATTTTGTTTTCATTGTGACACAGACAGCCAGTTAGCTGATTGCCATTCTTCTCTTCCTTATGAACACAATTCCTGTGTTATCTGGATCCACTGTGTGCTTAGTTAAAAGATGGCATTTTCCAGCTTGCACAGCAGACACTCTGACTGTACTTAATTCCGGCCAACGAGTGTGAGTGCAGTGCCGTGCTGGCCAGCAGGAGGGGGTGTGTAAGAGGCACTGGGAGAAGTTACCTTCCTCTTTTCTACACCTGGTGCGTGGATGTGATGTCTGGAGCTCCAGCAGCAGTTCTGGAAGATGAGGTAGTCTTGAAGACAGAAGCCAGAAGGACGGAACGGGCCTGGGTCCCTGATTATAGTCGAGCTAGTGATCAACAGCCACACTGTCCCTGGACTGACTACCGCCAGGCTCTCTTTATGTGATGTGTGTTAGGGTTTAACTTCCATGCAGCTACAGTGAGTTACTTTGAGCACCTTAGGTTTCCACGCTCATCGTCAGCTTCAGTGGCGTGACTGTGAGCCCCCCTGTGAGCAGACCTCGGGCTCCAGCAATGCGTGCGTCCTGCCCTGTGGCGCCTGGAAGCAATCATTCCAGATGCAAGTAAGGAAATCCTCAGATTAAGGAATATTAATTGCACCGGTCCTGAACAAGTATGCCTGGAAAACTTTCCACGGAGGTTCTCAGAGCGCCCCCCAGATCAGCAGGTCTGGCATCAAGTGGGTGTTTGTGGTCGCCAGGCCGCACCTCGGCGCTCTGAAGGACGCTCTGGAGGGAGGTCCGGCCATCTGAGATTCGACATGTGGCTCAGATGCAGACGGTGGTCTGAGATCGCGGCTTGGTGACCTGCATCTTGTCACTCAGACAGACAGACGGGCACACGCAGCTGAGGCTGGGGGCGGCTGGGGGCGGCTGGGGGCAGCTGGGTCTGGAGTTGCTGACGCGGCCGTTTGGGTCCTGCTCGCACTGTGTTCCCTTGCTTACCGAGGAGCTGGCAGAGGAGCCCATAAGGAGACGCGGAGGTCAGTGCAGCCGGGCTTCTGATGTCTGCTGGAGCTACTCCAGGGCATGCCTGGCCTGGCCAGCTGCGGTGAGAACCCAGAGCCACCTGGTGGTGGAGGAAACATCAGTTTGTTTGAATGGGGACATCTGATTTCACCTTTGGGTATCTGTGCTTTTTATTATATTCTCTGTTCTATTATAAACTATTTCAATGGAAGATGGACAGATTGCTCAGAAGAAACTGTGTGTGAGAACTGACACAAGATGAAACAGAGTGCGTGCGTGGCAGTGTGACTCAGAGGAAACCGGCATCATCATCAGAGCCCTTCTCTCTGCTCATGCAGAAGCCCTGCAAAGCAAGCAAAGGCCCTGGCGCTGTGCACAGGACGGAAAAGGAGGCGGCCGGGCAGAATCTGGGGAGCAGAGTGCGGGGGCCCTGGGGAGCAGGTGTCGAGGCCCCGACTCCAGAGCCCTTGTCCTACCTTCAGCCTCCTCATTTGCAGGGTGGAGATTACTGGGAAAAGCAAGCGAGGAAAAGTATGTTTAAGTGTTGAGAGCAATACACGTCAGATAGTAAACAGTCAGTATGTATCAGTCATTACTGTCTTCCTTTGTAAAACTTTTCACATGAAAAAAGTCAGTGTTGAAAAGTGAAAGTCGCTCTTTGTGACCCCGTGGGCTGCATGGAATTCTCCAGGCCAGAACACTGGGGTGGGCAGCCTCTCCCTTCTCCAGCGGATCTTCCCGACCCAGGAATCGAACTGGGGTCTCCTGCCTTGCAGGCGATTCTTTACCAGTTGAGCTGAGCTGCCAGGAGAGCCTTTGTAAAACTTTTCACACAAAAAAATCAGTGTTCGGTAAAGCTCTGTCACAACACACTTTTGTTTTGGAAACTGGTTGTCTTGGCTTTCGGCCTTGCAGTAGCTGTAGGAGAGGGCAGACGAGAGCACCGGGCGCACAGCTGGGCCTGGGGGAGGGCTGCGGCCAAGCCGCAGGACAGGGGCCCCGCCACCACGCACAGCCGAGTAGCGCCAGACGGCGGGGCGGTCCCTGGTCCTCTGTCCCGGTCCCAGACTGGCAGCACAGACATCCCCTGCCTGCCGACAGCCGGGCTGGCCGTGGCCCTGCGACCAGGGCCCCGCACGAGGCATACTGGGTGCCACTGGAGCAGAGGTGGCCCAGGCCAAACCTCATCGCTGCGCGAAGCGGCTTCCTTTCTGCA
>SJXQ01005914.1:248607-260794 GCA_006408695.1 Aepyceros melampus | reverse complement strand
ATCTGACAGTGGGGAGAGTAGGCTGGTCTGTGGGGTGTTTTAAAGTTGCACTGGTAGGATTTGCTGACAGATTGGGTTTGGGGAGTGGGAAGGGCAGCAGGGGTGGCTTCTGAGTGTGTGTCTTGATCGGTTGGGTTATCGACAGGAAGGCGTAGTTTGAAGAGAGGGACGGGTGGGCATTGAGATGTGAGAAGTGTTTGCTTCCTTGTTCCTGCGAGCCTCTTTGTAAATCCTTTTAAAAGTGGCACTTCACAGTTATGCCTTCTGTGCTATTGTGACAGAGGGCCTGGAGAGGAAATGCCCCGTGCAGGAGGCATCGGCAATCTCCAGCTGGTTTCATGCCTTCGAAACATCGGAGAAAGAAATCTTTTTGTTGCTCAGATACTTTGGAAACTCTCAGAAAGATTCTTTGGGATGACTGGGAGGGCTTGTCCACGTAGTTGTTATTGATTCCTGAGTGGCGTCCTGCTCGGTGTGTGCTTAACTGGCCTGTGCTTCTGTCTCAACTCGTCCCACAGAGGAACACGTTCCCCACGGGGCGGGGCAGAGCTGTGGGCAGCCCTCCAGCTGGATCTCATACAGTGTCCTGTTCTTAAGACAATGAGAAAAGAGGAAAGGAAAAATGCAACCTTTATATTAGCTTTTAGCTCCTGAACCCTATTTTGCAAACCATTGGTGTGTTTGGTAATACCCCTCCCAACCCCCCACCCCCGTTTTTTTCCTTTGGTAACTTCAGTGACAAGAAAGATCAAGACTCAGATCACACTTGTGACCATCACACTAGAGCTGCCCTCCACCCGGAGGACGACTGAGAAAGCAGAGTGGCTTTGGAGCACGCCTTCCTGTAGTCTTAGGCTCTTTCCAGAAAGCTCCAGGGCCTTGGATTAGGTCTGGGCTCTGGAAGGTGAGACCCTGACGCTCCTAGTCTTTTCTTTCCCTGAGAGAGGGCCTTCGCTGTTTTGAAACATGCTGTGACGTTGCCCAGCCTCTGGTGTTTCTGCCAATGCTGGTGGGCATCTTCGCCTGTTTTCAGGCCGCCGATGGTTCAGTCCTGTGTCCCTGAGTGGTCCTCGCGCCCAGGTGGTGCTGCTCACACCACAGACCGAGAATTGCTTAGTCTACCTGTGGAGGACCTGTACTCCGTAGCTGGCCCTTGTCGAGAACTCGCCTGTTCCCATTTTGTATCTTTTTCTTCTCTAGTGTGATCCGATTGGTGTAGCATCTGAAATTTCATTTCTGTTTTTAAGTGAGAATTCTATTGATCTTATTGACTTTGGCAGTCAATCCAAATTTCAAAATAGAGAAACTTAAAATGAGGTTTGTTTTTTTTTTTGGGCATGACCCTTTGAAACACCTGTGGATTGATACTGCACCTTCTTCAGTCAAGTTTTAAAGCTGCTTTAGAACTTTTTATTGTGAATACCAATTGCCTTTTTTTAAAGAAAGCCGTTACCTTAGACTACCTTGGAATTGTTCTCTAATCTTTCTGCTGTGTTTCATAGTCTTGATGTTTTTCTATGTGTCCTATGGTGTTTTACATTCATTTCTCATCTCTTGGACTAAATCGTGGTGTTCTTGAAGGCAGGTAGCACTTCTATTCATTGGTATGCTCCACAAAGAAAATAGAGTTGTTTCTTGCACAAAGTATCTACTTGATGAAAGGATGCTGAGGGATTTCAAATCGCTGCGCTCTGCTCACAGCGGCCCCATCCCTGTACGCCGTGGAGATTGTCTCAGCGGCCCCGTCCCTGTACGCCCTGGAGATCATCTCAGCGGCCCCGTCCCTGTACGCCCTGGAGATTGTCTCAGCGGCCCCGTCCCTGTACGCCCTGGAGATTGTCTTGTATACTTGGAATGTGTTTCCAGTGGTGTGCTTTGGCATCAGAGCATGCTTGTTTGTGGGGGACATCCGCATACGTGCGTTCAGAAACTGCCCCTGTGTCCTCATCTGTAAGGCCGGTGTGGAAGCAGTGCTCCTTTTTCAGCTGGGCATGGTACACGCTGTGTGCGTGGACTCTGAGTGAATGAGTATACAGGGTTACCACGTGCTTCGGGCCATGTAAGTGTTGGATATAAACTAACCCGTACTGACTGTTACTGTTAACAGAGACTCAGTGGGTGTTTTATGTGTGGCAGTTTGAAGGGCGTGTGCCTGCCCCTGTGTGTGCTGGAACGGGCAGTTTGAAGGGCGTGTGCCTGCCCCTGTGTGTGTTGGAATGCAGCAGGTTCACCCCTGGAGGTGTGAGTGTCTGGGGGCCGTGTGCTGGGAGGGCTGCACCGAGGCAGTGGTGGACCTGCTGGCTCGGAACCTCGTGGGCCTGACGGTGCTGGGTTGCCCTCCGCTTCTACCTGTGCCCGCGGGGCCGTGGAGCGGACAGAGGGTCCGCCAGGCCAGCGTGGCAAGTCTCTTGGAGTTCTACAATACTTTGATTTAGTTCTGTCCAGCCCAGGAAAGACAATTTTTTTAAGTTCTCAAGCTCCTAAATTGGCTGAGTCTTTTTAAGGGCTGGTGGTGTTTCAGTCCCCTTAAACTTACGACTCCTTACGGGCTCTCTGGCGCGGTACCATCTTCGTTTCTATATACGTTTTTTCATCCAGTTTATCGTCCATTTCTATTTCACCAAGTGACATATAACACGGACTGTGCCCTTTTGAGCCCTCGCTTGCACACATTCAGTTGAGCCATTTCTTTCATTATGAAATTAATTTTAACTTTTTTTTTTTTACTCAGACAAGAAGTTCAGTTCAGTTCAGTCGCTTAGTTGTGTCTGACCCTTTGCGACCCCATGGACTGCAGCACGCCAGGTCTCCGTGTCCATCACCAACTCCCAGAGCCTGCTCAAACTCAAGTCCGTTGAGTTGGTGAAGCCATCTAACCACCTCATTCACTCCTAATGAAATGTAGTGTTTAAAAGGTATTTAAAAAAAAATCTCTAAAAAGAGTTGCCACTATTACACTGCTGAAGAAGTGCTGTTCCCTTTCTGAATTGGTGCTTTTTAAGTTGACTCATGTTAATTAACTGAAATATCCTTTTCAAGAAGCAAAAATGTGAAGATTTATTAGGTTCCCAAATCTGGCCAACCCTGAGACTCCTGAGGCCGTGGTGGGGGGGTGAAACAGTCCTACTGTGTGGGGGTTCAGTAGCCAGCCCTCCAATGGTGATCGGCCGGGTGGGCCCTGCCTGCTCTGCAGGAGGCCGGCGGGGCTGCCTCCCCATCGGGGCTGCCTCCCGGCGGGGCTTCTCTGCTTCCGGTCCTCTGCATCTGTCGTGGAGCCTTCACGGGAGGCACCTTTCCATGCTGTCCTCACCCATCATCTTGTTCTCCTACCATCTGAACAGCATTTGAGATGAAAATGAAATGAAAAAACAGTTAGGACAATTATACCTGTAAAACAGAAGCATTTCCTTCATCCAGAAAAGCGTGAGAGATTCTGCAGGCATAGCTTTAAAAAAAGTGAAATCGGTGGGTTTGAACATGGATTTCTTCATTTTCCTGTGTAAGTCTGAAAATACCATAACAGGAAGGAGTGGGAGAAAATGCTTTGTCTTTTTTAAAAGTACACTTGCAAGCGTTTACTCACATAATCCCCCAAACTTTGCCAAAGTGGGAGGGGAGTCTGTTCACACTGGGAGATTCGAGAACTCTGAGCCTCCAGCATCCAAGCACAGAACCTTCCACCCCACAGAAGATGCTCGGCGAGTATTTACTGAATGAGGGAGGGTGTCCAAGGTCCATGACCCGTCCGTGTTTGCCGGGAACCCGTAATTGGTTTAGAACCGGAAACTCAGCCTCACGGTCTCTGTAATAGTCAGGAGGTGCTGACGTCCAACCTGTGTCCTTGCTGGTGGCACGGCCTTATGCCGCGAGGAGCTCAGGTTGCTCCTGGGGACCCTGGTGATGCCCGCCAGCCCGGTCTGGTCCTTAGGGTGGGAGGTGGGGGTTTACCCAGTTCTTGACATGCTGGAGCTTGAGGCACCCCTGCGGTTCCCAGCGCTGAGCAAATGAGATGTCAGAATACTCAGTGGTTATGGGAGTGTCTGTTTTACAGTCTCAGAAGCAGGGTGTATCCTGGATGAAAGCTGCTACTGGACGGCCACAGACCTGGAAGCGCCCCTTTGTTCTTGGTCATGAGAAGTGCTGGCAGCTCCGCCTGCCTCCATGCGGTCTCACTCTTCCCCCTGGCTGAGGCCAGGTCGGCCTTCCCGTGTGCGCTGCCTGCCTGTGTGGCTTCTGCTCGCGCCGCTCACTGGGCCCACGTCCTTCCACCGAGACCAGGGCACCCGCACCAGGCCTGGCTGTACCTCGGCCTCCACCGGGCCTTTCCCATCTCGGGCCTCCTGCCTCTCCCCCCACGCCCTGTCCCAGCCCGGCCGCACCTCGGCCTCCGCCGGGCCTTTCCCAGCTCGGGCTCCCTGCCTCCTGCCTCTCCCCCCACGCCCTGTCCCAGCCCGGCCGCACCGGGTTGCTTTCACCGGTCCTGCCTCTGGCGCAGGTAGTCTGCAGCCTTCGTTCAGAGGCGTGTCTCTTCAGTTGTGGACTCGTGGTTTGACTTGTTTCGTTTCTCAGTGTGAATGAAAGTCTCCACCCTACTCCTCATTTCGGGAAGAAACTATAGGTGCCAGCAAGTGCACAGTAAGATTTTAATCGTTTGTTTGATAATGAGAGGCTGTTCAGTTCAGTTCACTCGCTCAGTCGTGTTCGACTCTTTGTGACCCCATGGACTGCAGCACGCCAGGCCTCCCTGTCCTTCACCAGCTCTTGGAGCTTGCTTGAACTCATGTCCATCGAGTGATGCCATCCAACCGTCTCATCCTCTGTCATCCCCTTCTCCTCCTGCCTTCAATCTTTCCCAGCATCAGGGTCTTTTCCGATGGGTCGGTTCTTCTCATCAGGTGGCCAAAGTATTGGAGTTTCAGCTTCAGCATCAGTCCTTCCAATGAACATTCAGGACTGATTCCTTTAGGGTGGATTGGTTGGATCTCCTTGCAGTGCAAGGGACTCTCAAGAGTCTTCTCCAACACGACAGAGCATCAATTTTTCAGTGCTCAGCTTTCTTTATAGTCCAACTCTCACATCCATACATGGTGAAGTCACTCAGTTGTGTCCGACTCTTTGCGAGTCAGACTGTAACCTACTAGGCTTCTCCGTCCATGGGATTCTCCAGGCAAGAATACTGGAGTGGATTGCCATTTCCTTCTCCAGAGGATCTTCCCGACCCAGGGATCGAACCCGGGTCTCCTGCATTGGAGGCAGACGCTTTAACCTCTGAGCCACCAGGGAAGCCTGTGACCTCCATACATGACTACTGGAAAAACCATAGCCTTGACTAGACGGACCTTTGTTGACAAGTAATACATCTTCTTTGGGGTGTGTCTGCTTTTACTCCCTGAGCATTTATGAGTAGTAGTTTCCAATGACCAGCAATTGCAAATTTGGCTTTCTTTTTGTCTGTGTATCACGTAGTGTAGTATTTAAAGCTCTAACATTTAAAATTTGAGACTGGTTAGGAAGTTTATTGCTTTGGGAATTGAGACAGTGGCTTTGTCTGTTTATATTTGTTAGGAACTTTTGTGTTCTATCATCAATTTTTATAAATGTTTCATTAATGCGTAAAAGGAAGATGTGTGTGCCGACAGTCTGATGCAAGCCCAGTGCCCCCATCAAGCATATAATCCCATCCTCCGTGTGTCCTGCTGGCTTTTCCCACAGAGAACGTCAGACGAGAGGGTTGCTCTTTAGTGCTTGAGGTCCTGTGGAAAGCTAGACCTTCTGCCGCTTCCTCTTTCCGGCCGTCTTACTCTGTCAGTTCAGGGGCGTCTGATGCACAGAGATTCATGGCTGTTACCTCGGAATCATTGTGCTACTTGGCACTTCCGCCTGAGGCCCGCTTTGTCTTGTATTAGCATTGTTACTGCCTCTGTCTTTTGTTTTTATCTGCTGGATATATACCAGACCAGGTTGTTTTGAGAGGTGGTATCTTATTTTTTTCCCCTTAATGTGAGAGACTATCTTTAATAGAGGGGGTTAATTTATAATGACCAGCATCATAAGTGAGTTTGGATATAATTCTGCCTTCTTATTTTTTTTGTTTTTAACGTATTCCTGCCTCACATGGGGCTCAGGAGCTTTGTTTTTTGTTGTGTATGCCGTCTGTTCTGAAGGGATCTGTTTCAAGTCCACAGTCTGAGACGGCATCTTGCGTCTGTCTGCCTCTTGAGTTGTTCCTCCGCCCTGTCTGCTGTGGTCTTGCCCTTTGCTGCCCGTCTCCCAGTTCCTGAGGCGAGAAGTCTGAGCTCGAGGCCTCTGAGCTCGAGGCCGCCGAGCAGGTCCCATGCCCAGGGCTCCCTCGTCCCCTCGTCTCGTGGACGGCTGGGACTCCGACACGTGGATACGGTGGAGTTTTCGGCAGTGTCGTGGTGGACACATGGCCGCGATCATCAGCAGTGCCCGTTTGTCCTCTCGGGGCTGTAGGTTGCTCAGAGTCCTTCAGAGACGACCCTGGTATTCCCGCACGCTTGCTCGTTTCTTTTGTCTGACTGCAACTATTGTGCTGCCCAGACCCACAGTAGGGGTTTCTTGCTGGAGTCCTGTCTGTTCAGTGGGGTGTCGGGCCAGGCGATTGGAAGCCGGAGGCTGGGCCCCCTTCCACCACAGTGCTAGGTCAGCGGTGCAGCGGGCAGAAGTGTGCGGGCTCGGGGGCCCTGCCATCCAGGCAGCTTCTCTCCTCCACTTACGGGCACGGCTCAGTCGAGGCAGGCCAGGGTCCGTGGTTCTCGGATTTAATTTCGTCATCACCAGTGGCCTGAGTTCTGTGGAGTTAAGGACTTCCTCGGTATTTTCACAACTCTGTTCGGAGGATCTAGAACAGGGCCTGGCATATGCCTGGCCCTTGAGAACTATTTGCTCAGTGACTGTGTGTGTGAACTGAAATGAGCGGGGTGCTCTCCTACAGGGCGATGGGCTACTTAGGGGGTCATGTTTATGAAATGCTTATTGCTGTCAAGAACTGGGAGGGGTCTGAGATTTTAGCTCCTTACAAGCTGAGAAGTTAGTTGGTGGGTTTCCTGGGCACTGGTGGAAGACTTCAGAGTCTCAGAGGGGTCTGAGATTTTAGCTCCTTACAAGCTGAGAAGTTAGTTGGTGGGTTTCCTGGGAGCTGACGGAAGACTTCAGTCTCGGGTTAGAGACGGGAGGCCTCATGACCTACAGCCGTAGCAGCAGCCAGGGTGTCCCATGTCCCTGCTGTCCTTCTGGACCCCCTGTTTTCACAGGGTGACGTGGAGGCAGATGGAGAGGTCCGTGCGTGCAGGAAGAGAACCCTGAGCTTAGGGAACCTGAGTCTTCTGTGATGGGCGGTAAGCAGGCTTTTTGTGGAGGGAAATGGTTTATCTTCAACACAGTCACTGTCCAGACCTCCTTGAAAAGGCAGTTCAGGATGCAGGACAGTCGGTCCTCCTGCCTTAAGATGTGCAGAAGCAGGGAGGCCTGTGAGCCTTGTTTCCCAGCAAAAAGCCCTGCCTGGTGCTGTCGGGAAAGACTGTTCCTGAGGGGTTGGTGACGGTCACCTTCCGTCCCATCCCAGCCTGAGCTAAGAGTCTCCTTCCTGCTGCCTTCATCTAATCCTTATTCAATCCTGTCTTCCCAGCTTTTGTTTCAAGACTCCTGGGTGTGTATTTTGTGGTTTCTGGCACTTTCATCATAATTTGACTTGTTCATTTTGGTTACTTATTAATTTTAAGCTGTGTGTGTGTGTATCTGTGTGTGTGTGTGTGTATCTGTGTGTGTGTGTGTGTGTGGTGTCTGTGTGTATGTATGTGTGTGTATGTGTGTGTATGTATGTGTATGTGTGTGTGTGGTGTCTGTGTGTGTGTGGTGTCTGTGTGTGTCTGTGCGTGTGTGTGTGTGTGTGTGGTGTGTGTGTGTGTGTGGATGTATGTGTATCTCTGTGTGTGTGTATCTGTGTGGTGTCTCTGTGTGTGTATGTGTGTGTCTGTGCGTGTCTGTGTGTGTGTCTGTGTGTATGTGTATGTATGTGTCTCTGTGTGTGTGTCTGTGTGTGTGTATGTGTGTGTGTGTGTATGTATGTGTGTGTATGTATGTGTATCTGTGTTTGTGTGTGTGTGTGTGGTGTCTGTGTGTATGTCTGTGTGTGTGGTGTCTGTGTGTGTCTGTGCGTGTCTGTGTGTGTGTCTGTGTGTATGTGTATGTATGTGTCTCTGTGTGTGTGTCTGTGTGTGTGTGTCTGTGTGTGTGTATGTGTGTGTGGGGGGTGTCTGTGTGTGTGTGTGTGTATGTGTGTGTATGTATGTGTATCTGTGTGTGTGTGTATCTGTGTGGTGTCTCTGTGTGGTGTCTCTGTGTGTGTATGTGCATGCGCGCACGCGTGCGTGTTCTAAATCATGGCCCTTACTCTGCAGCCATCCTTTCTGTGATGTATTTTTCTGGGTGGGGCGTAGCTGAGCACGGCTGCTCCTTTCTCTCTCCCCTCCCCTTCCTGGCCTCCCCTCTCCTTTCACATCTCTGTAAGTGTGTCTGGCCGCTCTGTCCTGCTGGAGGGCTAAATTTCTTCTCCGTTCCCTGCTGGTCGTCTCTTGTTCCTCGTTTTCTCTCACTGCTCTATTTTGTTAAGCTCATGAGACCCTGGAAACTTGTGCCGCCATCTCACCCTTTACTCCTCAGGTTAAGAGCGCAGACTCCTGCGCTCTGGCTCGCGAGTGCCTGAGCTCCCTTCGCATCCTAGCTTTGCTGCTTGTGATGCTGTCGTTCAGGCTGATAGACACTCACTGGCAGTGATCTTTTCAAACCATTTATCCACTTACTTCCTTTTGTCTGTGCGGGGTCTCCGCTCACGCGAGGGCTCTTCGCCTGCTGCAGCGAGCGGGTCTGCTCCTGTGTTGCGGCGCGCGGCTTCTCGTGACGGGGGCTTTTCTTGTTGCGAGGCACGGGCTCCCGGTGCTTGGGCTTCAGTAGCTGTGGCGCTCAGGTTTCGTGGCCCCGCGGCGTGTGGGGTCTTCCCGGACCAGGGGTGGACCTGTCACCTGCATCGGCAGGCGGATTCTTATCCCTTGCACCACCAGGGGAGCCCTCTGGTAGTACTGTTTGTAAGTCTGATGTGTATTGGTTTTTAGAGTTTTAAGTTTTCCATCCCTGCTGGTCGTCTCTTGTTCCTCGTTTTTTCTCGCTGCTCTATTTTGTTAAGCTCATGAGACCCTGGAAACTTGTGCCGCCATCTCACCCTTTACTCCTCAGGTTAAGAGCGCAGACTCCTGCGCTCTGGCTCGCGAGTGCCTGAGCTCCCTTCGCATCCTAGCTTTGCTGCTTGTGATGCTGTCGTTCAGGCTGATAGACACTCACTGGCAGTGATCTTTTCAAACCATTTATCCACTTACTTCCTTTTGTCTGTGCGGGGTCTCCGCTCACGCGAGGGCTCTTCGCCTGCTGCAGCGAGCGGGTCTGCTCCTGTGTTGCGGCGCGCGGCTTCTCGTGACGGGGGCTTTTCTTGTTGCGAGGCACGGGCTCCCGGTGCTTGGGCTTCAGTAGCTGTGGCGCTCAGGTTTCGTGGCCCCGCGGCGTGTGGGGTCTTCCCGGACCAGGGGTGGACCTGTCACCTGCATCGGCAGGCGGATTCTTATCCCTTGCACCACCAGGGGAGCCCTCTGGTAGTACTGTTTGTAAGTCTGATGTGTATTGGTTTTTAGAGTTTTAAGTTTTCCAGAAAAGACAAATGGGTGAGTCTCTACTGTAACTGTGCCTTTTTTTTTTTTTTTAAAAACCCTTAGTTTACACTATGCAGTGACAAGGATAAAGGATTTCAAGCAAGCTGGAAGTAACAAGGCCTCCTTAAAGTCACACCAAGCACATGGGGTCCACCACCTCCGGCGACTCCGCGGCATGGCTCGTTCTGTCCAGGCAGCGAGTATTGCTGTCCTTGACCTGCCTGCATTCTCTCTCTGTGTGTCTGTCCCCCTCAGGGTCTATATCTGGGCATGCTATTTTGCTGGAGGAGAGTGTGAGTTAAAGATCCCAGGTCCTGGCAACTATTTTACGAAAGTAAAGGGGAAAGTAAGTTACTCTCAACAGCCTCATCGGATTATAATTGTGATCATTAAGTTCTTGGTGCCTCTGTTTTCCCAGCAGATGGAAACTGGGTCCCCTTTTCTGGCGGGAGCGCAGGGGCTGCCTGGCTGCTTCACGCTGTTCCGGGTCCTGTTGTTGAGTGAGCTGCTGTTCCCTCTGAGGAATTTTCAGCTGTTTTTTTTAAACACCTGGACTTCAGTTAGAACTACCTTGATAGAAACGTGCCTTAACTCTTCTGTTTCTCTGAGGACCTTGCAGGTCCTGGCTTGTCCCCGACTTAGGTCTGGTGACTGTAGGGCTGCCTGTGTTTGACGATATCAGATATTGAGAAAGGGAATGACCTTTGGCTTTTCCTGTAGGAAGCTGATGATGGATCTAAAGTGAAATCCACAAATTCTTTTTGAATCTCAGTATCTTTTTCAAGCACTCTGTCTACTACTGAAACTCTATTAGTATTCACAAAATGTGGTTCCTAATCTCTTCATTGTGTTTTGTCAATATAATATATCCAGATGGGATTTAAAATATCAATTATTATTTGTGTTCTCTTGTTGACTACAAAGACTCAGAAATCCATTAAAATCACACTTTCTTCCTCTAAATATTCAGCAGTCAGGTTTCCTGACTAATTTCATTCTCATCTGCAGTGGTTGTATGAAGTTTATATTTAGAAGCAGAGTACTTATTTGGCATCGACTTTGCCCCATTTTGGAAGTTTATTTTAAAAGAAGCAGTTGATGTGTTCTGGCTAGTATTTGAAAAATGTAACCGATTCATTCAGCTTCCAAAACAGCAAAGAGAAGAGAAAGAGCATCGTAGAGTCTCAGCTTGTGGCCCGTGAACTAAAGCGTAGCTAGGGGTTTTTCCACCCAGCCTTCTCTCTCTGAACAGTGCACAAGCCCAGGGTGTCAGCTGTCTGACGCTGGGAATGGACGAGACCTTAAACCATGCCGTGCGCTGGCCCTGTGTGTCGGGGCTCACACTTTGTCAGCAGCCAGTGACTCTGCTTCCCTCTACTTCTTCTGCTTGAAGTGGAGCAGGACTCTGTGGTCCTGCCCCCCGCACGTCCTCCACCTGCCTTTTGTCGTGGAGAAACTTTAGCCAAAGCAGAAGCTTAATCAGAGAAATGAGAGCTTATAGAAACAAAGGGAAACAGTCCAGCAAGACTGACCAGCAGTTGTTTAGTCATTAAGCAAAGTGGAGGCCTTGAGTTCCTCCTCAAGAGCTGCAGGTGATACTCCGAGCCGTGTCTTGTGAGCTGTCTTATGGATACTGAACCCCCCCAGGTGGAGAAGGCAGCTGCGTGATGCCCAGACTGTCGCCAGGGCAGGAGCTGCCACAGTTCTGAGGACGGGCCTCGAGGGCATGGGAGCAAACTGGCCCTGGAACTGGAGACTAACTGCACCCAGCACACCCAGGATGGCGCTGGTCAGACCAGCTCCGTGTGAGGGGTCTCTGCTCACACTCATCTGCGCAGCATCCAGCTGGCCCTGCTTCCCCAGGGCACACCCAGGATGGCACTGGTCAGAGCAGCTCCGTGTGAGGGGTCTCTGCTCACACTCATCTGCGCAGCATCCAGCTGGCCCTGCTTCCCCAGGGCACACCCAGGATGGCGCTGGTCAGACCAGCTCCATGTGAGGAGTCTCTGCTCACACTCACTCTGTGCAGCGTCCAGCTGGCCCTGCTTCCCCAGGGCACACCCAGGATGGCGCTGGTCAGACCAGCTCCATGTGAGGGGTCTCTGCTCACACTCATCTGCACAGCGTCCAGCTGGCCCTGCTTCCCCAGGGCACTCTGGCTGGGACAGGGCGTCCAGCGCTCAAGTGGGAGCGCAGCCGCAGGTGGCTGGTGTGGGCGTCTGACTCTTCGTTGGCGATTCCCTTCTCCCTGAGATGTCGGACGTCCTGTGCTTTTTCAGGTTCCGTCTGAGATGCAGATGCCCTGGCGGTTTCTCTAGTGCCTGCTCCCTGCTGGGGCAGTTTCTCCCCGTCCTCGGAGCCACATACGCGCCATCGTTCAGTGTCACCAGCCGCGGCTCCGGGGCGCAGTATCCGCCCAGAGCAGACGTCCTGGATGTTCCCCCAGGCTCCCGTGAGCGTCGCAGCAG
>SJXQ01005914.1:218759-236654 GCA_006408695.1 Aepyceros melampus | reverse complement strand
CTGAGCGAGTTCTGTGCGGCTCTTCAGCAACGCGGCTCACGGTGACTGAGTGCTCCCGGCAAGGCTGGCGACGCGGCCTGACTTGGGTGTTTGGCTCTTTCGCGTTCCGCGCCTCCGGCGTTCTTCGCGTCTTAGTAGGAGCTCGGGGAAGCTGCGGGCTGCCGTTGGGTGGAAAGAAAATGAACAGCAGCATCTTCAGTGTGGGAATGAGAAAGCGCCCCTGCTGGGAGACGAAATGACGTGTGCTCTTAAATACATTTTTTACCCTCATTTTTGAATCATACTCTCTGCTCCTTACCTGACTTTATGAAAAGAAGGAGGCTGCTCGTTTTGTTTGTCACGTTGTGAAATTTAAATTTTTTTTATTATGAAAGAAATTAAGTATCAATACAGTCTTACTTTGATAGTTATCAGAGATGTGTTTTAAGAACACATTTTTAAAAACCAAGGACTTTTTAGTTTACTGTGAAAACCAGTTTCGGTTGCGTGCCTAATTCTTATTAGTTCACTCGTTTGTTTCAGGTTTATTTGATGAGCATTTGCCATGGGATAATACTTAGATGCATAGCCTGCTCCCTTCTAGGACTTAGAATTTCTTAATAAAAAAAAACCAATACTATTTTATGACTAAGAACATTTTTTTTTCAGAATGCAGTAATAGGAATGTATATAGAAGGAAATTACCTCTGAATTCATTTCAGGTGATTGAAAAATTTTCTGCCTCTAGTATTTATCCTTCATACTTTGCCTTGTAACACAGCCTACAATTACGGGGGGACCAGTTTTTTGGTCTGAATAATACATTTGGTTTTCTAAAGCCAGGGGCAAAAAGTGGTAGTGGGTGAGAAGATTTAAAGAAGAACATGACAGCGTCCATTTAGATTTACCTTAACATTTAGCAATAACTTGTAAGTATCCTCCCTTCCTTGAGTCTTTAGAAAAAAGTGATCCTAATACTTTAGATACAGGCCGGAAAGGCTCAGCTTTCTTTTGTGACTGGTTTCTCTTTATCGCTGTCTGATTTTGTAAGCACATTGGTCTCAAGTGTCTTTTCTGACTTTTTCACCTTATAGCTGTTGTGTTTAGTTTCACATACATTTGTAAAGTCTTCATGAAAACGCCCGTTAGCAGTCACCCGGCTCCTCAGCCTCCGCTGCGGCCGAGGACCGTTGGATGGAGCTCTTGCTCGGGAGGAAGCTGGCATCACAGCTCTTCCTCGCACCTCATTTTTCTTGAGGGTCTGGTTTTCGCAAGTGCTCGGTAATAGGAACGCCTGTGCACACAGTGCCCGCACTGAAAGATTTTAGAGCAGTTGCATTCTTCTTATCTTCTGCCTGGGACACCCTAGTCTTCCGTCCGTCAGGTGACATTAGGCTGAAACCCCAAGCTGTCGCCCTGGGCGGCGGGAGGTCAAGCGCTTCCTTTCACGAGAGACACCCAGCATCAGTCTGGGCCATTTGGTCACAAGAAGATACACACCCGAGTGGTAATTGCCTTTCGAGTCTGTTTGTGAATTGACTGAGTTTTTGGAAACTGTCCACTTTCTGATTTGTTAATTGTCAAATCAGGAGGAAAAACATCATTGTCTTTTTTCTGCTTTCTCATCTCCTTTTGTATTTTGCCTTTAAATATAATTACTGAGAAACAGTAGGAGTTAACCTGGTTATATGTAACCTCTCAGTGGGTGATGACACATCCTCCGTGGTTTGAATCATCTGCGTTGTATCACACCGGGCACGTGAAGTCTCACTTAAAGAAGTTAGTCCGTTTCTCTCAGTTGCCAGCGTTCATGGATAGCTTGTGCCAGTGTCCTGGGAGGACCTGGGCATGAGCATCCTTTCAGGAAGAGCCTCCCCTCTGGTTTGGGAAAGTACTTAAAAAATAAAGCGTGGTTACGTGCATTATGCAGTGAAAAAATAAAGAAACGTGATGAGAATTCATTTGTCGCTGTAAGTTTTACTATCAGGTTGAGCGTGTGAAACAGGTAAAAAGCTCTGGGTAAGCCATGGACTGCATTTCGTTTGGTTCAACGTCTTGCAGTGTTCTTTGGAATCACTGGTTTGGTCTAAGCGAAACTTCTAAAAGAATTTTTTAAAAATTTGTTTTCTTTTTGTGTCTTCTCAGTAGGAAGCTTTACTCTAACTTGCCTTTGCCCAGATGAAGCTCAGCACAAGATTAGGTGTGGCCAGGAGCACAGGTCCTCAGTGATAAACAGCTTGAAAAATTCTGTTTCCACTGATCATTCGTGTAGTTATGTCTCAAGGCGTGCTCCTGTCGACTTGTTGTTACTCAAATACTGTAAACTTAGAATTAGTTGTGAGAACGAGTTTTGAGTGGCACCAGACAGGGAATATCTGCATATTGAGCGGCCTAAGTTTAGGTGGAAAAAATCCTTTACTGAATTTGAGTTGGAAGTGGAGTGGGTGCATACTTGTGGTCATTGACTTTCTTTCCTATCCTGTGTGCCAAAATCAGGATTATAGATCCTAACCGCCTCCCGGTACCTTAATTTAATTTTGAGGATAAGAGTGCTTTTCAGACATTGTTTTTGTGTGTTAGATAACGAAGTCATTAACAGGAATCTGAATAGAACATTTATTTAATGTGCCATTTTGATATTGAATAGAATTTCTGAAATAGACGTTAAAGATTTCTCAAATAGGATCACTGTATGTATTCACAGCCATTTTCCTTTTAAGTCCAGAAAAACTGTGCAGTGGGCCAACATCTTAAGAGGAAAGACTAAATATTTTGCATGACTTATACCCACTTTTGTCTGTAAAATCTACCATAAATATAAAATCTCTTTCTTTGAATTTTTACTAAATGTGATTATGACTTGGAGTTGTAGGTGTCATCACGGAGAACAGAGAATGCTTACACATGAAGACATAAAAGCAGCCTTACTAAATAGTTTCTTAATTTTTATACAAAAGTCTTGATGGATGAAGCAGAAAGTCTCTGTCATCACATTCTTCCCCAGCCCACTCTTCTGGCCTCAGAATACAGGTTTCGTTGCATCTTTCAAGGATATTTTGATGCATAAGCCTATTCATATCCTTTAGAATTGGCATGAATGTTGTATTCTACATAGAAGCCTGCCACACGCTGGACTGGACGTTCCCGTTTTCGTGCGAGCGTGCGGCTGGGTGAGAAGCAGCTGCTGACGTCTCCTGTTGATGTGTGTCTGTTTCATTTTGTGTCGGGGTCAGTGTCAGGGCATATGCGCGTATCATCTGTTTATACGTGTGTCTTCCGTTAATCGCCTGTTCACAGCTGTGTCTTTTTTCCATGCTGAATGACTCCTCTTCTCAGACGTGTTCTTTCTTTGTGGGGCCTGTAGCTCTTCTTGTCACGTTGGGGATAACTACCCCCCTCCATTTTCTCATTTGCCTTTTAACTGGTATTTTTTGGGGCCTAAAGATATTTTTAATTTTTCTCCAGTCAGTCATCCGTCCTTTCCTCTAGGATCTGGATATTGTGTCTTGTTAAATATGGTCCTGGCTCTAAAGTTATAAATACCTTTATCCATCCTAGTGTGTTTAAGATTTTGTTTGTCAGCTTTGTTGGGCTTGGAATATAGTTCATATCAGGACCGAGGCAAGGCTATAACTTTAGACTTTTCCTAAAGCGCTGACTTCTCAGCGCCATTCATTTGTGCTCCGTCTTCTCCACGCTGGCGGAGCGTGCCCGCGGGGCGTGCCTGCTCGGGGCTGCGTCTTGGTGCCTCTCCCCTCTGTCACGCTCCCTGGTGTCACTTCATGGCTGGCGTGAGCCCGTCCCTGCTGGTCGTCGCAGGGTCTCCAGTTTATTCTTGCTTGCTTGTTTGACTCTGGCATACGGTTTTGTCACTTTCTGTCCCAAACCCGGTAATCTGGCATTGAGTCAGAGTTAAGGTTAATTAGGGTGTAGTGGATACCTTCATGATGTTGAATCTTCTAATCCAAGAATAAAGATCGTCCTTGACTATTTTAAAATACCTCTTTTTATACATCTTTGATGTGTTTAAAGTTTTCTTTATGTGATTCCTGTTAATAATATCTTATTAACTCTATTTTTAGGTGTTCAGCTTTCCTTGCTAGTATAAATAGGATATTTTTCCTCAGTGTAATTTTATTGTTTATTAATTAGAAAGCTCTTGATTTTGATGAATAATTTTGTAACCAGTTAATTTAATAGATGCTTATTTTTAAGTATATAGTTGTATCATCTGCAAAATGACCATTTTTTTGTTCTTTCTCATCTAATTGCATTCACTAGTAAGCAGGAAGAAATTCTTATTAATTTAGATACTTTCCACATTGACCAATAAAATATTGGGAGTGAATTTAGCTTGAGTATAAATAGCCTTTAAAGGATGTTAAAAGGCTTGAGTTTAGTTTTCTATCTAATAAAGGGTATTTGCATGCTGTTTATAAAACAGTGGAGTCGAAGTGTGGGCCTAGATGTTTCTCCATGGCACTAGCATCTCCATGCTAGAGGAAGGCCTGTGTTTCTGGCGGGGGCCTCTCAGCGTGTGTGCGGCCCACCAGTATGGTGGACTTTGACCGTAACATGCAAGCTTTAATCTGGAAACTAGTGCAGGTCAGCAAACGTGAGCGTAGAGCAGGTTTCTGAAAACCACTGGTAAGATAACATGAACTATTTTGAGTACATTTTAAATGAATAGTCATAAGATTGTTTTACCTTGGGAAAAAAGTATTTACTCCATTTGTAACCTGTGCTTTCATGGTTGACATTTGTTTAGAATGATATCAAAGACAAAGCACTGTGGTCTAGAGAAAAAAGTAAATGTAGTTCAGAAATGCCGTAAAACTCTCTTAAAGAGTGAGAGAGACTGAAACTTGGAAAATCAAATTTTTTATGTTAATATTGTAATATCTGTTTTGAGATCAGGAGCAGTTTTCTATGCATTTTGTTAGTAACAGTGCTTATTAAATAATAATAGTAAGAGTAATAATCCTGAAGATCATGGGGCAGATACTGCAGAAACATCCAGTCTATTGAATGTTATTTTGTTTTAATTATTGTGCATTATTAATCTGAAACAATTGCTTCTTTTAGGTGAAAAATAATTTCAGAGATTATTTTTGAGTTCAATTTCTAATTTTGTAGATGAGAAAGCTAAAACCAAACCAGTGGTTTTCCCAGGACAATGTAATAAATGACAAAGCCTGTTGGGTGGGGTCCCTGCCCTCGAATCCCAGGGAGATGGTTTTGTGCTGGTGAGAGGAGCAGTCTTCCAGCCCCTCGGTGAGGCGTGGGTTTACTCTTGCCCGTTTGGATCATGTCGCCATCCTGGTCAGTTCCGAGTTTTGTTCATCTCTGTGCACCGACTCCTCAATGGAACGTCAGGACCAGGGTTGATTGTTCCCCAGTGCTGTGTCCTAGGTGAAACAAGCATTTTCTGGTATAAATAATAAAATGCACACCGTAACCAAGAATTCTGTATCATGGCAGTTTCAGCCATAAGACCATCTTGTTATTAATAAAAAAATAATAAATTTCAGGGCTAAAACTACGTAACAAACCAACATGGAGGGGCTTCTAAGTATTTTTTTCTTGTTTCCAAGATGTATGAGGTACTTTTAAGACACTTAGAAAAAAAAGAAAACCAAGAAGGAAAAAAAGAGAAAACTCCCAACCCGAAAGGCCTGGGCTCAGGGAACGCACACGGCCTGGGCTGGGCTGTGCTTGTGCCTGTCTGCCCACAGCTTGTAAAGTGGGTTAAATATAGCCGCAGCTGGTTCTGGGGAACAGCAAATAGGAAGAGAAGGGAAAGCTGGAGGCGTGCTGGGGAAAATCACTTCAAAGGAATCTATTTTGACGCTTCTTAAAGGCGTCTTTGTCGGTGCGCTTTTAAGCAGCGCCCTGCATCCTTGAGTCCAGGCAGGGCCGCAGAGCCGGCAGGGCTCGCGGGCTGGCCTGGGGGCGCGGGACCGCCGCCCCCTCGGCTTTGCTGCGCTCCGTCCTGCCCTTCTCTTCTGAGGGACCTGCACTCAGGTGCAACACACCTCTTGCTTAGTCCGTACGTGCACGTCCATCGCCCGTCAGTCTGTCAGAGTTCTGTGCTGGCCACCTGTTAGGCTTCCACAGAGCAGGAGGTGTGCAGATGGCCCCGAGCTCGGCAGCAGGTCAATACGTGAGGAGGGGGCCCGTCTCGTCCTCATTCCCCTTTTAACGGTGCCCACTAAACGAATGGCTTCTTCCGACCACACTCCTGGCCCTGCAGTGGCCCTTCCTGGCTAACAGGAAAGTCATCGTCCACCGCTTCCCTCTTCCTTTCTCCCGGGTAGAGCCTGTCCTTCCTAAGCTGTCGGAGGCAGCCTTGGACAAGCAGGAAAGCAGTTTCCATTTGTTTTCGTCTCTCTGTTTCATTGTCAAGGTCTCGGTCTCCTCCCTGGTGGGGTGATTGAAATACTTGACCTCTGAGGCCGTCTCCACCTCTGATCAGTGACTCATGACCGTGTCGACGGTGCTCTGGGAGCCCAGCCAGGCGGTGGTACCTCCGCGGGTGCACCTGAGGGCTTCCAGAGGAATCCACAGCAGCTGTCTCTCCCTTCTCTCCTGCGGGTTCCTGGACCTGCTCTGCCCTCTGGGTGCCGTCTGTCCCTCAGAACTGGTGGGACCCAGGTCCCTGAGAACCCCTGCTGCCCCGCCTCAGGTGTGGGCAGGCGCCCAGGCTGGCGTTGATGCCCGGCTGCCCGACTTATGACTCCCAAGTGCGTGCCGAGTCCCTGAATAGATCCATTAACTGGAGGTTTTCACACACTCGCTGAGTCACACCAGCCTTTCATTTACTTTGGATCAGCCCCGTTAGCTGGGAACTGAAGGTTTTACTGCTCGAGAAATGCTTTTGAAACGTTATTTACCCTGTTGCTCACTCAGCATCTGACAGAAATGTGAAAGTGCTTCCAGGAATAGTAAAAATGTGTTTCCAAACACTGAACTGGAGCAGGGGGCTTGGCTGTTTCGTGTGGGGGCCCCGCTTGGAGAATGTCTAATATGCCACCTTTCCAGAGGCTTCACACAGGCGTCTTTTAAAAAGGGACACTCCTAACATATTTTAAATGTGAGTCAATATATAAATATTTTGTTAAGACATCTTGTCAGCAACACATCTATTTCATTATGCATAACATCTAAGGACTTTTAGTTTCTAAGTTGCTAAATTATCTAGAATGCTCAGGGGAGTTTTTCTGCAGCATTTTACTAGGCTTGGAGATATCTCTGTATTCTCTTGAGGACCTTAAGAAAAGCCCCATTTTGTAGCGTGATATGCTCTGTAAGCAAGAGTTGAGCCTCCGTGGAAAGTCCCAGCCTGGTGCTGCTGTCCCGTGGTGGGTGGTGATGGCCGCAGAGACGTGGCCAGGGTGGAGCTGTACTGATAACGTGGGGGCTCCAGGGTGAGGGCCGGGCACCGTGCAAGGGTCTCCAGCGTCTGAACGCCAGACGAGAGAGAATTAACTCCACGGCTTCAAACTTACAGCAGTCTGAATCTAGGTCTTTCCCCCCCGCTTTGGAATATTATCAGAATATCCTAAACTGTTGGACCGAGTCACTGGAAAGTGTAGGTTCAGAATTGCCTGCCTTCATCTCAGCTGTAGCCCACGTCACGTGGGGTGGGCTGCCATTTCCTCCTCCAGTGAAGCTTCCTGACCCAGGGACTGAACCCTGTCTCCTGCATTGTGGGCAGATTCTTTCACCACTGAGCCACCTGGGAAGCCCTCATATCAGAACGAAGTGAAGTGAAGCCGCCCAGTCATGTCCGACTCTTTGCAACCCCACGGACTGTAGCCTACCGGGCTCCTCCGTCCATGGGATTTTCCAGGCAAGAATACTGGAGTGGGAACTTCTCCAGGGGACCTTCCCTACTCAGGGATCAAACTCGGGTCTCCCGCATTGTAGGCAGATGCTTTATTTACCATCTGAGCCACAACCGTCTCATATCAGAATAGGGTCCACCTATTCTAATATGATGTCATCTTAACTAATTTCATCCACAATGACCCTATTTCAAATAAGGTCGCAATAACTCAGTTATTCAAATTCAAATAGTTTCTGAGGCCCTGGGAATTAGGGCTTCAACAGATGAATTTTCAGGGGACAGTCCTATTTTTAGACTGATGTTACGCTTTTGGTAAAAGCCCCTTCGGCTTTGTGCGTGAACTTTCTCACCCGTTTGTCTCAAGGCCTAGAGACAGGCACGTGCAGTTGAAGTGGGCTCGTGGTGAACCTGCTGTGAAGGCTCCGTGGCGAGGTCTTTGTCCAGGTGCCATAGTTTACCCGCGGGTTGGGCACTGGCCTGCTCGACTCCGCTGCCAAGGGGTGCCTGAGCCTGAGGCCAGCGGGGCTGCATCTGTGCTCTGGGATCGTGGGGGGAGAATGGGAGAGGGAGTCGGAGACGGAGAGCCAGGGGCAGACAGACAGACACACGGAGAATGCCGCCGGAGCTGCTCCCAGACGCCCCGGCCTGCAGTTAGCTTTCGCAGAAGGTGCCAAGCGGACACTTGGAGCCGCGGCGCCCGGGTGTGGCCGCTGGGCCCTGTGGTCGGCTGGCCGGCGCGTGGACAGCGGCCCCTGCCTGCCTGGCCGTCCTCCCCCCGTCCTGTGGCTCTCGGCCTGGGGACCTCTGTCGGCTCACAGGAGGGTGTCAAGTGCTGCTCATTTTGCCCTCCTCCCTGCCTTTCTGCCTTTCTGAGTTTGTTTGCAGCGGCAGGTCACGTCAGCAGTTCTCCGAGGGCGGGTGCACAGTGGGTTCCTGCCTGTGGGCACGGGACCTGGTGGGCTCTGGTGGGCTAGTGCCGAGCTTACGGCTTCCTGGAGATTTGGAATCTGACCCCTCGCTTGGCAGTGTTTTTCTCGCAGTGATTATCCCAGCTGCGCCTGCAGCTGTGACAGAGGCCTGGGACCTGCTCGGGGCCTGGGGCCTGAGCGTCCGGGGGGCTGTGGCTCTTCTGGGCCCGCTTCCTCCCTGGCGTGGGCCTTCTCCTCCCCCGAGGGCTGCTGGTTCCCGAGAGAGTCTCTGAAGGGCCGGGGGCTTCCTGTGGGGCCTGGCCCCTCCCTGGGCTTCTTCAGTGCTGGCTTTTACGGAATCCTCGTGTGCCTACTTTTCTGTTTTGTGTTAGTTTTTGAGTTACTTGCAGGCACTGCTGTTTTGTTCCCTGTGGGAAATTTTCTTGGAAAGCACGCTCCTTTGCTCCTTCCATGCCGTGTCTCACTTGTCACCTTCCTGAGCCCCCTCAGCTGGGTGTCCCTCCCGAGACCCGGGCCGCTGCCTGGAGGTGGTGGAGTCACCGGGGTGGCTGAGGGGAGCCTGCTGTACCGTCACACGGGGCGTTTCCGAAGCCACGTTTTCTGCCACCGTGACATCGCCAGAATCCAGGCTCGGGTCGTCCCTGGGTGAACTCCAGCGTTTCAGAACCCTGCACTGGTTCTGTGCGGTTTGGTCGTGTACAGTCCAGACTTAGCTGCCTGAATTACGCGCCTTCCAGAATTTGTCCTGGGTCGGGATTTTCCCAGGCTTTGTCAGGGACCCCCAGTGTGTCCTTATGCTGGACACACATTGAAAACTGCAACCGAGAAGCTCCTTAAAAACGTAAGTGCGTGGGTGTGGACAGGCTGAGCGCCGTTGCTGTTGGCGAGATGAAAACGGCCAACAGCGGGTGCCTGCAGAAGCTGCCCGGTCGGAGTCCAGGAGCCTGTCCTCTCCCTGTGTCGGGAGGGGCTGGGTGAGGACAGGTGCCCCCGCCTACAGGGCCTCGGAGGCAGTGACTGCAGAGACAGCCGCCGGCTGGGTGGAGGTTGCATGCTTTTCAACGTGCGATTTCCCCCTAAAATGCTTTGTGGCCCCTCCTCTGAGTGGCAGGACCTTCATGCATAGCAGCATCACCCAGCAAGTAAGCAAGGGATGACCACCCGCAAGCCGCGTGCCCGCTGAGATCAGCCGGAGGTGCGCCGCTCTTGCCCGTCCTCCCCTCGCCAGGATGCTCTTGCCCCCCGGGCGTCATCTTGGATCACTTGATGGCGGGCAGCTTTCTGGGTCGACGCTGACACGCTTCTCCGTTGACGCCTGTGTGCGTGGGCCTGACTTTCGCCATCTTCCAGGGCTCTAGGTCCCTCGAGTCACAGCTCTCGCCTTGGGCGTCTCCCCTCGTATTTGCAGTGTCTCCGGCTTCCTGGGGACTCCATGCTTGCAGAGCAGATCTGCAGTGCCCCAGGGCACCCCAGGTGGCATTTCTGTCACGGCTGTACCTGTGATAGGAAGAGTCTCACCTGACTGTGCCACGTGCTCTTATCCCTGAAAGAAGTCAGGCTAAAAAGAGCAAGAATGTTTGCAAATAGCTACTCTACTTATCACCAACGGTGACATTGAAGTAACAGCCTCCTGACTGAACGTGCAGTAAAATGGAAACAGATGCAGCCATCGACATATGTGTGTCCTTTTGTTATTCTCACAACCTTTTTAAAGCCGGTAAATAAAAGGACACTTGTTTTTTCTTTCTCCATTAGGCAGGGCACAAATTATAAAAAGAAATGCATGAGGAAACGTTAATAAATCAGGTAAATACTAAAATTTAATAATTCTCTTTTCAGTACTACTCTTTTTTTTTCTTCCAAATTTGAAGTTTTCATTAAGCATGGCCTTGAACACTGGACAAAGTGCGGCTCTGTTTTGGTTAGAGTACCTGCAAAAAGTCATTTCCTCCATAAATCACTTGGGTGATTGGAGCTGTGCAAGATGTGCTTTGCAAAGAAACAGCCTTTAATTGTGTGGACCGTCACTCAGAGCGATAACAAGAAAAGGAAGAGGAAAGAGAAACTCTGTTTCCATTTTTGTACAGTTTTAATGTATGTGCATATGTATTACAAAGAGATTGTTTTAAGCATGAAGTTTACCTGTAATTTATTACTAGCCTTTCTACAGATCTGAACCAGCCTTTATCGATGTATCTGGAGCCCTGAGTTATGAAGACTTTCAGTTAGAATATTGTTCTAAACTTGAAAGAGGCTATTCACAGTGGCACTGAACTGGCCAGTTAGGCAGACCTTTCAGGGGATTTTGACAGGGATATGTTTCTTGTGTTTCCTCGGTTCTCTCCCACCTTGGTTTTGTGCTGCAGGGCGGTGATGGATTTCCCCAGAGCACCGCGCTGTCCCGCACAGATGACGTCCTGGGGGTGTGCGTCTTGTTCAGTCGCTAAGTCGTGTCCACTTCTTTGCAACACCATGGACTGTAGAGCATGTCAGGCTTCTCTGTCCTTTACTATCCAGAGTTTCCTCAGACTCATGTCCATCGAGTCGGTGATGCCATCCAACCATCTCATCCTCTGTTGTCCCCTTCTCTTCCCGCTTCAGTCTTTCTCAGCATCGGGGTCTTTTTCAATGAGTCAGTTCTTCCATCAGGTGGCCAAAGTACTGGAGCTTCAGCTTCAGCAGCAGTCCTTCCAATCAGTATTCAGGGTTGATTTCCTTTAGGATGGACTGGTTTGAGTGTTTCTTAGCCTTCCCTTTATCCCACCCTGCCTCTGCCCGGGACTCCTGTGTCTCCTGGTACACCAACAGAGGACACTGTGATGGCCACACAGATTACCTGGCTCATCCCATCCACGTGTGGGCCTGCTGACCCGTGTGAAGCTGGGGGTCTGAGCCAGCGTGGACGTCTAGTCCTGTCTCGGTTAGGAAGTGCCTAGCTTCCCAGATTCTCTCAGGACTGGAGCGAGGGACTGTGGCCCTGGCTTCCTCTCTGTCCTCTGTTCCCTGCACCCATGGCCCGGTGGGGGTTTCGTATTCACTAGTCAGTGACACTTTGCTTTGTTAACAAGCTCTGTAGAGACCGGCTTTTATGTCCCAGCATCGGTGGGCCCGTCCTTACGGAGTGACTGACCCTGTTTAGTGAAGCAGGTGCCATTGACATGGTTTGTTGCGAGTCTCTGCGGTGTGATCCTCTCTCTGCTTTGCAGCTGGGGTCTCCTGCACGTGGCGGGGTCTCACTTCGCCTCAGTTTGCTCACCTGTAAAATGGGTATAATGCTAGTGTGAACTGCGTGGGTGGTTGTGAAGGCATAACAGTGGCTGTGGAGCACTAGGAGCATGGCTGCGTAGCCCGCATGCTGAGTCAGCGCTCCCGCCTGGTGCTGGCACTGGTGTCCTCGCCACCTGCAGTCACACCAGGGTGCATGAGGATCTCTGCTTCCCTGGGAAGGGCAGGAGCTTCAGCGCGAGCGTACGATGGGAGACAGAAACGGCACAGGGTTCAGATTGAAGGGGCTTGTGCTTTAAACGGGAGGAGAGGTAGGCGGGAGGTGGGCGGCCAGCCCCCACAGGACGCATCCATGCGCCATACGCCTGGCACACCCACCCAGGCACGTGTGTGCTCGGTGCCCCGGACGTGCTTCTGGGCTTTCTGCGCAGCTCTGGGGCTGTGCTGCCCTGCCTGAGTTGTCCTTCTAACCGTGTGGTTCGAAGTGATTTTTCTGTGCCTTATTGGCAGCTCTTCCCTCTAAGCCCACTTTTCTTACGCCATTTCCCTGAAGCACTCCCTGCCGAGTGCTGTGCTGTATCAATGCCCCTGGAGTTCAGCGTTTTCTGTTTTCATTCTTCTTTGCTCATTAAACCAAGAGTTTACAACAATCATTTGCCGTTTGAAAGGAATGAATTTTAAACCAGTTATCATGGGGGCTCATTCTACCACTAAAAATCTCTGCTCACCTATTTCCAAATATTTTTTGAGTGTCTTTTATTGGAGATAGAAATTAGTCGGTTTTGTATATTTTCTAGATGCTTGAGAAACAAACTAATTGAGGAAATACAGCCTACTAGGAAAATGTGTTAAGAAATATTAAAGATCAGAGTAAATAATTTCCGGAAGAAATAGGGCACACAGTCATAAACACAAAAACCTCGTCAGTCTTAATAATATCGTAATCAAAAAATGGCATCTGGTCCCATCACTTCATGGGAAATAGATGGGGAAACAGTGGAAACAGTGTCAGACTTTATTTTTTGGGGCTCCAAAATCACTGCAGATGGTGACTGCAGCCATGAAATTAAAGGACGCTTACTCCTTGGAAGAAAAGTTATGACCAACCTAGATAGCATATTCAAAAGCACAGACATTACTTTGCTGACTAAGGTCGTCTAGTCAAGGCTATGGTTTTTCCAGTAGTCATGTATGGATGTGAGAGTTGGACTGTGAAGAAGGCTGAGTGCCGAGGAATTGATGCTTTTGAACTGTGGTGTTGGAGAAGACTCTTGAGAGTCCCTTGGACTGCAAGGAGATCCAACCAGTCCATTCTGAAGGAGATCAGCCCTGGGATTTCTTTGGAAGGAATGATGCTAAAGCTGAAACTCCAGTACTTTGGCCACCTCATGCAAAGAGTTGACTCATTGGAAAAGACCCTGATGCTGGGAGGGATTGGGGGCAGGAGGAGAAGGGGATGACCGAGGATGAGATGGCTGGATGGCATCACTGACTGGATGGACGTGAGTCTGAGTGAACTCTGGGAGTTGGTGATGGACAGGGAGGCCTGGCGTGCTGTGATTCATGGGGTCACAAAGAGTCCGACACGACTGAGCGACTGAGCTGAACTGAACTGAATCAAAAAATGGAAAGGAAAACATCGTTTTTTAACCTATCAAATAGCTGAAAATAAAATTTTTCTAAAATTAACTTTTTAGATAATTTCTTTCCTCTATGATATTTTATATTAAGTTTACCATTAGACACAGGACTTACTATTAGAACCTTTTGAAACTGAATGTTAATTTGAAATTACCATTACAAAATTTTGAGAGTACTTGTGGGAAGAACTGAAGATGGAGTGATGTTTAGGCTGACAGTGGTGGGGGTGTCCAGCCTCTTTCTGAAAGGCTGCCCTTAACCTTCCAGCTGATCACAGTTTCCTGGGAGATCCTGGATCCGCAGCAGAGCCAGGGTCACCGCTGGATGCATGTGTGCGTGTGAGGCGTGTGGCAGGTGTGTGCGTGTGAGGCATGCACGTGTGCGTGTGAGGCGTGCACGTGTGGACTGTGCTTGTGTGAGGTGAATCACGGAGTGAGAATCTGCCCTTTGGTGACCTCAGCGTTTGTGGGGAAATAGTTTTCAACTCTGAGGACTGCAGGAGTGGGGTTATTTGTGTGTGTGTTTTGTGTATTGATGGAGTCCTGAGTCCTGCTGACCCGTCCATCAGTTTGTATTTGCCCTCCTAACGCTTGTGGGCTGTGTCTTGGTCTTTTCTCTGCATCTCAGCTGTAGGCGTGAGTCCAGTCTCTTCGTTTTAGTTCTTTTCACAGTACCTCTTAGTGGAAAATTCTGAGATCTGAGATTCTGGATATCTGTTTTTTTCTTTTCTCTCTTTCTTTCCTTTCTGTAACATCCTGCTCCTTCCTAAGTGTGTGACTGGACACTGAACACTTAGTGTTTTCAGTCTCCATTTCCTGACCTGTGAAATGAGACAGTGGGATTAGTTAATCCCTCTGGGTTTTTGAAATCTGTGTTTTTGACAGAGATTTTGTCCAGTGATTTGTGTAGCAGCCACGGGCCTGGTGAAAATGCTTTCCCAGGACATCCTGCCTCTGGATTTCTCACACTGCCAGAGCTCGTCTTCCCAGGGCAGTTCTCATTTCAGCTCACAGCAGTGTCTTCTGTTCACCTGTGAGGTGTCTGTGCTTCTCTCGCTGGAGGTACAGATGACTTTGCTATTGTAACTGCAGTTAGCTGAAAATGCTTGTTGTAGAGCGACCGGCACACTAGAGTTGCTGTAGAGTGACCAGCACACTAGACGCGCTGTAGAGAGACCGGCGCACGAGACTCGCTGTAGAGCGACCGCACACTAGAGTTGCTGTAGAGTGACCAGCACACTAGACCCGCTGTAGAGAGACCGGTGCACGAGACGCGCTGTAGAGAGACCGGCGCACTAGACCCGCTGTAGAGAGACCGGCGCACGAGACGCGCTGTAGAGCAACCGCACACCTACACTTACAGTAGTGAGACTGGCACACCTAGTCCTACAGTAGAGTGATTGGCCCACCTAGAGTTAAAGCACATGGCAGGCAGTGTTGGTGACACTCTTTTCTTGCAGAAGAGGTGTCTTACTTCCCAATGTTCCAGGTGATGTAAACAAAGGAGTTCATTTTATCAGGGGCCTGTTCTTCACCCAATTCCGCTTGTCTTCCTCTGTGTGAAGAAGCTTCCTGCAATGCTTTGGCAGAAATGTAAGGTCTGATTCAGGTGCATTTTGGAGTGACCAGGTGCTCAGGTTGCATCTGAAACAGCATTCTTCTCATTCGACCTCTGGGCTGGAAGAGGGTCCATGTTTGAAAAGGGAGGTGAAATGGCCCCTCCTCTCTGTGGGAAGGTGGGTGTCCAGGCACATCCATGTGTGGTCGTGGGTGGGCATGAGGGTCGTCAGGGCTATTTCAGCCTTCTCTGGACATCCGGAGAACGGAGGACTTTCCTCCACTTCCTTCAGCTTTTCATAGATGTGAATTTTTAGACAATTTTTATCCTACAATCAAAATACGATTCAGTTAACTTCTAGAGTTGCTGTGAACTTTATGGGCTTATACCTGGAGCATTTCACGGAGGTGAAGGACAGAACACGTCAGGGACACAGCTGCAGCCCCGGCACCGAAAGCTGCCTGTTCCGGATTCCAGACCGTGGCTCTGGCCCCTGGGCTTTACAGCCCAGAACGAACATGCACCACCAAGCCAAGTCCACCTCCAGACAGCACTGTGCACTTCCCCAGGGGCACTGGTGCCCACCTGAGGCCCTGCGTCCTGCCCAGTCCTCTGAGCTCCAGGCGGTCCTGAAGTTGTGGGACCTCTGCGTTTGGGCCACTTGGGTAAAAAAGAAGCACCATTGCCCTGTCATGACGGCAAAGCAACAGAAGCAGCTTGACTTACCAGTGAATCCGTTTTGGAGTTTTTACTACCGTGTTGGTTTTTGACATGGGCTGGTGGGTCCCGGGGGTGGAGCATGTTTTCTGGGTGACAGTGGTGGGAGCCCTGGGCTCTAGTCCTGCCTCTTCTCTCACGGTGGGGACCAGGTGGGCAGCTGACCTCCACCTGCCTCCGTAGCTCACAGGCCAAGTGGCTGCTTGCCCTCCAGGGGTGTTCCTGTGAGGATAAGATAGAAAATACTTCTGTGTTTTGAAAATGTCAAAGCCACAGTGCTTGCTTCAAGCTGTACGGCCTTTAATATTGAAAGGAGCTTCTTTTAATAGCTGTGTGCAGAGTCAGGTGGAGAGAATCACAGTTTGAATGTCCACTCTCCAGCGACAACATTTCTGTGACGAGGACTGAGTGCAGGCTGGAACCTGTCCCAGAGTCAGTGTGCTTGTGGTGAGTGAGTGGGGCTCTTAGTCCCTTAGCCCCTCGGATTTGCGGAGTTGAGTGTCCAGTTGCGGCGCTGGCTGCAGCCTCGGGGGTGTGACAGGTCAGTTTTCCACCTGTCCTGCCGCAGGGGCTTTGGCGCAGGGTTGCGTGCAGGGGGAGGCTGGGGCCCAAGGCCCTGCAGCTCCGTTCCCACACTGTGTTGCCGGCCCTATCACTCGGGAGGCCTGGCAAGGAAGTGGGGAGGAAGCGGGTGCCACTGCTGGTGCAGAATGTTCCAGGCGGCTGGAAAGTTTGAGGAGGGCCCGGTGAGAAGAACAAGGCCTATGGCAGTGTCCAGCCCCGGCAGGCCTGCTTCGCATCAGCGTCTGGATAATCACAGCTCGCCCCCTCCCCCAGGGTCTCACCGCTGCCTTTTTTTTCTTTTTTAAAACATTCTGGGCAACTGTGGTGAAGCACAGTGCATTTCAACTTTTTATTCCAAGAGAAACAAAAAGTGTGCAAAGCATGTAAGGCTTTTGGGTCCCGTCGATCGACCGCTTGTCAGAATGCACGTTGTACAGCAGTCTTGTCTGACTCGCTTTGCATTTGGGTGTGTGAAACCAAGCAGCTGTGTGCATATCACGAGAGGGCGACGAAGAGGAGTATGCCAGACCATTTCTCTCCTCCACTTGAGTCTATGTGCCGGAATATTCATATCAAGAAGTCAGAAGAAAATTTGCTGCATGTTTCAGTGAACCACAAAATGTCCCTGGTACCCTCGCCGAGTGGTCCTGCCTGAGTTCGTCCTGACTTCTGTGCTGAAGCGTGAACCCCTCGAGGCAACCATGCCGTTTCCAGGACCCGCAGGGTGTCTCCAGGCCCAGCTTTGAGTCCAGCAATGATAGGAACAAAGCCCGCTTCATTCTTCTTATTCCTGGAGTATCTGGTAGACACCTTTGACGCTCAAAAGGATATTTTCAGATTTTTTCAAACTTAGGAAATAAGAAAACCCAAGTGCCCCCAACCAGGTTTGCTCACAGAGCCCCAGCAGTTGGGAAGCCTGGACGGATGAGGGGCCTGCCTGGGCTGGGAGCAGAAGCGCAGCTTGGCCTGGCTGTGAAGCCCCTGGTCACCCGGGCAGGGCTGGGGTGGGCTGCACCATCACTGTCTCTGGAACCATGATTTTGTGCCATGCGGCCTCTTAGTGGTTCAGTTAGATGACTCTCATACTTTCTTTCCCTGAAAGTGGCACATAAAACACATAGACCTCCTCTCCTTACTTAGGCATTTATAAAAGAATTTTAGAAAATAAGCTGGGAGGGGATTCCCTGGTGCCTCAGTGGTGAAGACTCTGCCTGCCCACGCGGGAGACATGGGTTCGATCCTGATCTGGGAAGATCCCACATGCCGTGAAGCAGCTTAGCCTGTGCAGCACAGCTTCTGAGCCTGAGCCCTGGAGCTCGGGAGCCTCAACGAGAGAAGATGCCACAAGGCAAAGGCCCACACTGCAACTGCAGAAGGGCCCCCACCTGTCGAAGCTAGAGAAGGGCCTGGCCGCAGCAGAGGCCCCGCCCAGCC
>SJXQ01005914.1:176251-191871 GCA_006408695.1 Aepyceros melampus | reverse complement strand
CTAGAACCATCTGCCGCTCGGCAGGCGGTGTTCTGGGCGGGGGGTTGGTGTGTGCGTGTACCCTGCAAGAGCGAGGAAATGCTTCTCGTTTAAACGCTCCTCTGCGACCACCCTGTGTTTTTTCAGTCTAACTTCATTGAGGCTTTCAGTAGCTAAATCAAAGAGCTGTCTTGGTAAATGTCGCATTGCGCTTGAAAATATGTGGGCGATTTTCAGATATCTTACGGTATTGATTTCTAACATAATTCCACGGGGGTAAGAGCACAGAATCTGTATGATTTCAGTACCTTCAGACATGAGACTTGTGCACCTGATTTTGTGTCCCTGGATGTGTTCCAGTGTCTCCCAGTTTACAGTCTGTGAAGCTTGAATAGAATTTGTATCCTGCTGTTGAGTGAAAATTGTTTAAATCTTAATTATGTTGAACTGGTCATAGTGCTCTTCAGGACTACTGTATCATTCTATTTCTCTGTATATTCATTCTGTTCATTTTTAAGAGTTTGATATTAAAACTCCAAGTAAAAATCTTAATTTACTTAAAAATAATTGTAATATATGGTGGAATTATAATTAACTTTGTTCTGTATTTTGCAAGTCTCCTGTAAATGTGTTATCATACTTTCACAATTTAAAGAATAGAAATGAAAAAATAAGTTCATAAAATAAAATACAAAATTTTCAGATTCTGAAAATCTCACGGTCTGGAACAGTCTCTCTGGGACTTCTGGGTGTTCTTGTGATTCTTCCATTCATTTATTCTGCAACTTGGAACCTTGTCTGGTTTATTTTTCCTTTTCCTTTCAAATAGCATTATTTTCTTTGTATTGTCCACAGCGTAATAACTTTAAGATAGAACCTGTTGAATAGATTCCCGTTGGCCATCAATATACGCACAGTATATATCTGTGTTTGGAAACTATCTTTTAAGGAAAAACAAAAGCTTATTCTTGGTCTCTTAAATATATGGACACTTAAAAATGTGAAACCTGCACTCCTCCACTGAAGCGGCCTCGTAGATGTGTTACACGCACCTGAAGTACATGCTGAGGTCGGCCTCTCCGGCAGGACCGTGGTCGCTTGCTTAGGACTCTGCTGAGCTCCCTGTAACTCAGGGCTGACACCCTGATGTTTGGGTGAGGGACCTCCTTGCTGACAGATTGAAGAGGCTTTTATTGTTCCCAGGCTGGTGAGAATCGTTTCCCCCTTGCTTTTGATAAGTCCTGGAAGCTTTGAGCAATACTTGACCTTCTCAGCCTGAGAGACTATTGAAATGTTTTCTAGACTAACCTTACCATGTCTTTAATAATTTGAATTGCACTTGACCTAGTAACAGCTGTCACAGAACTTGTCATTTTTCAAACGGCAAATCATTGATATAGTAATTTCCACTGCCTCAGTTAATAGCAGTTAACATGAAGACTTGATTTCTGAAATAGACACTGAGTATTTTCCCTCCTGGGCTGCACTTAAACTGTGCTCACATTTACAAATCTATTGTGTTTTCTTAAAACATAAGCAAATCCTAGTAATAAAAGAAATACAAATATATATATATATGTGTGTGTGTATATATATACTTGGAAATCATAAAATATACCTTATTTCTCTGCAAACGTATTACGCTGCTTTAAAACAACCTGATGTGTATAAATCTTAATTTAGAAAACGAATAGGATTACTATTGTAAATTATAGTGTGACCATTTACTTTATAAATTATTTCATCTGGGGGTTCTTTTTAATAAGATTTCTGTGTCACTTTACTAAATATTAAAATCTCTGTATATTTACCCAGTAAATTTGAGGACAATTATATCATGTCATAGCTTTATCTCTGATTGATAGTAGGGTTGAACTCTTTTTATGTGGTCATTTAGATTTTCTGGTATTTCCTTCTGTGAAATGCCTTTTCCTAGTCTTTGTCCATTCGGTTCTTGTACCGTTTTTATTGCTGATTTATAGGAATTCCTATAAATCTTTTATCAGTTAAATATGTTGCAAATACATTATTCCAGTTTGTCAGTTCTGTGCTAACTTTGTGGTGTCTCTGAACATAAGTCTTCATTTTCTGAGGACAGGCCTTTTTGGAGGGGCGTTGTGGGGTTTGCTGGAGAAACCCTCTTGTGGACTGCACACTTTGTCTGAGAGGTTCCGCACTTGACGGGCGCTGTCAGCTGCTTTGGAAGCTGCCATCTGGGGTATGTTGTCGGAAGGGCTCACACACTAGCCTGTGTTGGACCAAATGACCGCCGAGCTCCCTTCCACGTCCACGACTCTAGAGCTCCATCCTGTCACAGAGTCAGAATGGAGGGCTGTGAAGTCTAAAATACACACCAGATTTGCGAGAAACACACTATATTTCATTGAACCCAAGACACCCCTGGTTTTCAGAGGCATTGCTATTTTATGTGCCGTTGGGAAAGAGGAGCCACTTGTCTGTGAGAAGAAAATCCATACAGTCCGCGTCTTTGGTGTCGGCATAGCTGTGCCTGCACTGTCCCTTTGCTGGCTTACCGAATCCTGGACCTTCGCAGGATGTCCTCCTCCTCGGGCATGCATGTGTCCTTGCTGTCTCGCATCTGCGTCCTCCTGACACTCAGCCTTGCACTGGCGCGTTCCCCAGCACTGGCTCTGCCTTTGGACTTGTCAGAAGGTCGTGGTCTAAACCCAAACCAGCTTCTCTCCAATCTCTGTGCCGTTTGTTCCAGCTGTCTCCAAACTACCAAACTTTATCAAAGCATCCACCTCTCTTCTTATACATCCACAACTTGCACTAAAATGTTTCCCAGAGCCTTAAGCCTGCTGAGTCTTCCCGAGCGCTCACGTTGTTGGAGCTCTTTGTGAAGTGTGGGCCTGGTTGAGCAGGTGGCGCTCCAGGCCCCCCTGCGCCTCTGTGCAGAGTGGGCTCGCACTCGGCTTGCTGGAGTCGCACTGTGCTCTTGAGTGGCAGCTGAAATGCCCAGTTTCCACCGACGCGGAGCCCATTGGCTGTGTCCCCTCTGCCCTCAGTTTGTTTACTTGTTACTGCTGTTTAGTCGCTAGCTCATGTCCTACTCTTTGTGACCCCTGGACTGCAGCCTGCCAGGCTCTTCTGTCCATGAGATTTCCCAGGCAAGAATGCTGGAGTGGGTTGCCGTTCCCTTCTCCAGGGATCTTCCCAGCGCAAGGACTGAACCCGTGACTCCTGCGTTGGCAGGCGGGCTCTTACTGCCGAGCCGCCAGGGAAGCCCCTTCATCTGTTTGTTTGGCTGCGCGTGGTCTCAGTTGTGGCATGTGTGATCTAATTCCCTGACCAGGGACTGAACCCAGATCCCCTGCATTGGGGTTGCGGAGCCTCAGCCACTGGACCACCAGGGAAGTCCCTGCCTTGCTTTTATAATTTAGTATTTGGACTTGAGACTCCTGGGAGACTTTAGACTTAAGTTTCCATCTTACAGATCTCAGTTGAATATTCTGTCTGCTGTGATTCCACAACTTGCAAGTTTTCTTCTGTGATGCCACTGGAATCTCCGGCATTGCCACTGTAAATGCACTCTGCATGTTTCCCAGCCTGTGTCCACTCCCTGACTTGTATGTGGAGCGGAGCTTTGATGCGTCCAGCAGGAGGATCCCCGTAGCTGAGCATCTGTGTTGGCCTTTAGCCCCCTGGGAGGGCCAGGCAGTTTAGAATCTCCCTGTTTTCTCACAGGGCCTGCCTTTCATCATCCTATTGACAAGAGTATCGTGAAGACTTTATTTAGACCGGAAGACTTGGGGATTAGCACAAAACTGTTTCTTGAGAAGTGCCTTCTCCCTTAAGCACTATTTTCCCATTATATCAGGTCTTTGAAAAAATTTTTAATGAAATTCTGTTTTTAAATTACAAAAGCAGCAATATCAGAGCAAATTTGGAAAATTAAAAAAAAAATTCTTTAAAATCTTAACACTGGAACCTATATTTTACCTTTTTTAAAAAATGTTTTCCTTTCTAGCTTGTTGAATTCCATGGACTTGTAATATGCATTCAACTTTGTGTCATTTTTAGAAATAAAATTTTATAAAATGATTCTTTTTAAAATAATAAGCGTCACTTCAGTAGCTGTGTAATCTACATGTCTTTCAGTTTGAAGGCTCAAACAGAATGACTTAACTTTACATTTAATTGAACATTATAGTTAAAGTGCACGCTCATGCATTTTTCTCATTTGCTTGGGTCTGTTCCCTGATGTCTCTAATAATGTGCTATTAGAGTTGTTAACTCCTCTCCTCTCTGGGGGATTAGTTGAATCTGTGCTGACCGTGTGAAATGCCTTGGACATTCTGTTTTAAGACAAACCTATGATTTTGTCTTCTTATCATTTCCTTTCTTATTTTGTAGAAAGTAGTGTGCGTAATGCAAAAAAACAGGCTTTTGGTCTATTTATTTATATTTTTTCCAAGTGGACTTTTATCTTTTTTGTCTTCTTTTAAATATGAAAAAATGTTGACCTATTTTCCATTTAAAATAGAGATTTCAAAATGCCCGACAGGACTGGCAGAGGTGAAATGTGCTTGTACTTGACCCTCAGTTCATTTAGTTACATCTGGAAAAGCCTGGTAACCCTGTAAGCCAAGTTGGTGGTGAGACTACAGATTTCTTGCTTCGTCATACTCTTATAGTTTTGCCATGTTCTGATGGGCAAGTACAGCCCAGAAAATGGAATAATGAATAATTTTTGTTCTGTAAATTTGTATAACCATTATGATTGGCTTAATACACACAGCTCTGCACATTTCCTGACAGCCTCCAGGACCTTTGCTTATCGATCAGGCCTCCTGCTGTATTTAGATCGTCATTTATATTGCCAGTAAGGTAACAGTTGTTCTTTTTCCTGGAGGGTCTAACATGCCCAGCTTCTGCCTGTGGAGTTCTGGGTGAGCTGTTTGTTTTTGCTCTCCAGAGGAGCGCTCCAGGCCTGAGCCCTCTGCGTTTCATGGGCACGTTTGCAGAATCTCTTTCCTTGCTGCTCTCTGATGTGGATCTTCTCTGTTCTCTGGGAAGAGGCCATGAGCTTGTCTCCAAGTTTTCCTACAGCCCTAGACGCAGGGTCTAGAAGGTCACCTAGCCTGACTGTGCGTGTGGTACTTGACATGCTCTGCATTTCAGACACACCTGCTGCCAGCAGCACAATGGTGCTGAGCCCAGGCCAGGTCCTGCCCGGGCGCCCGGAGAATAGAGAGGTGCCCCTCCTGCCCCACAGCTCAGCATCAGTGGTCACTGGCACAAGGACCAGCCGTGTGCCTGCTCTCTGAGGGGAGGGCTGTCTGGAGGAAAGGGCGGTGTCAGGGGAAGTCGCAGAAAGGGGGCTGCATCAGAGCGAGGAAGATGGAAGCCAGATTCTGCCAGGTGGTCAGAGAAGGGCGCGGGTTCAGAGCCGGCAGTGCCAGCCGAGGTGTGACCGCGGCGGGGGTGCAGCAGGCGGGCGGCCGGGGAGCCTGGTTGAGGCGCTCGCGGAGGTGTGGGCGGTGGCAGCCCACCTCGCCCTCAGATCTGATCTTCCTCCATGTGGCAGGTTTCACATTGTCGTCTCTGCTTTCTCCCTTGGGAACCATGCACAAATCCGGTGGTTTCCTTACGTGTCTCCTCTCTCAGTTGGGAAAGGGCGTTTATTCCCTGCAGAGCCCCCACCCCAAACTGGGCTCAGCCTTCCCGCCTCCTGGAGCCATGCTTCCTGTTGCAGTCAAGGTCCCAGGTCCTGATTCTCGACTGCCCAGCGTCTCCCACCTGCCTTGGTCCTTCCTCAGATAAATGCTTAGAATTGAATTTTTCATACTAGGCTGTGGCCTCGGTGGTTTGGAAAGAGATGAGTCTACAATTGTCTTTGATCTAGTGACTAAACTTCCATTTATCCGACCAAGATTGTGAAGACTGTTTTGCTCAGTATATCCAGCTGGCCATTATAGGCATGTTAACTGTACTTAGACCGTACTTATCACTCATGACTTGACAATGATAGAGATCCCAAAAAGGGGGGAGGGGGAAACGGAAAATGAAACCTTAGATAGAATTTAAATACCTAGCAATGGAAAAACATAAGAGCCAAGTTCAGTTCCCCTGAAAATATTTTAATGTGTTCTGATCACTTGAACTTATTTAATGTGTGGGGACATATTAGTAGTTAATGGTATTTGGGGGTCACCTTTTGAGATGTATTGTTTCCTCATCCATCCAAACATCTGGTGAGGCCATTTCAGACCACGTTGGGCTCCCTATCAGTGTACTTTAAAAGTAAGCAATTCTAGCTGAATACGATGAAGCCTCCTGTACTGTAAACCGAGAAGCAATTTAGCTGGCAACTCAGAAGTACAGAGCAGCGCGAGAATGAAATGAGATAAATCCCCCCGGCGGTCCACTGCGCACACCCTGAAGGGATGGCTGCCGGGGCTGTGCATAGAATGTGCTTTTACGAAGGCTTGGAATTTCCAAATATTTATCATGGCAGTGCTTTATTCTTAAATCACATAATGAACTTAGTGTCATTTTTCCTTTCAGTTCTGTTAGGCTGATAGTCCGAACTAACAAGTGAAGAGACCTTGAAACTTCAGCTAAATCCTTCTTTGATACTCTAAAGTACATATTCCATTTTGGTTGTAGAGGACTTGTTCAAATTATTTTATGCCATTATAAGCATAGTAAGAGTTCAGACATTTTAAAATATGTGTTTTAATTTGAACCAGTATCAGTATAAATCAAAATGCTATTCCACAAAGTTTGGGGTTTTATGTCATTATAATTAAAATAGAGAAACAAGATTTTTTGGTTTTGTTTTTCTAGCTTGTGACTGAAATCCTGGAAAGCCATGCACAACAGGCCATTTTATAAACTTAGGACTTTTAAAAAATCTATGCTTGTTTATCCGGGCTGAATGCTGCTTTGAAATTTTAAGAGATGTGTTGATCTTGGGGATGTATATTATTAGGAATATTTTCTGTGTATTTGCTGGTGCCTGGCCTAATAATTTGTTTTTTGGTGGTAAATAACTTTGTTTATAACTATCAAGTAAATACATTAATCTCAGTTTCGTAAATACTTTTTTTTTTTCTAAATATAGGAACTTTTTATACTTATTGCCAGGAGATTTGGGGCCAGATAATTTCCTAGTTTACTACAATACTTCCTGTGTATGGAGATTTGAATTAATTGTTTTGTTCTATATCCAAGGATATTGTAGGCCAGATTACTTGGATCAAATCTTCTATTGAAAACAACTAAAAATGCAGGGTAAAGAATATCTTAAATCTCCTTAAAATAGCTTGAGTGAATAAGATCATAAGCGGTTATCGGAAAAGCAGGGGTGTGACCACACACTCAGGCCGCTTTAATCCTGGAAGTGCTGGCCTGTTTGGCCAGCTGGAGCGTCGTCGTGAGAGCCTCGTGCGATGAGAAAGGTTCCCCAGAGCCCACTCTCTGGCCTGCTTTCGCTCCTGTTGCTCCAGGCAAGCTTGTCCTCACCATCTCACCCACAGCCTGCGGTTAGAGTCTTCTCTTGGGCTTCAGTTTTGTTTTTTTCTTCCCAAATTCAATGGTAAACCGAGTTCGGGCTAATTAGGTCCCTTTTTGAAATCCTTAGGTGTGTCTGAGTGGAGCTCCATCTGATCTCCCACTGGTCTGGCCTCAGCTAGACTGTCCTTCACTGTCTGGAGGGCCTGGGCCCTGGCTGAGAGGGCGCCCTGCTTCCACGGTGCCTCGCGTGCTAGGGTCTCAGACTGATGTGGGCACTCTCTGTAGGGGGAGAGGCCTCTTGTTCTGCTGTTGGCACTGGCTCTTCATAGAGAGGCTTATGCACGCGGTTGTCTAGTACACGTTAACCAGGTGAATCTGTGGCTATGAGAAAGCAGCTAACAGCTTTGCTGAAAGAAATCCTGAGCTGTTAGGCGGGAGGAGAGGGACCAGGCTGGGGGACACTGCCCACACTGGAGCTCTTTGCTTTGCAGGACATTTCCCGTGGATTTTCCACCCCCTTTTATCTTTACGCTGACCTCACAATGCAGGCAGCGCAGATCCTTGTTACTGCCATTTGTACAGAAAAGCTCACTTACAGCCAGACTTTCTTTCTGCAGATGAGTTACTTGATTCACTTCTAGAAGCTTCAACTAAACACCGCACTCCCACCTTCTGCTCTTGACTGCAGGTTTGTTTTTTTTTAACTGTGACCCCTGCTGCAATCACTAATTTCGCCTTGTAACCTTGGTGAGACATTTGGCCTTTTTCTTCTGTAGGATTTTCATCTGTAAAATTAATACTCCATGTCACAATGTTTTATTATATTGAATAGCTTCTATTACGCCTTTTGACCTTTTTAACTACCTCTCTTTCCTCCATTCCAGTGTATGGATGTATTATATTACTTTGCAGACAAGTAAAGTAGATAAACACTGAATTAATTGTTACATCCAGAGTTCCTTTTTCAGCTCTTGTTGGGTGAGGAAAAACAAAGATCTTACTTGTATAAACAAAATATGTCAACAGATTATATACAGAAATGCCAACGAGATCTCAGGGCACAAAACTTGGGCGACGTAGATACTCTACCTGATTATAGAGACTTCACTCAATCTAAAATGTTGGCAAAAATAGCACCTTTGATGCCGATGATATTTTAGAACAAAGAGTCAAACTGTGGTAGCTCTTGGGATCATTAAAAGTTCAAGAACTGAGCTTGTTCTCCGTTCCAGCGGAGAGGCGGCGGCGGCAGTGCGGGTGCGGTGTTTACTGAGCGCCGCGGACTCCAGGTAGCCAGGAGCCAATATCTGTCCTTAAATCTGAAAAGCAAAGAGGAAATGATGGGCCCGAAGGCAAGTTCTTAGCGAGAAGATTTCCACTGGGGTTAAGTTTGAGAGACGGTTACCAAAAGAGGGTGTATTTCACCATTGCTGCGCTGACTGCCTCTCCTGTAGGTAATCATTACTCCTGGTGACTTGTAGTGGCAAGGCCAAGTCCTTCGACTGGAGGCAGTCCGTCTATAATGAGGATGATGTAAAGAGGGAAGAAGTGTCTATATTTTTCATGCGGAAGGAAGAAAGAATTTAAATGTCTATAGATAGAATTGTGATGATTGGCTGTTGGTTACTGAATGCACCGCTGTTCAGGGTGGCGTGGCAGAGCGCCCTTCCATCTCTGCCCTGACCCACGCCGTCCAAGCGTCCGGGCATCCTGTGCCCGCCGGGCTGTGTCCTGTGGGAACCGTCCCAGACATGGGCTCACAGGGGCTGGGGCCTTTGGATCCTCATAAATCACATCTCAGTATTTTAGCTCAACTTTTCAACAGGGTTTTTATGTTAATATTTTATTTGGAGCAATATTGTGATTTTCCAAGTGATTTCTCTCATGGAAACTCCTGAGTCCACGAAGGATGGAGACAGATATTTCAGGGCTTTTTTGTTGCTCCAGACAGCAGCGAGCACTGGCAACAATGAGGTCCTGCATGGAGAACTAGTACCGTAGCTGAGGGCTGCTGTCAAAGCCCGCACTTCACAGTCTCAACCAGAGGGCCCGGGAGGCCCCCGCGCTGTGCCGCCTGTGGCTCTCGGCCAGCCCGTGGCCTGGAGGGTAGTGAGGCCACAGAGCTGAGGCACCGACCATCAGCAGCTCTCTGCGCAACGCCTGTGGTAGTAATGGAGAAGCACGTCGGCGCAGGGCGGCAGCCCCACCCGCTCCTGGCTGGAGCCCCCCGGGGCTGCGGGGCGGGGCTTTGAGGGGCACCCCTGCTTCTCTGGCTGGCTGTTTCTGGAGGCCTCGCTGGAGACGCTGCCCGCCCCTTGAGTGGGGGGTGCCCACTGTGTCAGGATGGCGGGAACCGAGGGGTGTGGAGCGTGGCTGCCTTTGTGCTTCTTTGAACTGTTGTCTTAGAACCAAAGAAGTGTGGCTTCTAGAGGGATGGGAAGGGTTTCATAGATTCTGCGACTCGGCGGGAAGGCCGGTGCTCAGATGGACAGAGAGGTCGCCTCAAGACCCAGAACTGCTGGCAAAGCAGCCGGCACAGGTGGTTCTAGATTCCACGAGCAGGGTGACCCCAGCAGTCAACGCTGCAAGAAGGGAAAGCTGGCCGGTTCTCACCCACATGGATCAACCACACCCAGCTAGGTAGAGCAGACCCTGGATTCGACTCTTTCCCTAGATGACTAGGTTTCAGGGTAGATATGTTTTCTTCTGATGAGACTGGCATGTAAAACACCATGAGCAGTCAGGAGCAGGAGGATGCGAGTGCTGAAGACACAGGCACACAGGCACCGTCCTTTCATCTTGGATTCGAACATCGTCCTTCGCTTACTTACTGGAGTTGGTGAGAAAGAAGCTTGATTGATTCAGGACACTGAAGAGCTATAGTGAAGGAAAACAGTGAGCGAGAAATGAACGTAGTAGGAACCTGTTACAGACGTCTGGGCGACAAGTGGAGGGAAAGATGGGGTGTGGGGTGGGACTGGGCTGGTCGAAGGCAAGAAAAAGGCATTTTGGTTTTTCCCGGAAGAGAGGGTGCTTTCATGAAGGCTGCCCTGACAGTGGTTAATCTTGGTTGTAGAAGAAGCAAACGTTTCTCATGTGAATGTGCTAGTTCAGGGTGTTTCCCAGGCCTCTGTGGCTTACCTGGAAAAACTGGTAAAATCTTGAAAAATGACCAAGGCTGCTAGACTTTGTACTGACTCCTGAATTTGATTGTGTTCTCATAGGACTAATTGCCAGGCTGGTTCTCACACTTTAGTCCCTTTAGACAGTCTCTGATGAAGGGGATGGCCACTGGCCTGTTCTCCATGTAACAGGTACAATCTACATGTAAGCCCGCACTCTTACTTCTGGAACGTTGAATTCAGGAATTTTATTTGGATTATTTTATTACAGCTACTTGATGTGAAATGAAGGGTCGTCGACTAAGATCTGGTAACAATTTTAGATGTTGGAGATTAGGTCTTCATCTGCCACTTGAACAAATAAGCAGCTTCTCCAGTGCTCGGCCCCCGGCTCCCTCCCAGCGGGTATTTGCAGAGCTGCCCCTGGTCCGCTGGTCTGTCACGGTCAGTGTGATTTAGAAGACGTCTCCCTTCCCTCGGACTTGCAGGGCCCTCTACACTCGAGTGGAGCTACTTCTGTGGAGAGAACCCACAAGGAAGGAGGGGGAGGCTGAGGTGATCGAGAGTAAGAGGATGCGACTTGTATCCTCCAGAGACTTAATCTGGAAGTGTAAGTTACCTTCACTCGCTTGAAACACACGGCCTAGCGCTGTGTCTCACATATAGTGGGCATTTGATAAAATATTTTATAGTTTGGTTTTCTCTACCCAGAACTGTCCTTGAGACATATAATTTGACCAACTGGCTTATGATTCATAGTATCTTGAATACTGTTTATTTTAGCATTAGTTGTTACTTTCTCTTCAAGTGGAAATAATTTCTGCTAATGTGGGACACTGGAAGGCCTGCCCCCCAATTAACTGGGATGTTTTGGTGAAAATAGACCTCCAAGTGGTGTATCTGTCAGGAATCACTGGAAGATGATAAATATACCATAATTTTAAAATTACTTGATGAGGGGCTTGCCTGATAGGCAGCAGTTACATTTAAGAGCCTCAGAGCGTGAAGATGGATGTGAAAGGGGTACCTTGCCGTCGGTTCAGGCAGGCCTGCTTTCCAAGCACCATGCGACCTTCGACCTCTGACCTCTCAGAGTCACCGCTGTGTCAGAGGGGTAGCAGGCACCCTCTGAACTGGCATTTCGGACTGTTTCTGATTCAATTGTCGCTTCCTAAATAGTTGTTACACCTTTTGTCTTTCTGCCCATTTCATTTAACATGTCTCTAGAAAATGAAGTTTTTTTTTTTTTTTTAAGACATGAAGAACAGTTACGGTTGAGCACTCGCCAGCAACAGGCTGTGTGATCGTGGGCAAGTCTTTTCATCTCTCAGGGCTCAACGGTAGTACTTGTCAACTAAGGCTATTATGTTAGATCAGTGTTTTTAAACTTTTTTGCCCACTCAAGGGCACAGTGAGAAATATTCTTGTGAAAAATCCCAGTGCACATGTGGGTGTGTGTGTGTGTGTGTGTGTTGGGCACAAGTGGCGCAGAGTGGCGTGTGTCCTCACGGGGCTCAGTGTGCTCCTCGCGTGTGCTGTGAGCCGACTCCAGGGCCCTGCGTCCTCACCCCTGTTTGGAAAACACTGGAGGGGATGCCCTCTGCCCCACCCATGTTAGGACTTTAAATTGAACACGCAGAATCGATTTTAGGATTTTTTGACTAGAAATGCGAGTGAGTGTTTGGCAGTGACATGCTGTAGTCCCGGGAGAATGGGGCCTGAGGCCGGGTGAGCGGTGCTGGACCTTGTCAGCCTGTGCACAGAGCTTCAGCGAGGACACAGCCCGGGAGTCAGCTGTTTTGCTGAAAATGGAGGCTGCTGTGCTTTAGTCTTGTCGTGTGTGAAGTTGCCATTTTGTAGCCTCCAAACAGTTGAAGAGTCAGCCTTATGAGATTGTTCAACCCAGTAACTCACCAAAGGTTACGTGCCCAGCCAATGGCATTCTAATTGGCCTCTGATGACCCAAAGCCCACCTCCTTTTCCCTACTATTCTTTGTGGAATTTACCGCATCTTAAACTCACGAAGCAAACTGCGGAGAAGTCTGAGATGTCCCATCGTGTTGCACAAGCCCGAAACACCTTCTCGGTCAGGACCAGACAGTGGGGCCGGGAGGTCAGGGGGCGTCCCGACCACCTTTGTTCTGAAAAAGGCACTATTTAGGGGTCAGGAGTGAAGGGTGATTGCGGAGTGTCCCCAGTGTCGCTGTTTCTGTGTTCTTCACTTCCCGAAGGTGGGCGTGTCTTGTCACTGGCTGGGAGTCCGTGGCCGACGGCAGGCTCTGCGGGGCTGACCGTACTCCCGCGTGCCTTGTGGCTGCTGGTGCCTTCTCCGTACTCTGAGCCGGCACCCCCTCCCTGGGATGCCGGATGGTGGAGAGCAACCAGATACGTTTAGAAAAGTGCCTCCCCGCCGGCCCGGAGCTGTCCGCTGGATGCTCTGTGGTCAGCACGGGGGTGGCCCCTGCAGAGCTCCCAGGAGTCGAGGCAGGTGGGAGCTGTGTTCGGTTCCCCTCTGCACCGACTGTCTAATGTAAACATTCCAATGCTGAACACAACACCAAGAGCTGATGTTTCCAGGGAAGGGTCACTGAGCCTCAGATGGACACAAAAAATACATGCAGAAAGAAAGCGGCATGTTAATGCAGAATATCTGAACCTGAGACAGAGGAAGGCCACTCGCTCATCTGGTTTAGGGGGATAGAAATTCACAGATGTGTTTGTGATTTCACCAGCTGTGGAGATTTCAAATATTGAAACGGCATTTGAAACAGGGAGACGGAGTTCAGATTAGGGACCCGTGAATAACAAAGTGAAAATGGTGGTATTCTAGCAGCTCACAGATCTCTTATTGTGTTTGCCTCCACGGAGTCTTGACGAGATGATCTCCAAAGAGTGTGGCCTGTTGTTCTTGGCTTTTATTGATTTTGTTCCGTGCAGTGTGAAGGCTCCGCTGCTTGTCCTGAAATAATGAAATTGAGAGAAGATTGATCTTGGATGACTTCCAGTATCTTTCCTTAAACTTGAGTTTGCAAGAATTGGCACTCAGAATCAAAGCCCCAACTCCCACAGTCCACTCCCTACTGCTGTGTGAGTCAAGAATCTACAGTTTATGTGTCTAGTAGCTTTGAGAGAGGGCCTCCTAGGCAGGTCAGTGGTAAAGAATCCGCCTGTCAATGTAGGAGGCACAGGTTCAGTCCCTGGGTTGGGAAGATCCCCTGGAGAATAAAATGGCAACCCACTCCAGTGTTCTTGGCTGGAGAATCCCACGGACAGAGGAGCCTGGTGGGCTAAGGCCATGGAGGTGCAAAGAGTCAGACACAACTGAGTAACTGAAAGTAGTAGTAGCTTTGAGAGAGTTGGGAAATTACAGCCTATTTTGTAGCAGAAGTACTACCACATTCAATCGGTTCTATTGAAAAAAATAAAAGGGGAGAACATTCCAGAGCCTCTCGATGCCCTGCCTTTTCTCAGCTCAGTTCAGTCTCTCAGTCCAACCGCCAGAGTCCACCCAAACCCATGTCCATTGAGTCAGTGATGCCATCCAACCATCTCATCCTCTGTCGTCCCCTTTTCCTCCTGCCCTCAATCTTTCCCGACATCAGGATCTTTTCAGATGAGTCAGCTCTTCACATCAGGTGGCCCAAGTATTGGAGTTTCAGCTTCAACATCAGTCCTTCCAGTGAACACCCAGGACTGATATCCTTTAGGATTGACTGGTTGGACCTCCTTGCCTTTTCTCAGCTGTGTCCTAAAGAGCAGCTCTTGGAACCTAGGGAGTGTGTTGATTTGGAGAAAGGAGGCCTCCCCTGTCCTTTCAGATCTTAGACATTTTAGGGCATCTAAATTGTAGAAACAGAGTAAGTTGTTTTTTTAAGTAAATTAATACCAGCTTTGTCCTATGGCATGCGTTTCCTGTTGTGTAAAGGATAAATGAAAGTTGTGAAATATGTTCCTGGCCAAGCACACCCTGCTCGTGCCCCAGCCCCCGGCACACCTGCTCTGGCCCGAGGGTGGACTGTGCTTCAGTGAAGAGGCGGCCCACACGCCGACAGGCTTTCCCACGTTTTTAATCCTTCTTCCTTGGAAGGACTTAACGGTAGTGATCGCAGTTAGAGGCCAGGAACCCCAGGCCTCGGTGTGCAGTGTTACCTGTCCGGGGTCACATTCAGAGTCAACACTTGGCGTAGACAACGCAGTGGGACTGTGTGAAGGCTGGTGTCCAGTCTTCCTGTGTCGTCTGCCCTTCTGCTGTCTTGGAAGGTGTAACGTGGCAGCGTGGGTGGCTGGATGGGGGCTTAGGGTTTGGGGGTTCAGAGCTTTAGTGCCTTCTCTGTCTTTTTACGTGAAGTAGCCTGTCTTTTGCAGCTTTTTCAGCCTCCGGTTTTGCCCTAAAGGAACATAGAGTGCTTACCCTCGCTGGGGACCCAGCCTCTGGCCCGCCTTCCGTCAGCACATCTCCTCCTGTGTCCGTCTGCCCTTCCAACCATTAGTGAGCTCCTTCTGCGTGTGCACAGCCGTGAGGGGTGTATAAGAGCACAGCCTGCGGTTGTGCTCAGGGCAGACTAGCTGATAGAAGGACACTCAGGCCTGCTTCTCCTGCACTTGTGCTGAAGGAATAAGGGTGCCTTGCGATTTCCGAGTTAAGGTTGCTTGCTGGAGCCGGAAAGGACGCAAGAACAGAAGAGCCCCGAGCCCCTGGGGGCTGTTTCAGCAGTCTCTGTTGCAGGTGATCGAGTGAGGGTGTGGTCCCAGTTAGCTCCTGGGAGTGGGCTTACTTGGTTGCACTTGCTGGAAAGACAGGCGCTGAAGGTCAGCTGTGTGCGTGGACAGGATGCAGGAAGTTGCTGGAGGAGACAGGGAGCTTGGTCCCCGCTTGGCAGGCGTCTCTTGTCTGTGGCCGAGGGAGCTGTTTAGAGGAAGGTGCTGGGTGGTGCTGGGCGATGTGAGTGAGAGGGTCGGTGCTGAGGCTGCCACGCCGTGTCCATGAGGTTTGGACCCGCCATGCCTGCTTTGCATGTGGTGTCAGACAGGGGAGCG
>SJXQ01005914.1:156556-176054 GCA_006408695.1 Aepyceros melampus | reverse complement strand
GGGGAGCGGGAGAGAGTGGAGGGAGCAGAGGAGGAGGGGTGGGGGAGAAGGATGGGGGCGCCCAGGCATGCCTCGGATTGGGGGCTCAGGGACACCTCGGACTGGGGGGCCACGGACGCCTCTGATGGGATCATGGGGACACCTCGGAGCAGCCTCTGAGGTGTCTGACTTTTGTCCTGGCCTGTCCTTCCCTCTGTTAGCCTCTTTAGAGGGGCCACAGCGTTAATGATGTCTACGAGCATATATAAAAATGTGATTCGGGTTATTTTATTTATTTTATGATTAATTTATGATTATAATATCAAATCATTATATCAAAATTATTCTATGATTTTAGTTTATTTTATTATCTTTCAGCCTCGGCACTAGTCTCTCTTCATCACAATGCTAGGTCCTAAACAAAGGACATATGTTACCTTATCATATAGAACTTGTTTCCTTTGTAATTTTACTTTTGTAATTGTATTTTTCTTAGTATCTTTAAATGCATTATTCTGAGAAAGTGCCCCTCAGCTTCACGCACAGCACAAACACTGTCCAGGGTGCGGGCTGGACGTCCTGTGCTCCTGGGTCCCCAGCAGTGTCTCCACATGGGCCCTGGGCGGGCGTCTGGACGTGAGGCCTAGGCCGTGGACCAGCCTCCTCTCCTGGGGTCTCAGCATCCGTCTGGCCCCGTCCCAGGACTTGGCGGACAGGCAGTCTGTGCGGCCGGCTCCTCTCATCCCCCCAGCCAGCGTGGGGCGTGGGATGTGGGGCCTCCCCATGCGAGTGCCCAGACATGATCTTGAATGCTGTAGCCTTTTCTGTAACACAAGACGATGATGGAAAAGGATATAGCATGTGAGACGCCCCATGATGATGTGTAGGCGCTTGTGCCAGAAGGCCTGGAAATAAACAAAGATGCTTGCAGGTATGGATACTTTTTCTTTACTTTCCATTTCTCTATAGAATCTCTTAGTTTTATGGCAGTAAAATCAATGTCAGGTATAAAGACTGCCTCTGGTTGAATTGTGGGTAACAGCCCAAAGCCATGCCTTTCCAGATTAACTTGCTGAGCCTTGAGCCTTTTTTGGAGCAGCGTGCGGTGGTGGCTGGGGACACTGCCTGCCCCCTGGTGATGGCGAATGTGCTTTCACTCACACAACGACTGCCTCTTCAGAGACAATGAGGCAGGAGAGGGCCTCCCGCGCCGTCCTGGCTCCTGGCTGCAGCCGCGCCCTCGCGCACCGGTGCCCTGCACAGCTCTGGCTTGAGCGCCTGCAACACGCTGTTCATGATTACAGTGTCATACCGTGAATGCTGTAAATCGCATCCTTAAAAAGATAGAATCTGAGCTTCCTGTTACAGGTGAACAGAGTAGATACGTTTCTCATCAAGCATACTTCAGTGCCTAGACTATGGGGGCCGTTGGTGCTTTGAGGGAGTGTTCAATCTGCAACATGATAGACTTTCCTAGTTATAGGCTTTCGACGCTGCCTACAGCCTCTGATACTGTGAAAGTGAAAGTCGCTCAGTTGTGTCTGATTCTTTGCAACCCCATGGACTGGTCCATGGAATTCTCCAGGCCAGAATGCTGGAGTGGGTAGCCTTTCCCTTCTCTAGGGGATCTTCCCGACCCAGGAATCAAACCAGGGTCTCCTGCTCTGCAGGCTGATTCTTTACCAGCTGAGCCACAAAGGAAGCCCTTTTTATTTTGGAGAATTTTTGTGTGTGTTAAATTGAGACGTGCATGGGACACTTACAAGTCTTAGTTCTGGAGAAGCAGAGAAGAACTTTTCTCTTTTTAACTTAAGTCTTTCTTCCTCCCTTGCCCAGTGTGCACCAGGTCCTGGGGCCTCCTTACCTGCCCGCTCCTCGTCCTTCTCCAGGTGCCTGCCCTCCTCTGGGCACCCTGTCCTTTTCTATTCAGGCAGGCTGGCTGCTGAGCACCCCGAGTGCAGACACCGCCCTGATCCGGCAAGGATTCCTCGCCTTGGGTGGCCTGACCTCTCTTTAGCTTTTTAGATTTTTTACACCACCCTGAAGAGACCCAACTTCTCTGGTCTGAACACATTAACAGCTTAACTGCTCTCAAGTCATTTCTCTGCTTTCCTGGAAGTGGAAATTTATATCATCGTGTATGTCAGATGTTACATTTTCTCTTCCTTATTTTGACCCAGAAGCTATTTGGATTGTTTGATTGCTTAGTTTCCTGGCCTGCTCAGAAACCCAGAGACGTGAGAGCCCCATAGCTGTCTTCTCTTCAAGGGCCTGGATTCTTCATGAATTTAGAGTTTTACTGTTTTGATTTGGTTTGCTTTCCTATCATGCATTTATTATGAGATTTGCACTGTAGGGAAGGCAGGATTCCACCCCCTCAGGGTGGGAGCTGGGCCTGAGAGTTAAGCTGACACAAACAGACGAACAGGAGGACAGCGTGCAGACGGGGGCCTGTCCTGGGGGCCCCACAGGCTGTGCAGACCCAGAGACGTGCAAGGCCCCGGGTTCACGCACAGGGTGAGCAGCGACACCGTCGTGGAGACGCGGGGCGCGTGGGGAGTGGCGGCCGCTGGGCCGCGTCTGCAGCCCGTGGCCCCGACCCTGCCATCTGCGGGCCAGTGTCTGTCCTTGGGCGTCGCGAGGGCGTCTTTCACGCGGGGGTTTCCTTCCTGCTCCCAGGATAGAAGGTGGAGGTCAGGGTACCCTCCCTTCTTCTGCTGTTCTTCCAGTACCTTTGGCTCAAAATAATCCTTGAGCCAAAGTGGCATGTTTTGGGGTGACATGTCGTGCCACCTCGCTGTCCTTCAGTAATTCAGTAGGTATCAGGAGACTTCTCACAAATGGTTTACACTACAGCATTTGTGATTTTTTAACAAGTCCCTGATCTCTGCGTGCCTGTCTCCTAATCTGTACACAGAAGTAACAGCGACATGGCCTCCCTAGGGTTGTTGTGAGGTTTATAGGAACGTGAGTGCAGCGCTTCGAGGGCCTCCGCCTCCAGCGAGGGGCGCCCCGCAAGTAGCGTGCCCTGGGGCTCCCCAAGGCCAGCCCGCCATTGGAGTTGCCTGCCCTTCCTGGAAGCTGGGGGGCCAGAGCCCTTGCTTTCACGCCAGCTGCACCGCCCAGCATGGAGCCTCCGCCCCTGGCGTGCCGGCCACGGGGCTGGACCCCTAGGACGCCTCCGGCGGGAAGAGGGGGAATGGGGCCAGAAGAGGTGCTGGCGGCGGCATGGGAGCAGGCGACCCGGGCCCAGGAAGGAGGAAGCCAGGCTCGACACCTGCAGGAGCATCAGCTTCTCCTCTCCCTGCCTCCTTTAATCTCCAGCCTTGCTACATTTTATCCTCCTTCTGAAATACTTTGACTCAATTTTGACAAACTGAAAATACAATAATTACAGGTATACAATTATGATTGTTAACTAATAACTTTTAGAGATGTAGAATACTCTAGAAGTTCCCTGAGCTTGAGTTACCTTTTAGCATCTGTTTGATATGCAAAAACATAATTTATGACCAGATCTACTTTTCAGGTGATGGAAAACATGACGTCTTCTCTTTGCGTTTTGAAAACCATTTCATTAGGCGCCATTTGTTGATGTTCTAAATTCGTGAGATCGTTTTTCCACATGGTCTGTCATTAATTATTCATTCTCCATATCTTTATTTGTAGGTCCCCGATTTATATCACTCAATTTGTCTATCATCTGGGTGTGTAGCTCAGCTGGTAACATCTGTTCATTCTTGGCTATTTCTGAGCAGTAATGTGAGGGGCAGAAACAAGGTTTATTTATTGCGGCTCTTTTCTAACCACTCAGAGTACTTCTAACCTTCAAACAGCTTCCCCGACTGCAACAAAAGCGTCTTTTGTTCCTTTATGGAAGTGGGCCAAGTCGTTTGACCTAACGACAGGTGGGGCGTTATTCAGGGCCGCTGAAACGCTGGGCTCCACACGCTTTGTTCCCTCGGGATTGTGTTCGCCTCGCCTGTTCCTGGCTGCCCTCCTGGCAGGAGGCGCCTTTATCGAGCTTGAAACACGCCTGCCAGAGCCAGCCTTGCGAGGCTTCAGCTGCAGGGCCAGTGTTCCACGTGTTCACGGCCACTGTGGTTTGGTTTATTTGTATGCCAGAATCGCGAGTGGAGCTCACTTTCATTTGTTTGTGTTTGTTTTTACATAGTTTTCCATTACGAGAAACACAGCTGTTGTGTTTATGTCTGTGAGTACTTGTGCATTTTGGGTTTGAGGCCTTTTGAATTTCAAGGATGGCTATGTGTTTACTTGCAAATTAAAAAAAAAACCTTGCAAGGAATGTCTAGCACTTCAGAGAAGTGATTTCTTTAAGAAGTTAAAGATCTTCCTTATCGATGATGCTCTTAGAGCAGGAACTGGCGCAGCAGTCAAGGCCGATGCTGACTGTGGGGTTTATCGCAATGCTCTTCCTCCCTCCCTCGCCGTCAGAAAAGGCGCGTGCCTGGTGTGTTAAGTTCGCTGCACTGTCCTGCCTGGGCGGTGAGCAGGGATCAGTCAACGTCTCTGTCCCCTGCCACCTGGTCCTGGGCTTGTGTCCGGGGCTCATGGGATAAACACCACACTCCTGGGATCTGACCTGAAGCAGGCCCACAGGTGTGGGCTCTGTGTGTGATACCTCTGCCTTTACAGGAGCGAGTTCTGTCTTCATTTCATAGGTGAGGAAACGGAGTCTCGGAAGCTCATTGCTTCCCTCGAGGACGTCGATGTTGGGAAAGTAAGCCTCAGTCTTTTTGTTCAGCGGATCACTTCTCTTGGGTCTCTCAGGACAGGTTTCAGACACGTGCTTCTCGCCGGTTCTGGAGATGATGCTGGCGCCTTGCCACCTAAGACTCGGCGACTGGGCCGTGGGCGCGGCCGGGCGTCGCCTTTGCAGCTGCTCAGCTCCCGAGTTTTCAGGAGCTGGTGACGAGGCTTTAACGGCCGCGTTGCTTAGAAACTGGCTTCATTTTGTCTGGCTGTCAGTTTTTCACCAGGGTTTAACAGAAACCTGGAAGTAAGATACAGGTAATTAAGATGCGCTTCCTGCTGGAGACTCCGGGGGGATGGCCCTCGTGGAGGCCTCTCACCCAGCCCGAGGAGGGCCATTCTGGCGGGGGTTGAGACGCCACAGCGGGCAGGGAGCCTTGAGGTCTGGAAGGCAGGACGCACAAGCACCGCTCACGTTCGCAGGAGTGGTTGTGTGACCTCTGTTAACTTTCCATCTGTGAAATGAGGGTGTTTATGTCACAATGTCCCTCTAGAGTTTATTGACCAGAGAGCAGTTCAGAAAATCGGAAACTAGTGAGTAAGCCAGTAGTCACGTGAGAGAGAGGGAGGCTTGTATTCACTGACATACTTTTTGTTCTTTTATTTTGAAAGTGTGGTTGTATTATTTATTGTCATTTCAACTAGAAAGCTTATTTTATAAATTAAAAAAAATTCAAAAGACAGAGTCTAATACCAGTGCTGAAAATGGACCAATTCTATTTCCATTTTTAATGTAATTCATATTTTTTATTCTATAAGATTTTCAGGTCCTTGCCTCTAAGCTTTGTTCTGTCAGAATAATTTATCATGTATCTGGGGTTGATGAACTTAAAAACTATTCAGGGATGAAGTACAATCTCCTCCCAGCATAGGATTTGAGCAGTAGTGCATTTTTAAGCTTTCCCAAAGAAATGATTTTCCCTTTCTAGAAATGATTTTCTAGCAAGGGAATGATAATGAAATTACCAAAAAAACCATGATATATTTAATAATATGTATCATATTAATGATCAGCTTTTCAGCCTGTCTCAAATTCAAAGAAAAAGTAGCTCTGTATAGCTCTGTGCTCTGACCTGGCGCTCTCTGTCGTCTTCGTCCAGACACCGGGCAGGAGGGCACGTATGACGGGCCACCGCCAGACGCGGAATGCGGGGCCTCTACAGCTGCTCTTCTCGTGCCGGGAGCAGGCCAGGGGTTCGAATGCCCGGGGGCACGTTGGACCCACACGACCGCGTCAGGGAAGTGCCAGCCCTCCAGAGGGTGTCGGTCTCTCCTTGGACGTGTGTGATGGGACTCAGCTTCTCCCCCCACCCTCTCACACCCAGATTCCTTTCTGGGGACACCAGGGAGGCCTTGAGATGCCCCAGAGACTCTCTGGGGCCAGGACTCCTGCTGCCTCCAGGCAACTGTGTTTGCTTCCCGTGCTTCTAATACTCTGCCTGCCTTTACCGTCACCTCAGAAGTTAGAAAACATTAGATTTCTCTTCTGCTTCTGCCTCAGAATGCGTTCTCACCTGGGTGCGGGGGCTGGTGTGAGAGTCGTGGGGTGTGCAGAGGGGATGCAGTGCCCTGCAGGCAGCTGGGCAGTCCTCGAGGCTCAGTGCAGCCTCAGCAGCAGCCTGGGTGGCGGGCCCGAGCCCTGGGCAGTGCAGGTGCCAGGCTGTATCCGGATGTGCAAGCAGCAGGGCTGCCAGCTGCCAGCAGGGAGCCAGGGGACCGTTGGGCAGGTCTCCGTTGTCCACTTTCCATAGTTAGACCAACTGTCTCTGTGTGCTTGTCTTTGTATTTGTCTGCTTGGTGTTTGGTGACCCTTATGAATCTGCAGCATAATGACTTTTGCTCTGATGGGGAAATTTATTTGTCCTGCAGTCTTCTTCTTTCTCTCGGGAGCTCAGTTACCCGGATGTTTTAAAATTATCCTGTAGATCCCTACGTTCTTATCGTTTTGTTCAGGAACTTCATCCTCAGGGTCCGTAGTTTCCTTTGCTGTATCTTCAGCTCTACTCAGCCTTCTCTGTCATCACCTGTCTGCTGGTAAGTCCATTTCATTTCAGTAAGATGCTTTTCAGTTCTAGGATTTTCATTTGGTTCTTTTTCCCTTCTTTTTTATAGCTCTTTCTCTGATGAGATTCTTTTTATCCATCCTGAGTGTGCTTTTTCAAGTGTCACGATGCGGGCGGCAGTCGCAGCTCATGCTGGCATCCAGGATCATCTCGGTATCAGCCTTCCTTGCTGTCTTACCTTTTGAGACGGCTCAGGTTCTTGTTTCTGAGACACGTGCCCTCCCTCCTCGCGGCGTTGACTCTTTTCGCTGCCAGCGGTGGCTTCAGTGTAGGCAGCAGCTCCAGTCACAGTCGCTCCCTTCAGTTCTGTCCTGGCGTCCGGGTCAGCTAGAGGTTTGGCAGCTCACCCAGATGGGCATGCCATCATCTTGTCTGCTTTTGCTGAGTCACCCATCCCTGCCAGCCTCATCCCCAGTTGCTGCTGTTGCCCTAAACTGTCCTTTGTTTCTTCACGCCAGTAAAACAGTGGGTTTTCTATAGGTGTTGCTGCCTCTGCTTGGTCCACGTGGGAGCCTGCCCTCGGGCTCAGGTTTGCAGAAAGCAGGAAAGTCACCTGAGTGTCGTCTCCTCTCCAGACTCTTCACGGGGATGCTCTTAAGTATCTCGGCAGTTGCGTCGTGTTGTCCAAGGTTTGTAGTTATTGTCTGCAGGCAGTTCAGAAAAACAAGGATTTTTTTCTTCCTTCGTCAGAGGCTTTTTCTGGACTACTTACATTTTAATAATCACAAATGTTTCTTGTGATGAAGATGTGCGAAGGTTATATTTTGCTTGGGAAGAACGGTGACATTTCTGTTTTTTAACCTGTTAGAATGGAGGTTTAGAGCTATTGCTTCACTTTCCGTGATAACTGAAGGTACTCTCTTTGCATTTTGGTTTCTTTCGTGAGTGTAATTTATTTTGAATTCTGAATGAGCACATTTGGTATGTTTCTTGGAGAAATTGAAATTTTTTTACTATATGGAAACTTTTGCTTTACTAATAAATAAGAAGATGCTAGTTTTCACAAATCAAGTGTAAGCACTTTGATTAGTGTAGTGATTTATGGATGGAGGGCATAAATATAAGTAATTAACCCTTGTGTAAATTCTGTTTAATTATAGAAACAAGGAGCTCTGACGATTTTGCTTTGATAGTTGGAGTGCAAGGTGCCAGTAGTAAAGAACCTGCCTGCCAATGCAGGAGATGTTAGAGCTGCGGGTTCCATCCCTGGGGCTGCTGCCCTACCGCTGTGGGCTTTCCTGGTGGCTCAGATGGAAGAATCCACCTGCATTGTGGAAGACCTGGGCTCGATCCTTGGGTTGGGAAGATCCCCTGGAGGAGGGCATGGCAACCCACTCCAGTATTCAGGCCTGGAGAATCCCATGGACAGAGGAGCCTGGTGGGCTACAGTCACGGGGTCACAAAGGGTCGGACACGACTGAGCTGCCAAGCACTGCACAGCTCATTTGCCAGCAGGAATATCTGAGTTGTTCTGTGGTCAGAACATGAGCTAGATTTGTGAGGGTTTTGTTTTTTTTTTTTTGGCTTGGTCATGTTAAACCTGGAAATTAATTTTCTCAGTGTATTTAACCTCTTATTTCTTAAAATTATGTGCAATTTTAGTCTGCTGATATATTATTGAGTTAGAAATGTACACCCCTTTCTTCTGTACTTTTCTCAAATTTGAACTAGTTTGATACAAGTATTTAATCTGGCAGCTATAAAAAGGATATGAAAAATTAAGAAATTTAAATTTTTTTTGTATTTCCTAATTTGTTGAAAATCACAGAAAAGTCCAATAGAGCCCAAACTCTTATGAAATGCCTAATGCTATCCTACATCATATGTAAATGTGTGTGTGTTTGTGAAACTACATTTTATTGATTTTTATGTGTTATTTCTTAATTCTTTGTATTTTTACCTTATCATGACCAGACCTGGGAACTTTATTTTTAAAAAGAATTCCTGTAATAACCATTAGTTTTTAAGGATTATACAATGGTAATGTTTTAAAAATTAAATTTATCAATATTTTAGACTGTTATGAAATATATATGTTATATCAATGTTTGGGGGAAAATAAAAAATATATTCTGTTACAAAGATCATTCCATTTTGAAATTAGCTATTTTTCAACAATCTATTGTCATTTAAAACTGGAGATAAAAATATCAAGAGGTGGTATAACAGGATGCCTCAGCTGTAAAGAGCAGAAAGCCCAACCGAAAGTCCCCTAAACAATGAAGAGTCTTTAAACTTGCATAACAGGAAGTCTGGGCACAGGGCCAGGGCACTGGGGTCAATGTGGACAGACGCTCCTTCCATCTTTTTGGTCCAGCAGCCTTATCATATTAGCTTGGTCCTAGGTTGAGTCCCCTCACTCACAAAATGGTTGCTATAGCTCAGACATCCAGGTTTCCTTCCATGAATGTGTTATTAGAGGGGAAAACCTTTTCCTGGTGTTTCCTCATATCTCCTTGATCACAGAAATGGAATTATCATAATTGGTAAGCAGCAATCACGATTTACCTTCCCAGACTAGACCATGTGTTTCCTGACCACACAGCACAGTGGATACTAGAACAAAGCTAGGCCTTGGGTGGCCAGCAAGGAAGGGGTATAGGATAGAGGTTGTGCTCTTACAAGCATATTTTAGATAACCAAAGATTTTTCAGGTCCTTAAAAGAGCTGTATTTTCTCCTGCTTTTAGGACCTTCTTATTGCTGTCTGGAATCTACTCCTAATAGATTCTTTCTCATCTTTTAACTCTGGACTTATATATAGCTTCTTTGGGGAAGTTTCTCTAAATATGATTTAAAAAAGAGACTTTAAGGCAAAGCACTGTTACAGACAAATTACCTTTATAATGATAAAGGGTTGTGTCCCCAAGAAGTGATAACAATTCTATATATATCCACACTTGGCAACCTAAGTCAAGCTATGGTATAAACCTGTACAGTATGAAATAGTGTAACAGTTGCAGAGCGTGACTGAGTAAATGGGGAAGTAGACAAATGTAGCCATAGTAGGAGAGTTTAGCCTACTTTTCTTATAATTACTAGAAGCAGATAATATATATATAGATAAATATTGAAGAACTGAACAACAAGGTTAACTCACTTGAGCCAAGCAAGTGATATATCGCAAGGCTTGGTGCGCACTCAGGCCAGGCTGCATGGCTTCAGTGTCTTCCGGGGAGCACAGAAGGGGCAGCGCCCTCCACCTCACTGTAGGAATTGGTAGAAGCGAACATAAGTGGTATAAGCAGGGCCTCCCAGGTGGCACTAGTGGTAAAAAGCCTGCCTGCCAGTGCAGGGGACATGAGAGGTGTGTGTTAAATCCCTGGGCCAGGACGGTCCCCGGAGGAGGGCACGGCAACCCACTCCAGTGTTCTTGCCTGGACCATCCCATGGACAGAGGAGCCTGTGGGGGCGAGGGCGTTAGTGTGCCCAGCACTGTGTGGTTTGAAAGTGTGCAAAACAGTTGTGCATAATCATCAAGATACTTAGATGTGGGGGATGAGAAGGCTGCCTTCAGCACGTGCTGAAGGCGTTTGCCCTTCTGATGGGGGACAGATCTGACGCGATCAGGCAAATACGTAAACCAAAAGGAAAACTTAAAACAGCAGTTTGGAAACGGGGAAGTATCCCTTATTATTGACAGGTGGAGAAGATGGACAAGCTCTGTAGAGGCAACAGAAACAAGGCCTGGAGCTGACTGTGGCTCAGATCACCAGCTCCTTATTGAAAAGCTCAAGCTTAAATGGAAGAAAGTAGGGAAAACTAGTAGGCCATACAGGTATGACCTAAATCAAATCTCTTGTGATTATACAGTGAAAGTGACAAACAGATTCAAGGGATTAGATCCACTAGGCGGAGTGCCTGAAGAACTATGGGTGGAGGTTTGTAACACTGCACTGAAGGTAGTGACGAAAACCATCTCGAAGAAAAAGAAATGCGTGATGGCAAAGTGGTTGTCCGAAGAGGCTTTACATACACCTGAGGAAAGAAGACAAGCAAGAAGCAAGGGAGAAAGGGAGAGAGATACCCAGCTGAATGCAGAGTTCCAGAGAATAACCCAAGGAGAAATCAGGTCTTCTTAAATGAATACTGCAAAGAAGTGGAGGAAAACAAGAGAATGGGAAAGACTAGAGATCTCGTCAAGAAAATTGGAGATAGCAAGGGAACATTTCATGCAAGGATGGGCATGATAAAGGACAGAAATGGTAAGGACCAAACAGGAGCAGAAGAGCTTAAGGAGAGGTGGTAAGAATACACAGAAGAAATTTACAAAACCGGTCTTAATGACCTGGGTCACTCATCTAGAGTCAGGCATCCTGGAATGTGAAGTCAAATGGGCCCTAGGAAGCATCTGTGAACAAAGCTAGTGGAGGTGAGGGAATTCCAGCTGAGCTGTTTCAAATCCTAAAAGATGATGCTGTTAAAGTGTGCGCTCAATATGTCAGCAAATTTGGGCCCTCAGCAGTGGCCACGGGACTGGAAAGGTCAGTGTTTATCGCAGTCCCAAAGAAGGGCAGTGCCAGAGAATGAGCAGGCTGTGGCACAGTTCTGCTCATTCTGTATGCTAGGATGGTCATGCTCAAGGTCCATAAAGCCAGGCTTCAGCAGTATGTGAACCAAGGACTTCCAGGTGAACAAGCTGGGTTTAGAAAAGGCAGAGGAACCAGAAATCAAATTGCCAACATTTGTTGGATCATAGAAAAAGCAAGGGAATTCCAGAAAAACATCTGCTTCATTGACTATACAAAAATCTTTGACTATGTGGATCACAATAAACTGTGGAAAATTCTTAAAGAGATGGGACTACCAGACCACCTTACCTGTCTCCTGAGAAACCTGTATACAGATCAAGAATCAACAGTTAGAACAAGATATAGGACAACAGACTGGTTCAAAATTGGGACAGGAATGTGTTGAAACTGTATATTGTCACTGTTTATTTAACTTATGTGCAGAGTACATCATGTATAACGCTGGGCTGGATGAGTCACAAACTGGAACCAAGACAAAGATCAACAACCTCAGATAAAATATCACTCTTATGGCAGAAAGCGAAGAGAAACTAAAGGGCCTCTTGATAAAAGTGAAAGAAGAGAGTGAAAAAGTTTGCTTAAAACTTAACATTCCAAAAATTATGGCATCTGGTCCCATCACTTCATAGCCAATAGATGGGGAAAAAGTGGAAACAATGACATATTTTCTTTTCTTAGGTCCAAAATCACTGAGGATGGTGACTGCAGTCATGAAATTAAAAGACACTTGCTCTTTGGAAGGAGAGCTTTGACAAACCTAGATGGCATATGAAAAAACAAAGACATCACTTTGCCAACAAAAATCCATATAGTCAAAGCTATGGTTTTTCCAGTAGTCATGCATGGATGTGAGAGTTTGACCACAGAGAAGGCTGAGAGTCGAAGAAATGATGCTTTCGAACCGGGGTCCTGGAGGAGCTCCTGAGGGTCCCTTGGACAGCAAGGAGATCAGACTACTCCATCCAAAAGGAGATCAACCCTGAATATTCATTGCAAGGACTGATGCTGAAGCTCCAGTACTTTGATCACCTGAGGAGAAGAGCCAACTCGTTGGAAAAGCCCCTGATGCTGGGAGGGATTAGGGGCAGGAGGAGAAGGGGCAACAGAGGATGAGATGGTGGATGGCATCACCGACTCAATGGACAGGAGTTTGAGTAAGCTCTGGGAGTTTGTGATGGACAGGGAAGCCTGGCATGCTGTAATCTATGGGGTTGAAAATGACTGTGGACAAAGGAAAATCCCCCAAATTGATAGAGAAGTTGTTCAAGTTAATGACTAATTTTAGGGTTAGGGTTAGCCTGGCTCCTCATAACCAAATAGCATCATGTGGGTGGCTTCCACAATAGAAATTTATTTCCTCAAAGTTCTGAAGGTTAGAAATCCAAGATCAAGGTGCCAGCCTGGTTGGGTTTGGTGAGAGCTCTCTTTCTGGCTTGTAGGGGGCTGGCTTTCCGCCTTGTCCTAAGGTGGTAACACGGGCAGGGTGTGGGTGGGGGAAGGTCTGATCTCTGAGGGCACTCGTCCCACCACGAGGACCAGGTGGAGTGTTCTTTACAGGGAGACAGTGCACGTAAAGACATTCACTCTGCGCCATATTACTTTATGTGACTATTCTTAAAAATTCTGTGAATAACTTGGGAACAAAAACAAAATCCTGCCAGGCGGCTTGCTGCTTGCGAGGACTTCCGAGCTGCCTTTGCTCTCCAAAGGCCGAGCACCCTCTGGGGCCCTGTCCTCATGCCCTTGCTACCGCCCCTCCAAGTCACTCTTTCGTGAATTTAGGCGGTTTACGTTTGTGAGGAACTCTGTGCTCAAATTTTAATCCAAGTCAAACTGTGCAAGATTCTCTAAAGAGAATTGCCAGAAGATCTGTGTTCTCATGGATTATATCAGATGTCCATTACAACGAGACTCTAATCTAGTGTGTGAATTGGGTATTGTTTTAGTATATATTCAGCCTGCTTCTGACTTTCTAGTGTCTGGAGTTTATCCAAGCATAACTGAAAAGTGAAATTTGTACTCAATATAGTCCACGTTTCTAGTAATTCCTGCATGTGTGTGAGCACACTTCTGTGCCGCACGCAGCCCCAAGAATACGCAGTAGAAACACAGTTTTTTGTGTGTGGAAAACCAACTCCTCAAACCACCACTTAGTTTAAGGGATATGGTGGATTTGGGGCCACTCTAGTGCTGCAGCCACTGCTACGGGGTCTTTATCACTGTCAGTCGGCGAGTCGGGGGCTCAGCAGGGTTGGCCACTGCTGCTTCACTCAGTCCCTTTATTTCACGTGATAGGCCAGGCGGTCATGGCGTCAGCCCTCTGTCTGCATGCTGGCAGGCCGGAGCGTGCTTTCTGCCTGCATGATCATGGCATCAGCCCTCTGTCTGCATGCTGGCAGGCCGGAGCGTGCTTTCTGCCTGCATGATCATGGCATCAGCCCTCTGTCTGCATGCTGGCAGGTGGAGTGTGCTTTCTGCCTGCATGCCTGAAATTGTGCTATGCTCAGTCGCTCAGTCATGTCCAACTCTTTGCGACACCAAAAGTAGCCCACCAGACTCCTCTGTCCATGGAGAGTCTCCCGGCCAGAACACTGGAGTGGGTTGCCATGCTCTCCTCCAGGGGATCTTCCCAAACCAGGAATTGAACCCAGGTCTCCTGCTTTGCAGGCCAATTCTTTACCATCTGAGCCACCAGGGAAGCCCAAGAATACTGGAGTGGGTAGCCTATCCCTCAGTTCAGTTCAGTTCAGTTCAGTCGCTCAGTCGTGTCTGACTCTTTGCGACCCCATGAATCGCAGCACACCAGGCCTCCCTGTCCATCACCAGCTCCTGGAGTTCACCCAGACTCACGTCCATTGAGTCCGTGATGCCATCCAGCCATCTCATCCTCGGTCGTCCCCTTCTCCTCCTGCCCCTAATCCCTCCCAGCATCAGGGTCTTTTCCAATGAGTCAACTCTTCGCTGAGGTGGCCAAAGTACTGGAGCTTCAGCTTTAGCATCAGTCCTTCCAAAGAAATCCCAGGGTTGATCTCCTTCAGAATGGACTGGTTGGATCTCCTTGCAGTCCAAGGGACTCTCAAGAGTCTTCTCCAACACCACAGTTCAAAAGCATCAATTCTTCAGCACTCAGCCTTCTTCACAGTCCAGCTCTCACATCCATACATGACCATAGGAAAAACCATAGCCTTGGCTAGATGGACCTTAGACGGCAAAGTAATGTCTCTGCTTTTGAATATACTGTCTAGGTTGGTCATAACTTTTCTTCCAAGGAGTAAGTGCCTTTTAATTTCATGGCTGCAGCCTATCCCTACTCCAGGGGATCTTCCCAACCCAGGAATCGAACTGGGTCTCCTGTATTGCAGGCGGACGGACTCTTTACCAGCTGAACTAGCAGGGAAGCCTGGACCTTTTCTAGTAGCTTCCAAATCTATATATTTTTGCAAAGTCATATTTTGATGTAAAGTTGTGGTTTGTTTTCTTGTAAATATTTGTTTGTTTGTTTGGTGGGTTGGTTGGGTGGTTGCTTGGTTGGTTGGTAATTGGCTGTTTGTTTGGTTAATTGATTGGTTGGTTTTTTAGTTGTTTGGTTGGTTGTTCGCTTGTTTGTTGTTGGCTTGTTGATTGTTTAGTTGTTTGGTTGGTTAGTTGCTTAATTGGTTATTTGGTTGGTTGTTTGGTTATTTAGCTGCTTGTTTGTTTGGTTGTTTAGGTGATTGGTTGGTTAATTAGTTGCTTGTTTAGTTGCTTGGTGGTTTGGTTGTTTGGTTGGTTGGTTGGTTGGTTGGTTAGTTGTTTGTTTATTTAATTGCTTGTTTGGTTGTTTAGATGCTTGGTTGGTTGTTTATTTGTTTAGTTGCTTGGTTTGGTTAGTTGTTTGTTTGGTTGTTTAGTGTTTGGTTGGTTGGTTGGTTAGTTGTTTAGTTGCTTGGTGGGTTGGTTGGTTGGTTGGTTAGTTGTTTGTTTATTTAGTTGGTTGTTTAGATGTTGGTTGGTTGTTTGGTTGTTTATTTGTTTAGTTGCTTGGTGGTTTGTTTAGTTGTTTGGTTGTTTAGTGTTTGGTTGGTTGATTGTTTAGATGCTTGGTTGGTTGGTTGGTTAGTTGTTTGTTTGTTTGATTATTTAGTTGCTTGTTTGGTTGTTTAGATGCTTGGTTGGTTTTTTGGTTGGTTAGATGCTTGTTTAGTTACTTGGTGGTTTGGTTGGTTGGTTGTTTAGTTGCTTACTTGGTTATTTGTTTGATTATTTAGTTGCTTGTTTGTTTGGTTGTTTAGGTGATTGGTTGGTTGGTTGGTTGCTTGCTTGTTTGGTTGGTTGGTTGTTAATTAGTTGTTTGGTTGATTGGTTGGTTGGTTTTTTAGTTGTTTGGTTAGTTGTTTAGTTGCTTACTTGGTTATTTGTTTGATTATTTAGTTGCTTGTTTAGGTGATTGGTTGGTTGGTTGGTTGATTAGCTGCTTGTTTGTTTAGTTGCCTGGTGGTTTAGCTGCTTGGCTGGTTGATTAGTTGTTTGTTTAGTTGCCTGGTGGTTTAGCTGCTTGGCTGGTTGATTAGTTGCTTGTTTGTTTAGTTGCCTGGTGGTTTGGCTGCTTGGTTGGTTGGTTAGTTGCTTGTTTAGTTGCTTGGTGGTTTGGCTGGTTGGTTGGTTGATTAGTTGCTTGTTTGTTTAGTTGCTTAGTGGTTTGGCTGGTTGGTTGGTTGATTAGTTGCTTGTTTGTTTAGTTGCCTGGTGGTTTGGCTGGTTGGTTGGTTGGTTAGTTGCTTGTTTGTTTAGTTGCCTGGTGGTCTGGCTGATTGGTTGGTTGATTAGTTGCTTGCTTGTTTAGTTGCCTGGTGGTTTGGCTGCTTGGTTGGTTGATTAGTTGCTTGTTTAGTTGCCTGGTGGTTTGGTTGGTTGATTAGTTGCTTGCTTGTTTTGTTGCCTGGTGGTCTGGCTGGTTGGCTGATTGATTAGTTGCTTGTTTAGTTGCCTGGTGGTTTGGTGGTTTGGTTGGTTGGTTAGTTAGTTGTTGTTTGTTTGATTATTTAGTTGCTTGTTTGGTTGTTTAGTGCTTGGCTGGTTGACTCCAGTCTAAGTTGCAGCACATGAACTCTCTAGCTGTGGCTCACAGCTTAGTTGCTCCGAGGCAGGTGGGATCTTAGTTCCCTGACCAGGGATCAAACCCATGTTTCCTGCATTGTCAGGCAGATTCTTAGCCACTGGAGCACCAGGGAAGTCCAAAAGTTGTGGTTTAAAGCATGTATCGACTTCCCTGGTGGTCCAGTGGTTTGAAACCCACCTGCCAGTGCAGGGTACACAGGCTCAATTCGTGGTTTGGGAAGATTCCACATGCCATGTAGCAACCACGCCCGTGCACAGCTACTGGGTCTCTGCTCTAGAGCTTGTGCTCCGCAGCAAGAGAGGCCCCACAGAGAGAAGCCCAGCCACCGCCGCTGGAGAAAACCTGGAAACAGAGGCCCCGTGCCGCTGGGATTCGGCAGCATGTGTTCAGCAGACACTTGGAGCCCCCGCGATCCTGCAGACCCCTGTCTGCTGACCCCTCTCCCAGGCCCAGGGTGGGAGGGTGTGGATCAGGGGTGGGACCAACCGTCCGCAGCTCCTGCTCGTGGGCCACGACAGTGCTCCAAACGCTGAACACCCGGGCTGAGGCCAGGTCTGAGGCGGTGCCGTGGTGCCGCACTGCCGGCTACTGTCTGCTGAGCCCACTGCGCTCTCCAGGCAGTGGAGCCAGGCGCAGTTTCGGGATTTGTGTTTTCATTTATTTTGTTGTACTCTCTCAGGGATCATCTCTCTGATTTTTTTCACCTTTTCTAGAAGGCTCTGCCATCATGAGTTCTGTCTGGATATACACGCGTGTGCACGTCTGTGTGTTTGAGCCTGTGTCCTTGCACATAGCGCGAGGCCCTCCTGCATGCTTGTCGCCTTAGAGCCTGGGCCCTGCCAGTGAGTGTGCTCCTGTCCGCTTCTGTCCTGCCGTGGTGGCCTCTGCAGCCACCAGTGCCGACGCTCACACTGTTCTACTTTACACATGGTAGTGAACGTGGGGTCGTGCTGTGCTACTAGCTCGTTTGCTGGGAAGTAAGTCCTTTCTGACGTAGGTGAGTCCAGCAGGTCACACGACTGTTTCCTGTCACACAAGCTCTGGGGGTCCCTGGTCTCTGCCTTCACATGCTTGCAGACTCTGTCTTTGTGCACCGAGCTTATACAGTGCTTCTTACTTCAGAAGGGCTTCAGCCAAATGCACGGTACCCCACGACTCATGCTGACGCTGGTGAGTATCCTGGCTGGGCCAGCGGCCCCTCTGAGCCCTGACTTGGCCCCTCCTGTCAGCAGGCCATGCGGCCTGCCCTCCTCTGCATCATGTCTCCTTCTGTGGAGAGACGTGCCAAGAGTCCTCTGCTTGGGTGGGAGGGTGCACACACGGGGCTCCACCCTGCACACTCAGGTGTGGCTTTGCTCTCTTCTCAGAGCCGTGTCCCCTGGGGCTGGCGTGAGATGCAGGCTCCCCGGACCTCTGTGTTTAGGTAACACCGAGGACTTCCCTGGTGGCTCAGACAGTAAAGAATCCACCTGCCAATTCAGGAGACTTGGGTTCTATCCCTGGGTCAGGAAGATCCTCTGGAGAGGGCATGGCAACCTACTCCAGTGTTCTTGCCTGGAGAATCCCATGGACAGAGGAGCCTGGCGGGCTACAGTCCATGGGGTCACAAAGAGTCAGACACGACTGAGCAACTAACACTTTCATTTCTTTCACTTTCTGAGAGCAGAGGTACTTAGGAGGTGAGACTAAGTTAATCACGTTATTTACCTTCACGTTTTATTTTGTGAATAAGAGTTGGAGAGAGTGCTGGGTGCCCATGTTTCTGAGCAGCCACTGAGGGACGGCGTTTCTGGGGGGTGTTTACTTTGGTGTTGGGCTCCCTCCTGGGAGGGCTTTGAGTTAGCAGAGCCCTGAGGAGAAGCGTTCTCTTGCAGGAGTTTCATTTGGTGTGTCTGCATTCCCTGTGTGAATGGGACGTTGCTCTGCCATTTCAAGCCCAAGGCCCCGCTGCCGCGGGAGGACGCCGGGGTCGGCCTGCTAGAGGCCAGGCTGGAGAAACGCTGGGGTCCAGCAGACAGGCCTGCATTCTTGCCGCGTCTGCCCGCGGAGTCCGCTTATCAAAGCACTTTATCGCTGGGAGGGGATGTGGGTTAAGCGCTGCACTGGGCTCTGGCTCCCTGGCTCCCTGCCTGGCTGTCAGCAAACAGCTGCTTCTCAGCAAGCACGCTGTGCCGCCCGCCCGCACAGAGCTGGGGACAAAACTTGCTTTGTGTCCCTGTGGAGGGTAGGGGGGTGGGCTTCAGGGAGAAGGGCGAGTTCCCGCTTTGGGAGGGCGTCTTGGGTGAGCAGGTCTTTCCCTCTTCATTTCAAGGTTCAAGGTTAACTTTAAAAGCATGGCTTCTCCGAGCAGGCCAACTGCAGGTACACCGTGGCAGAGAGAGCGTGCGACGCGAGTCCCTGCGGACATTCGCGCTGCGTGTGGCAGCGCCTTCTCGGCCACTTTTCCTGCTCCTTCCCCCCACTGTCTTCGTTCACTCCCCATCCTCCTGTGGCCATGTCGGGCGACTTGAGAAACGATGTGCCACGTAGCAGCGGGCAGATGCGTCAGGCAGCCCAGCCCTGGTGTTTGTAGACCCCAGGGAGCAGCAGAAGCAAATCCCAGGACAGTCAGTCTCTGTTCAGAACGCGGGGGCTGCGGGCCCGGCCTCATCTGTAGAAGCTGCTCTGTGCATTGCTGGACAGGGAGGACAGTCACTCAGGTCCCTCCTCCTGGACACACGGCCGGGTCCAGTCCTCCTGCCCCCAGGATCTCTGCCCCTCCAGGTCAGCTCCCTTCACTGCCCCGTCACCACCTCGTGGAAGCTGCCAGGACACAGACCCTGTCCCGGGGCCCAAGGTGAGCGCAGCGCTGTGGCGTGTCACGAGAGCTCGCTCCAGGGGCCGTTCACTTGAGGCTCTTGGTCCTGCAGGAAAACAGTTCTGATGGATTCACAGGCTGGAAGCGAGGCTGCCGCGCCTTCCGCGTGGACCCTTTGTGAGGCTCCGCCAGGATTTCCATCTCTCCCCCCCCCGCACGGCCCCGCACGTGGACTAGTTCCGTTCTCAGAGCGCATC